>NMRA01000422.1:0-64811 GCA_002633005.1 Phoronis australis | reverse complement strand
GAAGTTTGATCATTTATTGGTGTTAAACGATGAATTCAAGCGATAAGCTGACACCAGTTACCCGTGTTGTGAACTGCTGAACAGACTGCGTGTGAAACCGATGACGTCAGTGGAAAATTTCATCACCTCCGTCTGCCGTCAGGTGTCAG
This sequence comes from Phoronis australis, assembly GCA_002633005.1. NCBI lineage: Eukaryota > Metazoa > Phoronida > Phoronidae > Phoronis > Phoronis australis. The sequence continues at coordinate 64,662 of NMRA01000422.1, read as the reverse complement.
GTAACGCAACCGTACGTGCCGCTATCGAGGAGAACTACTCGATCTAAATTGATACAAATTAGGTTGTTTTTTGGGTGGCATGCTCCTTTAAGTAATTATAGTAATGAAAAAGAAATCAGACAAATTTATTTTTTACCCTTTAGCCTTCCTATAAATCCTGAATTAAAGAACTTCAAGCACCTGCTTACCCACAGACAAATATTTACAAAATATGACTTAATACAAAATAGGGATAGTCCAAACCAATAAGCGCCCCTATTGTGAGGAATTGCAGACTTTGCTTCATGTTTTATTGTTGCACCTGTGTCAGGACTTTCTGGGAATCAGTGCAAGCACTCTTCAATAAATCCCTCAATGCTCAGTACATGTTTACAATTTGGGACATTATAGATTTTGTTCAATACCCTAATCCAAATCACAAATTAATTTGCAATACCATTGATACACTTGCACTTTACTTCATTTATCAGACAACAAAGGCAGAAAAGCCTCTCATTTTTAATGATTTTAAACTGAAGTTACAAAGTTAACGTTTATAAACACAATTTTAACAGAAACACCTCCAACACAAAATGTGGATAAATGAAGAGAACCACACGCATCTTTTTAATTAGTATTTTACAAATAATCAGAGCTCCACTGTTATTACTATTTTTACATTGTCATTTAGGTATCAAGCAATGTTACATGATGTTATATATTATACTTTAATTTCCATAATGTTTATTTTTATATTATATATATCGATTAGATACATTTGTGAATTACATACCTACATTATTATATATAATTTTTTTCTTTTCTTTTCTTTTCTTTTCATTGTGTATAACTTCACCGTATAAGTAGGGCATGAGTGTATGTATGAATGGCGTGTGAAAGTCCTTCTCTTCAGTTACACATTTCGTTGCCTTTACATATATTTATTGTTTAGTGTGTACTTTTGTTAAAGCTGGATCTGAGGCACCCAACCTCAGACTGGCTTTGTGATATTGTCTGGGCAATAAATGTATAAAATTGTTTTTTTAAAATTACCAAGGGGCATTACGGTAATCAGATCCATCCAAAATTCGCCAGTCATTATCACGTTCCTAGTCACCAGCAGGAGCGGATCCAGGATTTTGAGTTAGAGTGGGCCAGGGCAGAGTACTAGCCAGGACTTTGCCAGTCAGACATTCGTACCCCCGTACTGCCAAATGGAATCTGGGAGAATTTTAGGGCTTGACCCCCCTATAAATCCGCCACTGACCAGTCCACCAGTAAAATTTAGCAAAGATCTGATACAGCCGTGGACGAGAAAAGCAACAAAACTGCCACAGGTGTGTCATAGTAGTCCAACTGTACAAAATTCATTGTTAACTGCTATTCCAAGAAAGAACACGTCGCTTTTCAAAATGATCCTTAGAGAGGTCAGTCAGACAGAGACAAGGACACCAAACACCAGACACCAAAACAGTAAAAATAGGCAGCACAGAAAACTTCGAATCCATCCAAAAAGAAAAAGGCAACATCTGATTAGTGGATAATTATTGGCTAAATTTCATAAAAATTTGTCAAGGAAAACCAAAGATAAAGAGGCAAACGTAAAAAATTAGAATTGACACTAGGGGACACATCTGTTGTCGGGCCCATCCAAAAATCCGCTGATGCTGTCATATCCACGAGAAAAATACGTCTGCAAAATTTCACGAACACCCATCCAGCGGTTTGGGAAATACAGAGCAGCAGATAACCGTAAGAGGATAACCGCACAACGCANCGAATAATGTATTACAGTAACACCACCCCCCCCCCGTCAAAATGTCAATTCCTTGATCCTCAACATAAGAATTATCTCCCCATTATACTACCCATGTAGCACTAATTACGGGTAAAATCGAAATCACAAGCTTCAAACTGGAATAGATGGAGTTAGCAGCGCACAGTGCATAATTGTGCTGAAACATTCAATTAACTCCATGTGGTCGTTTGTTTTATCCTGCTTAAAACTCCAGTTGCACACGTTTTTAAACCTTATCGAATGGTTAGAAGAAGTTATAAGGCACCAAGCAGTACCTATCCGGTAACTAATACACAATTTGTAGTGGACGAAAGTTTAAAAAAACGTGCCACCTATGATTCTGACATGAAGAACAAATCGCCATTTTGAACTAACCGCGAAACTGGAAGTAAAATTCATTCAGGAACCCAGGCTTAAGAACGCAGGCTGTGCGACTGGAGCAATGTCTGTTACCAGCCTGCAAACTGGTATGAAATAATCGACACGGGCCTTAACATAAAACCAAAATAGTGACAATTTGTATAGAAATTGCTAACAAAATGTGGCAAATAAATTTTGCCAATGATTGAATAACAAGGCCGACTATAGCGACTGGGCTAAGTGTATGTTTTACTAGGTTACGGTAATTAACTCTAGTAAAAGGAGTAAAAACAAAACAACAAATGCAACATCAAAACTAAATGAGTAAAATTGCTATATAGTTAGAATATCCTGACAATTGAACTTAAATTTGGACAGGGAAACTAAGGTACCGGTGGTCTTCCGCGACTTCCGTTACGGCCAGACGGCCAAAAGTGAACGACAGAATACCATTTGGTGCCAAAATAACTTCAGAGAGAAAACTTGCCATGGTGCCAAATGGTATTTAAGTATTAATGAGTAAAATGAAAGGAATAATTCCCATTCAGCCAGAAGCATTCGTATAAGCAACTACCCGGTGGAGTCTGACCGCCTGGCCTGCGTGGACATCTGTCCGGCCCTTGAAAGGGTGAAATTCATGTGACAAAGTGTTAAAAAAACACTGTGTCATGCTCGTAACATTGCGATATTTTCCCAAGATCGCCGACATTCAGCTAATAGACTACAGTTCATTACATCCCCAGTTTACGAACTTTACGTTTTCAGTTGCAAAATTTTTATATTTAGACAACAGAGGTATATGTTGTAAGTTTTTGTCACATTTCAAAAAATATTTTCCCTGATAATTGAAAATCAAATTCAATTTAGCAAGTGATTATTTTCCCCGCGAAGCGTCACGGCAACTGCAGGGGAATTAATTATTGTGTCCTCCCTGCAAAATCAAGCACAGGTGCGAGTTATTGCAATTCAATGGGGAGTTCAATGTTTTGAGGTAAAACATGTTTTTCTTTATTGAAAAAACGCTGTGCGTGGATTTTTTTTTTCTATTTTACATTTTTAATGACCAGTAAAGCCGGTTTCGACTTGCTGCCAAGTACGCAGAAATGCGCTCAACGTCCGGTTAGTCACATGGCAATTGCTCACTCCAGACTGGTACTTTGCATTCCTTTCACGATATGGCGATAAAGGTAAGACATTTGCTGATCAAGGAAGGTTATTTCCTCTACTTTATTACCTAAATGGGTACTGTTACTGAAATTTGATGTACCCTCGCCATGAGTCTGGGCGTCAGTAGCCGAGCGTTGGCTGCGGGAGATGCGACATACTTCACACACTTATGATTATGCATTAAATATCATTAGTCATATGCAAAGAACATAAAATTAGACAATAAATAATCAAATTTGTATCAAAAGAACTAAGATGCGAATCGAAAACAACCAAATAAAATAACAACACATTTACCTCACAGTGATATCAATGCATTTTCAAGGACAACATGACTGTCATTCTGGAATCGTTCCTGAACTGATGCAGAGGAACTCAGGTCACGAACATAGACGGGAATGGTTGATGATTTTCTGATCTCGGCTGAGGTACAAAACTACACTCACGGCTTTTAGTTTTATAACAGAAAGGTGGTAAACATAATGCAATGCTACATATTATTTAATTAGGTAAATATTTAATTAGGTAAATATTTAATTAGGTAAATATTTAATTAGGTAAATATTTTCAGGTTTTGTAACTATATTTCCCTTTGAGGTAAGGACTTTAATTAGGAATGCTAACTCGCCATGAGAAAAAAGATGAAAGGTCCCACAAACAAGAACCAACACAATTACTAAACCAAAGCTGATACTGTAAGGGGATTTTAAACATTTGTCATAACTGTTGTTTATGGGTATCAGTATTTTGGCATAAATTCTTTGTTTCACATTTGACCTATTCGTTGAGCATTGAGTCAGACACACTGCGGTAAACAAAACGTGCCTTTGAAACGCTTTTTTGTGCAGAACAATATAGCAGACACTTTTCAGGACACTTGGCTTGATCAACAGCCAAAACAGGTAAATATTAGTCACACCCTATCAAAACAATTTGAAATGCATTTTAGAAAGGGAAAATTAACAGTTGCTTCATTATTGGACGCCAGCCAAGGAAACAAACAAAACCTGACTTTGAAACGTTTTTGTGCAGAACAACGTAGCAGACACTTTTCTGGACACGTCTGTTGATCAGCGGCCAAAACATACCTTATCAAAACAACTTGCGACACAAAATCAATGGTTTGAAAACAAGATATTTTGGACAAGGGAAAATTAAAATTAGTTTCAATACTGGAAGCCAGCCAAGGAAACAAACAACGCAGCCTCCTGTAACAAAAGAGACATCATCTCATGGAATTTTCCATAGTTAAAAGAATATGATGAATAATCGATTTGAAGATGTCCCGTGTGCTGTATTCAGTGATGAAGTTCAAGCAACTGATATAGACCTTGAAGGCAAGTAGTTGTCTGTGTCACACTTCAGAGTTTTTACCCATACAATACATCACAAAATATTGGACTGTACAAAAATATCAAAATAGAAATACTACCAAGTAATAGTCAAAACATTACAACAGTACCTCCAGAGACATAAACCCTTAGCGTCAGGAAACGGATATAGATAAAATATAGATTATTTCATGGCGAAATCGTTATCCCCGTCATCTAGAGCCCGAGTGGATTTTGGAGAATTATCGCCCGGGGGGCGTTAGCCCCGAGGGTGATAATTCTACAAAATCCACGAGGGCTCTAGATAAGGGGGATAACGACTGAGAACTTGTAATAATCTATTTATACCACATACTGAACGAGAAACATTGCAATGAATCGATCTACCTTTCTCGACTCGCCTCGGCTTTGTAACTACTTTCTATGTCAGAGGCCCGGGGTCGGAGGTCGTGACCTTTTAAGGAAAGCCGAGATATTTTTGTAAAATAATGCTTTTACTCAAAACCAATTGAAAAATAAAACAAAATAGAAATAAAGTGAATCTATAAATTAAGGTTTAGCAACTGTTATAGCTTACTACACATTTTATCACGCTAAGCTTTGATCGGGAATATATCGTCTGCTAAAGTAGGTTACCACTAGTAACTGACTATAATACTCAAGTCAAAGGATCCTGACCACACGACACCTGCATTCAAATTGGAGATCGGTGATTTACAAGTGAGGGAACACGAGAGAAAAATTTCACTGAATTAAAATATAGTTTTTATGGAAATTTAGCGTCTTATTTTTCATAGCGTATAATTGTCGGTGCAATGCCCTTTGCTGAGCATGCGATTGTTGCGCGTGCACATTTAAGTATTCTATTTTCAAGTTTGATGACGTCAGCCGCTGAGTGGTGCAGTGGTAAAGTCGGCGACTCGCAACTGTTGAGGCCCGGGTTCGAATCTGGCCTCGGTTTCCCACCAAAATGTTATCTCACTAGTGAGATAACTTTATGGGTTATTACAGGGTTGTATCTGCCATTCGAGGCTAATATTATGGTATAAAGATTTGTATGATCTCGTTTTTCTCACAAGAAACCCATCTTTAGAATGCAAACTAGGATGGCAGCGGGACTTCACAGGAATGGGGCAAAACACCACCAAGCATCTTAACTTCCATGGTCCATTACCAATGACAGGTCACCGTATGTTTAAATGACTCACAAAAAACATCAATGACAGCAACATTAGGAGAAAATATTTTGATTTTTGTTCACTCCCTACTGTGTCCAACTGGGAAATGATTTCCTGCTTTCAGTGTACTAAATAGTTTTTTTCTAGGCAAATTACCAACATTGCAAGCGAGGGGGGTACTCACATATAAGAGAGGATACGCTGCTAGGAAGGGGGACTTTTTGGTAACCAGTTTTCCCATGAAACGGAGCCTTATTTGACAAAACGTGCCATGAAAGTGTACAAACATATAGGAAAATGTCTTTTCACTGATGAACTGCTGAGCAATGCTCTCAGAAGCAGTTTCCAGTAGACCACATTTGAACACCTAACTCATCACGATCATTCATTGTGGCCCACAACACTGTCAGAAGCAAAGCATTGCTCTTCTGGTCTATTCACTGCGGCAAGAGAACGACTCACTGGTCAAATACACAGTTGTTCGAGATTAAGAACATTGTTTTAGGTAAAACATTTAATATAGTGCCAGCAAAGTGGATTCCCTGAATCCTTGGTACAAGGTGAGAGTCTGTCCCTTACCGTACAAGCATTGCTTCACTCACATTAAGGTGTTGTTACTGGTGCTGGCATATTTAGTAGCTACTTTTGAAAATTATTCTCCCAACGAGTGTTTACCAACAACTCCATTATTCAGTGTGCAAAAATGAACCAGTCTTGGTGTTTCCTTTATAAGCCAAGCAGCGTGACAATGGCAATACATCACACCGAAGAAACTGGAGCTAGGCTGACGTATCAGCTACGTGACAACAGGTCCTCTTCACTTGCTCTTGTACAAATAAATGGTAGAAATAGCAGTAACTTTTTATTGTTAAACTTAAGGTTAACACTTGCTTATTTGTGAAAGCCTAAAAGAATTGCCATAAAAAGCACTATATTGGAAAACATCACACAAATTACCTTCTAAGTAAAAATGATGCGAAAATTCCCCATTTAAAAGGTTCAGCCACCTTTCCCTCAGGTGTGTGAGGGCCCTGCAGATAAATCTTTTTTTCAAGTCCACTTCCTTAATGAAAAACTATTCTAATTTTCTAGCTGCAGTCCGCCCCAGCCCAGACTCTAACCTGCATGATATGGAAATCAAGGGTAAACAATCACCATAACAACATCACTTCCTGCTGTTGAATAAGTCATGAACAAAAGGTGTGCATTGATAACTTGACTATCAGATAAGACTTCCTGTAAACTAGGTCACAAACCCAATACCAAGCATATGACATGGCTCGTAGATATGGAATGATAGCAAGTAAATTAATCAAAAGGTGAAAGCTTATCCGCAGATACAACCTTTACTAGTTTGGGAAGAAAGAGCATGAAATTCAAATTGAATAGCACAGGTTCTAAGTGTTCTATGGTCAGAGAGATTTGGGGAATATCTGTAACAGATTGTAGGATGCCGGTGTTCCTAGCAGAATGAAACCAACCACTGAATACAGAGAAAATGCGCCTGAATTTCCGGCCAACAGATGAGAAGGAAATGCATGGCTATATCCCACAATTCTCCAAGCCTAAGCTGACATCCTTGGAATAACCCACAATTGAAGCACATTAACATGTGATAGGCTATTGAGACTAAGGAGGGCACCGCCCAAGCATCATTGGATGATGCAATACCACACACCTGGGAATCAGACCACCACTATCACTGCACAAAAGCTATCTTTACCAAACATGCATCAAAAGAAATCCCAACTTAGGACCAAAGTTGACCTATAGCCGGTACAGGGTTTTGCTTTGAAAAGAACATATACGTACTAGGTAGAAATTTTTCAACCTGGGACACAAAATTGTCGACGGACAAGAGGAATTTAATTTGGTTAAACTGCTCAACAACGATGATTTTTGAAGACAATTTTACTTCATTTGCAAAGTTTTTACAATGCAGATGTTTCAAAGTAATTGGTATTAGTAAGCCTTGCCAGTATAAAAAAAGGCCAATAGGTAGTAATTTTGTTTATCCCAAATTGAATTATTTTTACCCTGAAGGCAACGGAGATTTTGGGGAACTCACCCAGTGTGTGAATTGATGTTCTTGGTGGATTGCAGGGTTTATTGCATGCAGCCTTGAACCATAGGATTGAGGTTAAAACTGAAAATACAACAAGACACACTGACAGTTTTACAATGAAAACATTGCTCCTGAACTCCACCGCATAGCTGACCAAATCATGAAAGAACAAAGCAGCATCAAGGAGTGTAGAACGCTAGGAGGTCCAAGTCCGCCATCTTTCCATTCACAACAATAGCACCCAAGGCGGCGAATGAGCAAACCCAACTTTGCGGCAGGAGTAAACACTGACAAATTCATACTTTAACGATGTTCACTGTGTGATTACAAAATGGGTAAAATATGTAATTCACTTTTAATCAAGTGACAACGAAAAAGTGTGTATTAGACAGTCAATATTAAAGTGTAATAGACATTAACATTTTTGCCGTCATTCCGTCTCGAAGCTCCCTTCAAAAGCAATAGTTTTGGTTCACGTTTAAGTTTTCAATAAGGCAAATTACAATACCTATTACATTTCAGACCTCCATGGACTGCATACTTTTAGAGATTGCACCAGGGGTTTCAAGGTGCAGTTGCCCCCAGGTACCAGTGGAATGGGATGCATGGGACGAGTGCACACAGGTAAAAACCAGGTGGGTGCCAAATGGGTGTTGACCCCCTCCCAGGGGGGTATATGGGAGTGAAAAACAAGTAAAAACAAAGGGGTGTGCCACATGGGTGTTGAACCCCTCCCATTGTCACAAAGTTTGGTTGTTGGATCCCCCTGACCATTGACAACATGGCTTGTTTTGTGCATGTCCCCAAGGACTTTTTGTATTGAAGTGGCCATGCCCCTGTGCGTATGTCAGTGCCATGCTGGGTATTTCCCAACTTTTCATTAAAGCGCCGATAAGGGGATAACTTTTAGGGCCGCTCCTCGCTTATTGGCGAACAGCAGTTTTCATTTGGATGCACTTGGGCCAACAGGCACATTAAAATTATGTCGATTTTTTCACCGAGACCCACGGATTCTCTAACATACTGATTTGAGACCCTGTGGTTGTGACTGTGGCCATCACCAGTCGTATTGACCAATGGCCATGGGTATGTTTTTCTAAAATTATCCCTGCTTTCAGGTCACACAAAATGAAAGGCAATTTATCATATCATTGAATAACGAATAATCTTTGCCTTTCTGAATCCTTAGGAAACGTAAAAAAATTAGTTCTTGTGATTTCGTGGATTAATTTGTGCAATTTATTCCCCTGCAAAAGGCACCCTTACCCATTGTTTAAACACTTTGTACTTGACCATTGTATATTCGCCAAAAGGCGGTGCTAGTAGTAGCGATAACAGCGAACTCACAGGTGAACACCCCTATCGTACTACACTCCTTGATAATATTGTAGGATAAGCTCTCAAAATTCACTACTCACACATGCCAACTCTCATCTGTCCACAAACAATCTTATATTGTTTTGTTCTTGTTCAGTGTTCTTTCCTTTTAGAATATGACACAAAAATATATTGGCAACAACAATAGCAACACTAAAGTTCGAACAAATTTTGAATTATTCCTTTAAATTGTTTGTATTTAGAATACCAGTGCATTTGGATTCTTGTGGATATCTTTGAAGACATGAGCAAGAATACTGAAGTTTAAGACATCGATATTCATCATACTAGTATGCACTGAAAAGCTATCTTGGTGGAACAGAGAATCATGTAAGGAGCAAGTCCTTCGTTAATTTTCAAAAATTCAACTGTAAAGACCTAGTAACGATGAGTCATGGTTTGGTAACTTTTTATTTGATAGTGACCAGGGTATGAATCCTGGAATGGTGTGACTCATCATTACACGGTCTTCTAGTAACGGTGACTCATCGTTACTGATGAGTCACCACTCCAGAATGCATAATCTGGACACTCTTAAATTTAAAAGTTATCTGGGTTTACAAAACAATGATCAGCATTTGCAATGTCAACAAGGAATACCTGAAAATTGGAGCTCAAGGTGGACAATTTATCAAAACAATACCATTGGAGGAGAATGCCACCAATAAAACAACCTATTTTGTATCAATTGGAGCCAGTAGTTCCACTCAATAACAGGAGTTCAATTCTTTTACCCGACATCTGACGACAGACGAAGATGCTGAAATTAACCGATGACGTCACAGGATCTAACTTATTGCTTGGCTTCATCGTTTTACACCAATAAATCCTTAAAATTTGATGCAAAATCCTTACAAATACATTCAAGTTTTTAAACAAACGAGTTGTTTTATTTTGTCGTTACAGATTTATAGAGATTTTGAACATATCGTAGCCTACAAAGTTTGGTAAGCCAACTTACCGAGGTCAATCACAGGAAGTTTGGATTTGTTCGGTGATAAATTAGAATTATTCTTCCATCAAATACAGACAGGAGAGCATAGACCTGTGTCTAGTCATGAAAAGACTTGACTAGTGAACCAAGAATTAATGTGCACCTGAATATTTTGGTGAATTGGCCGCAAAGTTGCAAACGTACTTACTCGTCGGGACCGCGAAGTCATGTTCCCCTTTACAGAAGTGTCAGAGAAGGAAAAAGCTGTACAATAACAAGGATTCGAATTATGTATATACATATAAATCTAAATAAAGATTCCGGAAACATCTGACCATAGTATATAAAATCGAGTTATTGTTTCATAACAGCTTTCTGTCAGCAAACATTAAATTAGCATGTGCTCACGCGGCCTAAGGTGCCCGGTCAGTTTAGTTTTATTGCATTATTTATTTATTGTTGGTTTCTCAAAACATTTGCATTCATGAACACTCCAACGGCACTACAAATTGTATCTACTGAGACAGACTTTGACACTTTGTTTCAGTTTTAAATATTTTCCTTTGGGTGAGAATAATTCATTTTGAAACACAACCCAATATAAGTAAAGGTCAACATGGCAACTTACAATTAGACATGGAGATATTTCACGGCCTCATACTAGGTATTTACGGCATACTTTTTTTGCTTTACTGCCGTGAGCCACTTCCAAAGCATTTCTGGTACTCAAGAATCTAAAAAACGATATACCCGTTTTCCTCGCAGCTTCATGGTTCACAAAATCGGGAACCATGCACCACGCCATAGCAGCACACACTCAACTGAAGAACCACTAACGTCGCTGGGTAGTGTACTCACCTTCCTCATAGGTTAACACAACACCTCTCCGTGACGTGACATCAATCGTATATGAGATGATGGGGGATATAAACCAATTCAGACAGTAAAAAACTCATAAATCAGGTGACATTCTCCTTTAATTACATTAGTTTTCATGAAACAGGACAGTGAAAATGCCAACTTTGGAAAATGTACTATTACCGAGTAACAGGATAATAACTAACGACAATGTTTTTATGCCAAGGAAGAATGCAGTTTCAGATGGCATAGACTTAGACAGATTTCAGTTAACTCATTTTCCCAGAGCGACACAATAGTAGTGTATAAATCGCTCCTTAAAAAGTCCAAGGCTTGTTGTGATGAACATAGCAAGACTTACTTCATTTACATCTGGGATATCGTCAAGATCACGTGTCCTTCACTTCCACAACAAGAATGTGTTATCTACAAAATAAAATGTATTTGTCTGAGAGGAAATTGGAAATCAAGTTGCTGATGCAGAGTTAAGATGGCGACGGGGCAGTCATTTACCATTTTCAGGCATGTGGTCCGTAGAGGTACGCAAGTGGATGAAAAATTGTACACTGTTTACCCCACAGTATCAAGTGAATTCTTCGGCTCATCAAAGGCTTGATGGTGCCGTCACCGATTAAAGTGAGCTATCAGCCACTGTTCGTGGGCTTGGCTGAAGGTTTAGGATGAAATAATTGCGGTCGTAAACCAACCTGACTGAAAATTGAAAAGTAAATAATATCCGTCACTGAACCTCGAGGCATTATATGAAAAATTGGGAATACATTTTCTTCAGCGTCACATCTTAACAACAAGCATTAATTTGTGAACTGATTAGAATGGATTAGTCACAGTTTAGGCGACAAGGTAACAATACCCCAAATGTAAGCGTAGGAGTTGCCTCTTGACAGTGTCCCACCCCTGCTTAGCAGTAGAGATGATCATGCTCATGGCATAGGCCATTCATACACCGGAAGATTTTAGGCGAATTATGCCTTACATTGATTAAGGCACTGGTCAGATATAGAAACCAGTTTCATCCACTAAGTAGCGGGCCATTCATTATTCAGTGAATGCCTGCTTCTCTCTAGAGTCTAAATCAACTCAAGGATCGCTGTATGAACAGTGCCCTGATTAAACCACAGGCGTCCTCAGCTTCTGATCGTCCTCAATACACTTATATTATTAGTCATAGGGTATTGCCTATTGGGGACGATCAAAAGCTGATTAGGACGTCAGTGGATTAAACCATGTCTAAGTCACATTGGTGTATAAGTACCTTTTGCAACTAGAGAGAAACCTTAGGAGGCCGTCTATGTCTTTAATTCCTTCCTAACTCGAACAAATACTCCCGCAATCAAATTTTTTTTCGAGCAGTCTTTCGTTCAGTTGCCTTACTCGACAACTACTGAACTAGCCATTGATTACTGCGCGCGCCAGTACGAATTCCGTAAGTTTTGAGCTTCAGTTAGTTAAACACATATAAAAGACATCGAGTACGAGCATGAATGCAACCTTCCTGCTTTTCCGTAACAAACTAACTGTCAATGCATTTACTTAATAGCACTTTAAAAGCCAAAAAACGCGAAACTTACTACACTCTTCTTCAACGTACAATATTCACCTTATAAAAACTTCCTGGAAATGTTGGTACGGTTGTGCGTGAACTTAGAATTCTGTTTCATCTCGAGATCGCGTATGCGTATACTCGGATATGAATACTCATTAAGCAATCAAGTGAACGATTTTGTTTATTGTAAAGAATTTTTTTATCATTGGCCCTTGAATCACCCATTTTCTCCCTTTTTATACCGGAACGTGTGGCATCATAGGTGGCAGAGGATTGAAGGAATACGTGAATAGTTAATCAATTGTTCTTTTGTGAATGAGATAGTCAGTAGTTGGAAATAACAATAAAAGTGGGTTAGAGCGAACATAATTTTATTCACATACAATTTTTTTCAGTGTAATGCAATCTTTTCAACGTGAACGTGATTATTTGAGTGAACTGGCGGAATTTTTTATAGTATTTGAGCCTCACACATTTGTGATCTTGAGATTAAGCAAAATTTTAAGTTCAAGCAAGCAAAATGACGTCATTTTCTCGATTGCTCGTTGAAAAATCACGTCTACAGATGTCGCCGTAAACGAGGAAGTGGGAGAGGCAAGTGAGCACGTAGACAACCGTGGTGAACACAGGTAGGCTAAACAAACTTCGCGCACAATGCTAGTAATTGTCAAGGCATGCTAGAGGCAACCTGCCAGCTAGCTACTACAGTCAAGTGACCTAATTATCGGACGTTTTGGCACATTTTGCATTATATTTAATTGAAAATACTACGGATTGTTGAATATAAATCGGTAAATAAAACAACAAGAATGGATCAACTGAAATTTGAAATTTTCGGAGGTAACAACTTCCTTTATCAACAAAAACAGAAATAAAGTAAAAATTTACTTTATTTCTGTTTTTGTTGATAAAGGAAGTTGTTACCTCCGAAAATTTCAAATTTCAGTTGATCCATTCTTGTTGTTTTATTTACCGATTTATATTCTTCATTTCACGTAACAATAGTATCCTTGGGAGGATCTGGATCGCCTTATTTAGTTTCAGATATTTTTTCTACGTTATTTTTCTACGGATTGTTGTAAATTCTTTGCTGAAATGAAGATTTACCTTCACGGAATTGTTCTGTTACTATATCTTGTCAATGAAAGCCACATTTATGTTCCGACTGATCTTCAAAAAACACAACAACCAAACCTTCGGAGAACCTAAATATCGGACACCATGTTTCTCCATACGCCACACCGCGGAAAACTGACTAACCGTGTAATGGCTGCTGGCACCTTGTCGCCAAATTTCAGCTCGAGTGTTTTGACATATATGCTGCTGAAACCCAGGTCCATTCGCAACAAAATTATCCATAAAATGAAATCTGATGACGGCGCCAAGTCGTTTCGATGAATTAGAGCAGACGACTAAAGCACGTGCAAACTCACTGCAGTTTTTAGTATCACTTAGGCTTCTTGATATGACACCCGCACGTGCGCGGTCGGGGTTTGACTTGAGTTTAAAAACAAACGAAAAAATGGAACAGTGACATATTGTCAGTTCAGTGAGATAGTGTCATTGTGGAAAAAGATTTTATTTTCAACTTTTATAACCGATTTATGCGATCGTCCATTTTAGGCCGACTTGGGGGTCTAAATTGCACCCTCTCTCGGTGAAATCAAAACGAGGCAACGCTTTAAAAAAACGAGACGGTGCCGGACATTGAATGCATTACAGCGGAACAAAAATTGGTGTCATTTAATTCTCAGATTATGCTTCAAGTAAGATTCTATGAAATGTCCGATATTTAGGTTCCGTCCGATAATTAGGTACACTATGCGTATGTCTATGTATGTCTATAACGATGAATAATGAAGATTATCGTCAAAATACAGCCAGGTACCACAGGCGTCCTCAGCTTCTGATCGCAGGCGTCCTCAGCTTCTGATCGTCCCTGTAGGAACAACAACGCTGATGGAACCGGAACTCAATATAAGTCTAAAGAGCTATAATACTACAATAGCAATACACTACATATAATACTACAAGGAGTACAAGGTATGACACTCCAGGCTAGAAATTCCATGGCTGCTTCGATTCAGCCGTCCACATCAAACACATAACTCATTAAAAGTTACACAAAACAGGGGTTCAACAAACCATGAACATGCAATTGTTCTTTCTCATAATACCATCCACAGTTTTCTGTTCCTGTGACTTCGCAGTCAAGGAACAAAAATGTTCCCAAAAAGTCCAAACACATTTACAACTGTGACGGCTCGAGGTCAAGGATGGTACGGAAATTACCGATGAATTACGGATAGACGGCATTATTGACATCGTGACTCGCGCGACAAACCGGCAATTTTCTGTACCATCCTGACTTGACCTCGAACCGACACAGTTGTTAGTGTGTTTGGACTTTTTGAGAATATTTTTGTTCTTTGACTGCAAATATCTTACGAAGTTGCCGGAACAGGAAACCGTGGATGGTATTACCGTGCTGATCAAGTTGTTCTAAGTGATGATACATTGCATATCTTAAAACAGTATAATGAGAATTTCTTCTCTTGCAACGTGATTCTTACAAAAAGAAAATGACAAGTAACTACTTTTGTCAAAAACTTTATTGGTGCTATTTGCTTAGCTTTCAATACATTCACCAGTTGGTCAAAATAGTTAAAACAATGCTAGGACCAGTGTTTCACTTGTAAACAGTAAAAATGGTACTGGTTGGAGGGTACGTACACTAGGCACAGTCAATCAACCTCAAATTTTAACTGATTTACAAATGTATAGGATGGTCTTGAGTTTTGTGCTGCCTCTACTTGTTGGTTTGTTGTAAGTTGTCTTGAGAGATGGAGAACCTGCCTCTGCAATATCAGTTGTCACATGACGTGTCTTCTATGTAGGATGTTAAGTACCAGCCAAGTCCTGTGTGGCATTTTTTGCCCACAAATTTGATAATGTCCATTGTTTTTTTGTCAGACTGGAACAGGATTCATTTTGAAAATATCAGTATTGTTCATGAGAACAGCAGTTCTGGCAGTAAAATACTTGTGGGCAATACTTTATGTCACAGAGGTTGAATGTACGTACACTACATTTCAATGACTTGTCAGATTTACAAAAAAATACTTAGAATCTATTGAGAATTAATTCATTTACCAAATCTATTTAAAGAGAACAAATAATAAGTACTGCATACATGTGCACATGTTATATTGTAGGGGTACGTACACTACACAAATGCTAATATTTCACTCGAAACAAATGTATTTGTAATTAACACCCTTTTAACCTAGCATTTTTAAAGGAGGAAACTGTCTGTGACAAGTGTTGCTTATTTACTGTGTAATATTTTTGTTTCATGGTATTTGTTCACATCGGGGTATGTACAGTACGTAGGGGTACGTACACTATATTTCAATGACATGTCAAGTTTTTAACTAAATACTAAGAACCTACTGAGAGTTAATTGATTTACTGAATCAATTCAAAGAGAAAAAATAAAAAACAGCATTCATGTGCATATCTGCCATACTTTGAAAATATGCACAAATTAAAATATTAGGGTACGTACTCTACACAAATGCTAATATTTCACTCAAAACAAATGTATTTGCAATAAACACCCTTTTAACATAACATTTTTAAGGAAGGAAACTGTCTATGACCAGTGTTGCTCACTGTACCATGTGATATTTTAATTTCATGGCATTTGTAAACATGGGGATACGTACAATACAAAAGGGGGTACGTAAACTACATCACTGTTTCTTCATCTCATGGTAACATAATGTTGTATGGCCATTTATTTTTCTTTGATGATAATAAGCACCATGTTGCTATTTAAAAGGCAATGATTTCATTTCCAATCACCATTTGAGTTACTTAATTCCACATGGGGGTACGTGCACTGCTTTTTGTTAGCCTTTTTGGCCCATTTTCATGAGCAGAACCAAGTCAATATCCAAACTTTTGGTTTGTTTAGATATTGAATAATTTGCTGTGTTGCCTAGGCTAACATATCCTACAATTCTTTTTATAATAGAGTGTGAACTATAGGTTTTAACCTTCTTTACAGTAGGTGAGGGTTAGAAATACAGAATTTACAAATTTCGTAACGAGTGCCTGTTTTATGATGAACCCTACCATTTCTCAATGATTAAGCACAACTTCATCTAAGTGATTCTGAAAGTGACTCAAGTTATTCCCAGTCATGTCTAAGCAATTGCTTACTTGATAAAATAAATTTCTTTTTTACTGTTGACAATTGAAAATTGTAATTTTTAAAATGGCCACTCGTAACGCTTAAAATGCTTAAAATTCATAGACAAAAACGTGGATAAATTTCTTAAACATTGTCTGATTTTGATGATTCTTTTTTTAGTTTGCACAACTAAATAACTTTTTGCATATGAGACTCAGTTTGCATTTGGTAAGTGATCTAAAAAAATTATTTGAGACCGTAACACAGTCAACTCTCAAATATGAACCTTGAGTGTGATTTAGCCGTATGCTATTTTAGGCAAGAAAGCATTGAAAGTCTACCATTTAATGTGCATAGCATTTTGACCAAAAAGTATGCCCGGGCACTTGTGAATAGTTTTGTTTTAGTTGGCTCAGGGTTAATCATGACTGACCAACGAGACAGGAGGGACCTTTATCCGGAAATTGAGCCATACAACAGCGCGATGTTACCTGTGTCGGACACACACACGTTGTATTACGAGGAGTGTGGTAATAAAGAGGGAAAACCAGTCATCTATTTGTGAGTAAATGGTTTTCATTTTTATGTAATGAGTTTATTATTTTTCATGTTATTCTGTCCTAAAATGTTACATATATTAATTTGGACACTGTAATATTATTTTTTCATGTTAGACAAAACTGTAAATTAGCTGACATTTTGTAATGAGACAAATCACCACATTTTGTTTCTCAATAATGTTGTCTGGTGATCAGCCCTGGAAGTCAAGTGGCCCAAGTTACCCAATTCATCCCAATACCAGTTGGCCATCATTGCATTGCCAGATAGATGATGAATCGGAGTTTTTTCAATTATTAAAATAAATGAAACCTCTTCTATCGCTTGTTTTCAGCAAGATAGGTTCTTGATGTGAAATTTGTTTCTGGCTAGTATTTCATACTGCTCGAGCCTTGGATATTTTTGATTTTTTGTGGGCCTGATATAGTCATCTTGGCCTTGAAGCTCATTCTAGTACCAACGAAATAGTGACACTGACCATTTAATTCACATTAATTTCTAAAAAAAACGTGTCATAAACACCTGTTCAGTTATCTCTCTAATCACCTGTTGTCATTTTAGAACTACATGTCTTTTGTTTCAGGCACGGTGGCCCTGGTGCAGGTTCTTGGCCTCGGGACCGACGGTTTTTTGACCCTGATGTTTACCGAATTGTTCTAATGGACCAAAGAGGAAGCGGCAAGTCAACCCCTCCAGCCGAGTTGAAGGTAAGTCAATGTACAAAAATTAGAATTCTTTAGAGAGAAAGCTTTAAGTGACCTATCGCAACCTCCGCAACCCTTTGCAAAAAGTCGATAAACAAACTAGGTTTTACTGGACAACTTCATGTCAAGTTTGTCAGGTAAAAATGCGGCTTTGAAACAAAGGTGTGTCAAGAATTCTGCATTCTGATTGGTCAGTTAAGCCGTCACTCAAAATTTTGATGACACGTCAATTGGAAACCAACATTATTTCACCTTTTTTACTAAGTACCGTAGGAAAATTAATCATGAATTTCAATCCTGTTTACGTTTAAAGACCAGTTATGCTGGGAGACAGTTTTGATTGGCTGATTAGGATGTTCCTATCACGGCTAAGTCTGGTGGACAAAAACACAAAAGCGTTACAATTATCAAGATTCAGGCACTTAACTAGCATAGAAGCGAATCTTTTTTTTGTTTTCGTACGGACTGGCCTGCCATAATGTTGAAATCTATACTTTGGGCAGAAACCAATTGCTTTGTCCAGCTAGGCTGAGCACAGCCAGACAACAGCTCATGGAATCTTTTGCTTGGCATGCGATGTCCAATGGACAATGATGTGCATGAATCTTGCCTTGGCGAATATATCAGTAGTGTGCAGAATGTGGTCACCTCTTGCTGTCCTGCAGATGTCCAAGTGCTTCCTTGTATCCAGTCTTTCAATAAAATAATTATCTCTGCTGCTACAACCTTTAAAAGTGAAGCCATTTCTGGTGAAGGAAACATTAGATACAAACTGCAATTTTGTGAAGTGGCAGTTCCGAAGTGAAAGCTGTCAGAATGAAATTGCAAAACTTACAACTTTTCTCGGATTAGGCTAATGTGGTGATTACTTAAAAACCAACAATGCACATAGCTGCATAGCGTGAAATTCCCGAACAAAACTTGCCTGACAGTACTTATTTTTGTGTTTCTGTCAGATGTACCTGTCTGTATTATAAAAAACACTGAGAATTCATTTCTGAATTTAAGTGTCAAAATACGCCCAGAAATAATAAAATTACAGCTTGTGCTACATTTAAATCTCAGCTCTCTAGCACACAATAGTGTAGTTGATACGACTTGAGTGGAACGATTCAATACTAGCCTTACATAACGTAGCCTGTGATGACTTAGTGTTTCAGGCGCACGGTGAGTTGCAACCTTTTGCCCAAATCATTAGGCACTTAATCGAATTTCCAACTATGAAAACAATGCTTCTTACTAGTTGGAATTACGATAGGCAATTGGTCACCACAGCACCTTGACTCTTATGACTGGCTTCCTCTGTTAATTTATGAGGAAGTAACAGTGGGTGTCGATGATTACCACTTCCTGTTCCGTGGTAACATTCCTAGTTTCTCATCCATTTTCGAAACTAAACTATAAAAGCTAAATTCGCCGTGGAAAACGGAACTTTTTCATTGCTTGATGAGCAAAAATTGGTTAAGTACAGAAGAAAAAAACGACGTGCTCTGCAACTGCTATTCTCTGTTTGATGTGTTCCATCCTCTATGATGTAACCTGCCTGAGAATCTCAATGGTGCATCGTGACACTATTCAGGCGATCTTTTTCTATCATTAGAGCTTCATCAGCATAGTAAATGTAACAGTCAAGTTTTCAAACTTCTCATAGATATTCATAATCTCCTACTTTGTTTAATTCATAGGTTACTTATAATTAGACAGTCTAAGAGGTCAGTTCAGCAAGATGGGCAGTTTGTTAATGTTGGGCTTACAGTACAATCATTACGTTGACTTGCATTGACTATTACACGACAGTGTGTTGTCTAATGGTGCATCCATGAGGTATAATACCATTCAAATTTTGTTCGCTCTTTAGGATTACTCAGATGAGTGAAATCAAGTACCCCCATTGTGTTCCTCAGGCAGGTTATACATTGAGGTGGTGACGTGTCAACAAATGAAGAGCAGTTGTAATGTGCATTTATTTCTCTTCTGTTGTATTTAGCAGACTTTTGCCTATCAAACAATACATTCAGTTTTCATTGACAGCCCTAGCTTTAATGGTAGGAAATGTCTGAAATTGACAGGAAAGAATATTGTCAGGAAAAGGCACAAGTTATCACTGACATCCATCATTTTCTCTAATCCCCAAATGAAATAAGACAGTCATCAATATCCAGGGGCTGTGGCATGTGCCTATTTTTGCAGTCAAAACCAGTAGAAGCTGGCTGTGAGTCTCCAATAATTGTAAATTAATGTAGTGCAATCACCATCTTTCAGTTAAAACACTGCAGGCGTAGTTGGTGGTTTTAGTTACTGGTGGTCAGTGCTATAGCTTTCTTATTCATCCTGGCCAGTTAATGCCTCAGTCGTGCACCATTGTTTCCAAAGTGAGTTGACAGTAGCGCCATCTAGAGTTATCTTTTACTACTGTCGTGGTCGCACTGATTGATAAGTTCTCAGAAAACCCCCCTGCCAGAGGGTTTATAACCATGCTACAACTTTTCCAGTTTTAAAGTGTTCAGACCAACAGTTATAATTGTTAAATTGGGTTTAATAATAGTTTTAATCATTTTGGTGAAAAAAGGGCAGTAGTCAGTTGGGAAATTCGACGTAATGCGTAAGGTCAATTTAATTCACCTAGGATAACACTACCTGGCATTTGGTTGCTGACATTGAAAAACTGCGAGAACATCTAAAGATTAGCAAGTGGCATCTTGTTTTTGGTGGCTCTTGGGGATCAACGCTATCTCTGGCGTATGCAGAAACACATCCAGACAGAGTGGGTCATTTGGTTCTTCGTGGAATCTTTACTCTAAGAAGGTAATATTGGTGATCAAAAAGGTTGTCATTTGCTATTTACTAGCACGTTCTAGTCTACTAATAAAAGGTTGTTGTTTAACACATCATACCCTAACATGTTACAACTGTATGTAGGGCAGCCATTGTTTTGGTGCGTGTTGTGGAGCGATTCCATTTGTTTTGCTTCTTGAATATGGCAGTACTGAGCATTCGTGCACACAATTTCAGCACAGGCCAAAATATATTCAAGTTTGAAGTTTGTTACTTCAGCTTGTAGTAATTTAGAGCTGGCAGTAAGTGGGACTTATGAAACCTATTAACAACCTTTGATGAATTTAAATTTTAATATTTGTATAAGCCATTATGATTTCACTTTATTGCATTATGGAGTGAGTTTAGTCTCATAATTGCATCCTGAATTTCTCCACAACCAACTTCATTTTTAATTTGACGATGAACATTTCTTACCATCATGATTTTGTGGCTGTATTATAACTTTGACTTGGAAATTCATATTATATAAGCATGTTCAGGGCTCAAAGCTTAGAATAACATCAACTTGCCGTATGGGATTTGGCAAACTTCCCTGGTTGTCTATGGTAGCTGAGGTCATCAAACCTCATTGGCAAGAGCTGATAATGAAATAAATGAGGTAACTGCAGTGTGAAAAATGAGCAAAGTCAGGAATTGTCTGCTGGTGCACCCAAGATCACGTGAATGGCATTTTTTCCTGTGCACCAGCTCACCTCCTGTAGCTGAGGAACACAATCAGCATACATTACCTATGCATGACTCATAAACTTAATTGTACTTTCGCTTTTTGCCTAACCATTAGCACTACAGTCTGTTTACTTCCTAATAGTATTTTGAGTACATTGCAGGTTGCCAAATCGAGCCATGCATGTTAATTAGGCTCATGTGCTTGTTTTCAGACTTAAGCTGGGGAATTGTTTTATCATAGCATTTGTGTGAAGTTCGACAGATTTGTTACAGAAGTGTAGATGCTGACCCTTAACATGAGGACCAGGGTTAAAGCTGCATTTTGTGGCCGTTGAGGCGTTAAGGCTGAACCCAAGCCTTTTAAGGTTAAAAAACATGACCACGCTCACGCAATTATAGTGATTTGTTGCCGAATGAGCCAGAATTACTCAAGTCATAGGCAATGCCTACATGAGTTTCTAATGCTTAATTTTTTGGTTGGCCAACTCCAATAAACTCTAAAGCATTTCCAGGAATAGGTGTTGGTTTTGGTAATAGAAACAGAATCCTATCTCAGTAAAGAATACTTTGTGACTGATTTTATGAGAGTAGAAAGCCAAATTCAATTTTCGTTCTTAGCCAGCTAAATAGGGTGCAATGCAACTTAAACGTTTCATTCACCTTCAAAACATGAATAGTAATTCAAGGTGAAATTTAACCGTGGATATAGGTCTATATTTAATATTTACTGGACTCTAGCTGATTGACTTTGACATATGTATTGGATCATGCGCTGATTATAATTTTTAGTAAAAATAACTCCAAAAACATTGACTCTCCCTTTTGTGACGGAAGTTTTTCGTTTTCATTGCAATAATGACTAATTGCTTCAATTTTTTTCAGGAGAGAGCTTTTGTGGTTCTATCAAGATGGTGCAAGTCGAATTTTTCCTGATGTTTGGGATGATTATTTGGCTGCTATTCCAGAGGTCAGTGTTTACAATTATTAGAGGGTTTGAGCTGCGGACTTCAATTTGTGAGACCCTGGTGCTTCTGGCACAAAATAGACCAGTGTTGCGCAAAAAGTGTCTTACTCCAATGTTCTTGGTATTGGCAGTGGATGTATGCAAAGGAGCAAATGGGAACTTCTATACAGTGCGAAAAAGGAATTTTTGCTTCGTGCTATTATTTAAAAGAAGTAATATATTCGTGATGCATTTTTCTGAATTGGACTATGTATCAAAATGGTCAAAACCAGTTATATTTGGTTGTTAGTTGTAACTACTGGTTTCACTTTCATGGCTGATATCTGAACCCCATTTGCTTATTGATTCCTCAGCTCCTAACCTATTTCTGTAAACAAATATTTTGATGTCAAAGGAACAAATTGTATCCAGTCATGTGCATCAAGGAAAAATTAAGTTTAGAAACTTCACAAAACTGACTTCTGTATTTCTGTTGAATTTATGACATATATGAAACTGTATCTATCATGTACAAGTCATGTCAACCAAAAATTGAAGTGAAAATTAAGCACAGTTTCACAACCACCCAAAACCTGAAAGCTAATACCTCATAAAAATGTGTGCACTTGAAATACGGGAAATGGTTTTACATACAAGAAACTTGTGATGCATTTCTGATTTCAGGAGGCCTAATATATTTTTTGAAGCACATAGTTACTAGGTGAAGTGCCACAGTTGACTTATTAGTGTGGACATAAATGGACTTTCTAAAATTCTACAAACTGACCCTCTTAAAATAATGTTAGACCCTCTACAGGAAGCCAAATTTGACAAATTTCGGAACATCATATTTCAGAAATGTCTCGTAAGATTCGTATGAAACTTTCATTCACCGTGATTTATGCACTGTTCCCCGATGCGCTGTTACGAATTTTTTTCTAAAATTTTCCACTATTGGCATGAGGGGCTACCAGAAAAGACGACTTGCGATTTTTGTGCAAAACTCAAAAAATGGCATAAAAAGAAAACGAATAATTTAGTAAACTGAAATAGATTTTTTTGATGTTTTACCTTGTACTCGTATGACAAACAAAATTTAGTCATGTTATTGATACCGTTAGTTTGTAATGGATTTGTCTTCCTTTTTTGCTAAAACTTAAATAAAAGACATGGTCACCTGATCCAGTTAATAGCAGATTGGTATAAAGTCAAACATGAAATTGTACAGACTTTCTACATTTAGAAAATAAGTACTTTTACAGAGTTAAAATCTATGGTTTTGTAGGTTTTTGGGTAACTGTACATACATGTTGGTAAGGTCTTGGATAACTTTAAAGCTTTCACGTGGACCACAGGATGATCACTCCATTAAGCCAACTGAATAACGTAGCAGAATTTGCAAGTTGTGTACAAAAATTGTGTTTGTGGGAAATTTGGTGGTCTTGAAAAATCGAGTTTTTTGTTTTATATACAGTAATTGTGTGATAGCGAACCTTTGTGTAGAGAATGAAAGTGTATTACCGGTATTTGAGTGGGAAAATCCTATGTGAGCTCCTCCCTGCTCTAACTTTTCCAATTTTGCATGAGGGTGCATTTTACTGTGTCTGCTCCATCTTTTCAAAAATGTATTAATATGATATCAACATGTATTGTCACATGATTTTTGCTTTGAAACAGGCACATGTCCTTATGGAAGCGTATTCTTTATCGCATTTGTTTTTAAACTTGACTTACTGACAGGGCATAAAACATTCAGTTTTTTTCATTCCTTAGGTCCAGAGGCATGACTTGATGAGTGCATATTATCGTTTCTTGACGGGAGACGACGAAGCGAAGCGTCTTGAATGTGCCAAGGCCTGGTCCAAGTGGGAAATGAGCACTTCCCGGCTGGTCACAGCTCAAGAGGACTTGAACAAGGCAGACAGTGACCTGTGGTCCCTCCAGTTTGCTAGAATTGAATGGTATGTTGTCATGATTATTGTGTAGTCAACTCTATATGAGGTTTTCTAATAAAGGAGACGGCAGACTTGGAAACTTCCTTCATGAGGAACCATAACGGGCTGTCGTGTTTTTAGCTCAGGTGTTTTGTGCAATGGGCCCAACCATGAGGACTGCACACGTCTGATGCACCACAAACAGTCATCAGGCCACCTGCATTATTTCACTGTTTTTTATGCGCCCACATATTCATATGTGGTCGCATATTGCCGTCATCTCTATCTGGGCGTCCGGCGTCCGCAGCTGTATCTCCTAAACCCTCACAGGATCTTGATGAGATTTCGCAGATGTGTTCCTATGAAGTGACGACGGACGACGACGAATTTCGGACCTCTCCGAGTACCGGTGTGCCCCCTAGTGGCAATTTTTGTTTTTTACACTTACCTCTGTATCTTCAGATGTCCTCAACGGATTTTCATAAAATTTAGGAGTTAGGTATCTATTAGTGAGATGTTGTCATCCTCTCTTTTTCAGACGGATTCGAGGTACTTTGCGCCACCTAGTGGCCATTTTTACTGTTTTCGAGTCTGTTTTTTGGCGTCCGCAATTCTATCAACCAAACCACTCTAGGTATGATTTCGAAAATTGGCATATATGATCTTACTGTGAAGAGGGTGTCTGACGATGATTTTCCGATGACTTCGAGTACTGTGGCGCCTCCTAGTGGCAGTTTTGTTTGTTTTTGCGCCCATGGCTGTATCTCCTGAACCCCTCACAGGATCTTAATGAGATTTGGCAGATATGTTTCCATGAAGGTGACGACAGATGATGACGAATTTTGGACCTCTCCGACTACTGGTATGCCCCCTAGTGGCAATTTTAATTATTTTACGCTTACCTCTGTAGATTTGGAGGTCCTCAACGGATTTTCATAAAATTTGGTAGTTAAACATCCATTACTGAGATGATGCCATCCTCCCGTTTTCGGACGGATTCGGGGATACTTTACGCCACCTAGTGGCTATTTTTACTGTTTTTGAGTTTGTTTTTTGGCGTCTGCCGTTCTATCAACCAAACCGCTCTAGGGATGACTTTGAAATTTGGCATATATGTTCTTACTGTGAAGAGGGCGGCTGACGATGATTTTCCGATGACTTGGAATACTATGGCGCCTCCTAGTGGCAGTTTTGTTCGTTTTTGCGCCCATGGGTATATCTCCTAAATGCTCTACGTAATGTTTATTGAATTTTGAAAGTGTATTTATATGAAGTTGACAACAGAGGATGACGACTTTTGGGGGGATTGGGCTACTTGTGTGCCCCCTAGTGGCAATTTTAGCTTTTTACGTTTACCTCTGAATCGTAAAGGGTCCTCAATGGATTTTCATAAAATTTGGCAGTTAGGCATCTATTAGTGAGATGACGCTATCATCCGGTTTTTGGTAAAATTCGAGGCATTTTGCGCCACCTTGTGGCCATTTTTACTGTTTTCGAGACTTGTTACTTGGCGTCTGTCCCTCTGTCAACCAAACCACTCTAAGGATGGTTGTAGAAATTGGCATTTATGTTCCTAATGGGAAGAGAAAGTCTGACGATGATTTTCCAACGACTTTATCTACTTTGGCACCTCTTAGGGGCAGTTAATGTTTTTTGCGCTCATAGCCTCTTTATGGCAATTTCATTTCTTCATTTTCGTCTGTTTTCTCAGAAGTTCCTTGATGGATTTTTATGAAATTTGGTAAATAGCTTTGATGACACGTACAAGTTCTCAGATGGATTCGACATAATTTGTGCCATCTGGTTGCCATTTTTATGTTCCTAATAGACACCCCTAGAAGCACACCGTTAGCGGTGGATTCGTGGGCGCATTTCAACGCTCTGCGTTGCTCTTGTTTAAATGTGAGGTTAGTGTGATAAGACAGTTCAACTGAATTTAATCAGTAGACTGGTTGGAAAAGATATAATAGTAAGTTCATAATGATGCCAGTTTTAAGATGGCACTGTTCTGTTGCAGCAGTTCTTCCAAAAATTGATGATTTTCTGTTTTCTTGTTCTCTTTACCTTGCAAAATATTTTTACTGGTCAGATATTGTTTTATGACAACAGAGCAGTGCTAACCCTGCTAATAACAGCAATTATTTTTTTCTTTATTGTTTATGAAATTTGACAAGACATGAAGTTTCATGTGTTCGCCATGTTGTGTGCTAAATAGACAAAGAATGATGTACTACTAAATTGATTTTTCTTTAAATGCTGTATCTGTTCACCAAAATGACGGAGAAATGAAATTTACTTTTGTCAATTCCTTCAACAAAATAAAGATTGCATAGTTGTGATTTTAAGTCCTCTCGGTTTTTGCTCGGTCTAAATATCATAAAGTAACATTTGGCTAAGTTCTGATTTATTGCACCAAGGAAGTCAGTCTTTGAAAAATAAAAAGTTTCAATTTTGGCAATCTTGATTTTGTGAAGAAAAGTCTAGGTCATGAGACTTAAGATGGTGCCACGTGGCAAATGCCATTTTTCTCATGAAGTTTATTTCATCAACTTAAAAAATTAAAATCACAACTAATCAATGCCATTTGCATCTGCTTTTCAAGTGAATGAAGAAGCAAAAAAATGAGACTTGAAAAATCACAGTTACGGTAAAATCTCAGCAATTTGAGATTTACGTAAATAATTGCCAAAAATGCCTTTTTCATTTTTCAAGGGTTTCTAATATTTTTGTGAATGCCCTAAATTTTTCAAAACTTTGTCTGTTGGTAGCTGTAGTACAAAACTTGAACGTGAAAAGTCATTAAATTTTGTGCTGCATATGTTTCACGAAGGAACTGAAAAAATAAAATTGCATTTGTCGACCATGTTGTGTCCTAAATTGAAAAGATTATACCGTAATCTTGAAAAGTGAATCGAAAGGATACTTTTGCAAGCAGCGCTCAGGGTTACCATGCTCTACTTTAGACTATTCCCTGTTGTCATTTTTTGGCGAAAGTAAGCTTGGTGAATATTATCTTCATTCTGTGATTTCCCCCTTTGTGTACAAGTTGTTAATACAGTTGTAGTTTTGGAAATTATTGTTTGATCCAGACATATTTGTCTTGCTTTTCAGCCATTATTTTGTTCACGGAGGTTTCTTCGATTCTGACAATCAAATCATAGACAATGTCAGCAAAATACGCCACATCCCTGCCGTGATCGTTCAAGGTCGTTATGATCTAGTGTGCCCCATGGATACAGCATGGGAACTGCATAAGGTACAACAGGTTCATCACTCAAATGCAATCTAGTGTTGTAAAATACCTTACTCATCTGACTCAGTGTTTAATTCCTACTAGTTGTATTATTATATCATGGCCAAGTTGATTTCAGTACTTGCTTTTCAAGACTTAGATTCATCATCATCAGCTTTTTATCTAAGTTAGAGTTGAGAACTTTTACTCGACCTAATTATTAGCAAGTGTATCTTTGAGGAGCACAACGCTGAATAAAAATTTAGCTGGGCACTCAAAAGGTGGGTGAAAGGCAAGGTTAGTTAAAAAATTGTCGTTATAAATTTTGTTTACTCTGATCACTATTTTATTATTTGAATTGTTTTGTATGTACATTTCAGAAATGGCCAGAGGCTGATTTCAGGGTCGTTCATGCAGGCCACTCAGCTAGAGAAGATTTAATCAGTGGCGAACTTGTAGAAGCATGTGAAAAATTCAAGTCACTTTAATGGCAGTTGTGCGTGTTTCAGTCTATTCAGTTGTACGCATGTTTATCTGCCCAGTATGAACTAATTTGGTATATCAATGTCCAGAAGAAAATTAATTCATTAAATTGTAAAAGGCCAAAAAATGCAAAAGTGGCTCTGATCTCTTCCATGACTCTGTTTTTTGAGACCTGCACTCATGGGACCAAAAATATAAAAAAACATCCACCTGTATCAATTTCACTCAAGATCTCATGTTTTTGTTTGAAAAATTGTACAAAAGCATGTAAACAAGGGCGAACACAATTTGAAACGCCATGATTTGTCAGGTGATGATTAAGGAAAAAGGAAAAAGCAAGTCCTTATCACTTTTGCTTGTCTTGGTTGGATTTTCTTTTTTGAATAGGGGAGCAGCTGAAAAACATCGCAACAATGACTTTACTTTTAGAAAACAAAAGCCAGAACCAACTATGCTTTTTTGACCTAAGCAGCTGAATCGTTCGCTCTTGTTTTCGATAAAAGTTATCCAATTTCGGACATTCTCTAGAATTTGAGATGCAGAAAGTCCCACAAAAATTTAATCTTCTTGATTCGAGAATTTATTACAAGGGTGATTTCAGTGCTCACAATATTTTTCAAATTTCGGACAATTTGTTTTCTATCTACAGAGCGAGTAATTTTGTCG
Source organism: Phoronis australis (assembly GCA_002633005.1). NCBI lineage: Eukaryota > Metazoa > Phoronida > Phoronidae > Phoronis > Phoronis australis. The sequence goes on along the minus strand of NMRA01000422.1, from coordinate 35,829 downwards.
TCTTTCCAGAGATTCATGAATTTGGGACAGCCAATATTGTCTATTTCTAGAATTTAAGTCTAGATACGACTTCTCGCAAAATAATTGGAGAATGATTGTACTTTAAATGGTGCTGATTAACTTGTGCTTGGTGTGACTAGGGCTGGGTTCTGTGCTGGAATGTATCTGCACTGAATAATTATCTTGTTCTATGGAATTCTGAACTTGTAATGAGCAAATAATGTCATCTCATGAGGAAAGAAATATGACAGTCATTGTATTAATCATGTGTAAATATTAAAGATAAGTAAAAAATCTGCAAACTACACAATTTCTTTCTGTTAATATCAGGCACTAACACTTTGCAAAAGTTACTTTTATGGTAACTGCATGAAGTCTGTCAGTCAATGAACAGTCAGTGGGGAAGGTTTTGAATCGGAGTTCTCCTGTTTGAGCTTTATACTGAGAAAGTTGTGTTGTATTTTACTTTACTTCTGCTTCACTGTGTAAAAGCCCCACTTGTCGGTATCAGGATACAAGCTCAAAATTCAGTGCAGATTTTGTTTGTACTGAACTCCCTGCGCTTAAGAATGCAGTACTCTTGGGTTAGTTTCAAAAAACAGTGTTGGTTCAATTTCTGAAGAATAAAATTTGCAAATTTTTGTTTCAGAATCTATAAGTACATGTGTTCATATTTTAGTCCATTGGCTGTTATATTTCCCAACACAAGGCAGTTTGTATTATAACCATCTTTTTATTAAGTAAACCATTGAAATTAAGAACAATGAATTCTGGCAAATATTTTTGTGCAAATTAAGTGAAGAACTACAGGGTAATACTGCTTGCATTACACCAAATTTATTAGTAGGAACAAATTTTTAACTTCACTGTCAAGGTTCTCCATCTCAAGCATGTTGGCTGATTTTGCTCCAGTGCAATAGCTAAGTTGGCCAACTCAACACTGGGTTAGTGAAGGTGTCTGGTCACGTTTCCTGAATTCGCCAAATACAGTGTATGGGCGAACTGGTAACGGTTCAATGCACAGACTGTGGTTTCACGTTGTTGCGCAAAATCTAAGGGCACACGAAAACTAGTTTAGGCCATCACGTTCTAACCCGGATGTGTAAACCTACAGGGTGCACCAACGCTGGAGGTGCCCGCCTGTGGCGCAGGCGTGTTACCCTAGACCCTAAAAGTATCCACAGCCGGCGGTGCACACGTGGGCTTGGGGTGGGGTCCAAATTATCGAAATCGAAATTGTTTTTCTCATTTTCCGCCCTACTTTTGTGCACACTCACGGTAGTTCAACTGTAACCGTCCACGCTGTCTCTAGTCCAAGTTTTGCATTCGATGACCCTTGGCGAGGTAAAGACCGGTGAGTTTCTAGAAAATCTGGAATAATCCATCAGCGTCAACACTGCACTCGAACCCAGAATAATATCTATGGCACTTGAAGCAAAAATGTCGGGTACTAAGATTAAACCCCGGGCCATGGAGTAATACAGCAAGTTTTTACAACCCTTCAGGTTTATTTGTCACCTTTCAAAACTACATAACTACAGTTAAATATTAGGGTATAAGTAAGCTTCTTTTACAAATTTTGCCAATTGGCGAGGAAAACTATGAAACATAACCTGGAGTTATTCAATATTACTCAAATAATTTGAAAGTATAAATTGTGGGAAGCAAGTTTGGATGGAAGATTACTCAGGTGATTATAAAATGGTCAGACAAAAATGAAATGTAATTCATCTTCGATGAAGACATGTACATTTTCTTTCGTCAGCTGTCATATTTGTAAACCGTCCTGTTTCACTGTGTAAAGGAATGTTCCCTCACGTAACAGAGCTAAAAGAGATCTTTCTGATCGTGACAGAGTTAACCCAATGTATTGTTCAGTTAAAAAGACTGTTTGAACAAGGTATATGTTCTGAGTTTATCCTTATTAACAATTGTTTCACACCAGATATTTTTGGAATATTCGTAAATATTTTCTTTTCATGCATTCTCTTCTGAATTATCATGAGGACGCTATTGCTGCGAATCTATCAAAATGTTTTTTCCAAAGAATCCCCCCGCCTTGTCGACTTTTTGTGGACCCAAAATCATTTTTGAAAAATTGGCGTTTCCAAAAGAGCACCCTTGGGAAATACCGGTAGGTAGGTTGGCAGATAGATTCGAACCAAACTGTGTAAGCCAGGACTACAGTTTTTCGAGTTATTTTCTTCACAACGCCAAATGCGGGCTACAAGCCTGCATGCAGAGCAACACTTTCATATGGAACTGTTACGTCGATGTTCCTAGTGTTTTTTATAATTCGTTTTAAAACAGTAAAATTGGTATTCATAAAATTGCCCAGTTTATCAGCTCCTCATAACGGGATGTGTGCTGAGGACCAATATTACAGACTCCCAGGTTTTTAAGAGCATAGTATACAAGTGACGTATCTTTGGCTTTATCATGTCGAGTGACCCGCACACCAATTATACCTATGTATTATTAGTGCGATAGAGCTGTAGATTATATTGATAAGCTTCACGTGTAGCTTCGTCGTTCCAAGACCCGTGCTTCATTTTAAGATTTTCCGCTGACGCAGGGATCGACAGTGAAGAATTATGGAGGATGGGAAGACAGAGTTGTATCCTGAAATAGAGCCTTATATCACGGGGATGCTATCTGTGTCGTCGTTACACACGGTCTATTACGAAGAAAGTGGAAACAAGCACGGGAAGCCGGTGATATTTCTGTAAGGACAATAGTTGATTGGCTACAGGTCGTTGTATATTTAAGTGCTCTGTACTGAGTCTACTTAGGTCGCACTATTGATTTTTAACTTTGGAAGCTCAAATAACTCTCATCAAACTCGTTTCATGGCATTCCTTCCGTTGAACTCAGTAACAAGAACATAGAAAGCATCAGTGACTTAAAAGCGCTTCAGAATTTATTGGTGTTGCACAACTAAAACTGTGAATTCGAAAATGGCGCATGTACGCATTCATAACGGCGTTTTTCCGTTCAGTGACTTTACCAGACGCAGAGGGTGGTGAGTGTGTGATAACATCTACCTTAATTCTTTGTTACTGTCAAGCGCAGTCTTTTGTCTGGTATGACAACGGGCAGGCCAACTATCTACCAATCGTATTACAGACCACGTGTGAACACAGTCAAACCCAGAGCGAATTGGTAGATTCGGAAAGAATAGATTGTCGTAACTTTCAGTTGTTGTTGGGCGATCACCATTTGACGAAAATACCAGAAATGATATTGGTTTATATTCAAATATGTTATGACTTAACTTTTATTATTAGCAGCACAGCCCAGTCAGAGGCTAGATATGATCTTACTGGAGATTAGAGCAATTATCGAACAAAAGAGAACTGGCCCTCCAACTATAAATGTCGGAATGGAGTTAATCAGTCGTGTAAGATATTGGCTACAGGGGTGTTCTTCCCAATTTGTTGTTGGGCTACAGCCTATAGAATCGAACAAGTTGGGAGCAACGGGAAAACGCTGTAATGGCCTGTCGTAACTAGAGTTGGAGTTACGGAATGAAAATGCTATCGCAGCAAAGAATGTTATGAGACCAATTTTATGAGACAAAGGTTTTATTCCATTTTCGCCTGCTAAACATTACGAAATGTCGCTTTAATCCATTCATATTCTTATCAAGACATGGCGGACCCGGTGCTGGGACTTCAGGTCTATCAAGACGTTACTTCGATCCCGATGTTTACCGAATCGTCCTGCTGGACCAGAGAGGTAGCGGCAAATCGACTCCTCCTGGGGAGATAAAGGTGCGTGAGAATGAAATAAAACCATGTTGCCTAAATCACATATCAAGTAATCCAATTTCTGAGACTATCTTTTTATAAGACAGTATAAGCACCGCATGTTTTTGGCGTTTAAAATGTCATCTCTGTGTCTTGGCGTTTCGGTGGGCCTTTTCAAACGGTCGCCTTTGTGGTCGTCGGAACGTGGCAAGGTGTCGGCGTCCAATAGTTGAAAGCAGTGAACAGACACAAATACTCTCGTGACTTGTGTGATCAACACTACTCCAGCACCCGAAAATTAGCCTTCCACATTATTTCCAGGAAAATACGACTTGGGACCTTGTGGAAGATATCGAGAAACTAAGACAGCACCTGCACATTGCCAAGTGGCACTTGGTCATCGGTGGCTCGTGGGGTTCGACTTTGTCTCTGACCTATTCACAAACTCATCCTGACAGAGTTGGCCACATTATTATAATGGGCATCTGGACAATGAGAAGGTATTTAAAACTGACGTCATAGGAAGTTGACCGATCAGTCGGTGGTCTTTGGGCTCCTTCACTTCGCAAAACCTTTGTATTATTTTTCGTTGCAGCTGTTCATTCAGAACAGTGGCTTGTTATGATGGACGCACATCATCGTGAATAATTAAATTTGTTTAAGCAACAGACGCAAAAATTCTGCTGACAGGATGGCCATCAAATATCACACTGCTATGTTAAACGGGAGACAAGACGATGAGTGGAAATTAGAGACCTCGTAACCTACACTTTAACTCACATCTTCCTGCGTAAAATCGACTGCAAGAGCTATCACTGCCTGTCGTTTCAGGAAAGAGTTGCTGTGGATATTCCAAGATGGTGCAAGCCGAGTTCACCCGGAACTGTACGAGAATGTGTACCTTGCGCCCATACCACAGGTATGTGTGAGTGAATTTTGATTTCAGAGTATGATAAGTAGCTGTTTTAATCGTCATCGTCCTTTTTCTTTGCAGTTGTCACTTCGTCATTTTTGCCAGCTCATGTGGCAGTCTTTTTGCCTCCGTTGTTCTTGTTGATGGTGATGGTCGCCGTTGGTGCATGAATCTCTGTTGTTGATATCTGTCACATTTTCATTATGCAGGTAGAAAGACACGATTTAATGAGTGCTTACAATCGTTTCCTTAACGGGGACGACGAGGACAAAATGTTGGAATGCGCACGCGCCTGGGCCACTTGGGAAATAGGCGTGATGCGTCTCATTCCGGCAGACGATTCGAAAATGTTAGGAAATGACGAGTGGGTGAAGAAGTTTTCAAAAATTGAATGGTGAGATTTGAAGTGGTTATTGTAATGGCTTGTGGAGAGAGGAGTGAAGAAGGCGTCTTTACTAGAACACTACTTTATTGCGGACTGACTAACTACTGTTCAACAACATGTTTTTGCAATACACAAGACCACATGCATATGAGTCATATTTCATAGAACTGTTTGGCAAGACTTATATAATAAACCATTCTAACTAATTGTGCCATATAAGGCAAGTGTAGTTCCAGTACAAACTACAATACTATTACAGTTATAATCAACAAGGTAGAACATAGTAATATTCATTCGGTGTACCAACTAGAGACGCCCGCGTAATGAGATGTGGTATTTTGTGTTCTCCTACATGAATGAAAGGTGCATTTTTTTGTAAACGAGTTATTGTTCATCCCCTGTTGAATTCGTACCTTACTCGGCTTTGTCCTTCTGAAATAATTGCTTAATAAACTCGGACAAAACACTCCCATTGTTCCGGAATTTCTACGTTTGCTCTTTATTTTCCCTCCAGCCACTACTGCGTTCATGGTGGCTTCTTCAAGTCCGACTCCCACCTGCTTGACAACGTTGACAAAATCCGCCACATACCAGCCATCATATTACAAGGACGCTACGACATGTGTTGCCCAGTGGACACTGCATGGCAGCTTCATAAGGTTTTTATTCGTTTGTCTTTTTTATCTGCAGTAATTGGCTCATTTTTGTTGGATTAATGAGAGTTTGGAATGTGCCTGGTCGTCCACTAAAAGCGAGCTCAGTACTTACTTCCCAGTCGTCCTTTAATAGACGACTATGCCATGATGTGGTCTGATGTTATGTATCAAAAAGTATTTTTGACAAACATTGAGTGCTGCGATGGCTTAAGAAATGAATGTTTTGGTTTATTCGTTGTCTGTAACCGGCATAGCTCCGTTATGAACACAGAACGCAAGTTCAGGTGCCCTTCTGTGCGACGCCTCATATATATTCTATGTGCAAATCCCTTCTGTGCGACGCCTCACATATATTCTGTGTAAATACCTCCTAGGTTGAGTTGTTTTTTAATTGTGCTGTTCAGCACTTTATGAAAACTTAGACTTTCTCGCTTTTATTTATTTGTATACTGCACAACCCTAGTCTGCACACGAATATAACCTACAGTACTTGTACTTTCGTTTCAGAGGTGGCCCGAAGCCAGCTTCAAGGTTGTACACGGGGGTCACACCTCCTTTGAAGAACCACTTCGGTCCGAGTTGTTAAAGGCGTGCGAACAGTTTAAAGGCGAACCTTGGCTATCCTGATAACAGTGAAGATTGGCGATTGTCAACTTCAATCTTTGCAATTTTAAACATATTGAACAAAGGAGTCGTTTTGAAATTTGTCGATTTTTGTTACGGCTATCATTGGTTAACAATTATTAAAGAAATATATCTTTTGAAAGAAACTCATGCATGTAGGTTCTTATGTGTGTAACAAGCAGTTTTGGACATTGAAAAAATTGAACAAATATTGAAAAAGAAAACTTGAATGATGATAGTGGCTTCACCATAAGCAATACACCTGCAAATTATTAGGGACGAAAGCTCCTCTAGGCTAGGCCTACACACCGCATTCACTATGTTATACCTGTAATCCCATACCCAGGTATAAGCCATTTCCCTCACATTTGTGTTAATCTCGAGTATAGGCCCTTCTGTCTTTCCTCTCAGTCCAGTGGGAGAACCATGTCGTTGCGCCAAGTTGCCTTTAAAAGCAGATCCCCACAGCGCGCGTTCATCACATGATGACGCTAGTCCATGGGCTTCCATCACGCAAACCCTCTGAGCAACAAGCTCCGTGTTTCGACCTTTCCAATTGCAGTTCCTGGGCTTACACCAGAAAAATACGGTCGTCAGCAGAAGAGCCTTTTCTTGGGTACCCCAATTATTCCACATTTACTAGTAAGTCATCATTTAGGCATACATGAGTGTACATGGATGGTATTGTGTCGGTGCCTAGTGAATGTCTTCCCACCTGATTCAGTACGATGATGTTCAATTCAAAAACATGATAGGATAAATTTTAAAGCTGCAAAAGAGTTTTACACTTCAATTTTATTTCAGAACAAATTTCAGGCTTTGTTCGGACATTTCCTACCTGAAAAATATACAAAAGCAGAATGTTCATCGGGATGATACTAATTTTATACCAAATACCTTCACGCAATAATGTGTGATGACCTAGAAGGTTATTGTACAGTCACGTGACGTGGTTAGTGCACAGAAGATATGTGGTATAAATATGTTAAATGTTACTGGCCAAAGTTGCTATGCCAATGTTGTTGCCGTAGCGAAAATTCTACAGTGCCCGGCACAGCAACCTCGGCTAATAACATTCATCCATGTAAAAACAAACTTAAGTTTAGTTCAAAATATATTTAAATTTCAGCATCTTTAAATATTAGCGTGGTTATTGATGGAAATGGCTCTGAATGACTTCAAATTAGAAATGCTTTTAAATTTTCACACAATAGTCCACGTTCACACTGTTGTCAGGTGTACAGATAGGCCTACGCCAGGTGATAAATGCATAAGTCAGAAATATTTTACTTTTATCAATTCAATAACTTCGTGTAGTAGATGTGGTTATAGACAATTGTACTGTTTTTATACATAACTAACATTATTTTGAATTGCAAATAAACAGGCTTTCAATAGTTACAGGGTGGCAAAAGCTTTTTTATTTTATAGGCTAATGTGGGGACTTGTACGAGACATTTGAATTCCTTATGAATTACGAACCAGCCATGAAAAGAAAAGAAACGACCAAGCGCGATTTCATATCGCTGCTAAAAAGTGCAGTTTTTGCTACAGAAGCATTGGCAGTAAGTTAGCGGACATGCTGTTAACATACAGTTGTAGGATATCTTGTCTACCTAATACAACAGACTAATCGATCGCTTATTGTCAGTAAATATGAATTTCGCCGATTGTCATCTACCATGGGCGGCGTAGCACTTAAAAAGTGGGGGCCCATGGTGAGCTGCCCATGTCTATAAACCCAAAAGCGAACACTTGCGGCTCAAGATTGGCGCTAAAGTGCAATATATCATTCAATTAATTGTCGGTTTGTGTACTCTGTTGACTGACCGTCGTAAAACTGCAAAGCAGCTCATTTGGCCGGTATAATATGCGAAGCCCCACTGGCGGATTTAGCCTAGAGGGTGGGCAAGGGGCCATGGCCCCCAAGCTATGAATTCTCGGCCCACTGAAGATTCCATTTGGCACTTGAGAGTTAGGCGGGAGGTGCGAATGTCTGATGGACAAAATCCTGGCTAGTGCCCCCCACTCAAAATCCTGGATCCACCCGTGCAAAGCGCACACCCTGACTTAATTTCTTCTCGCCAACTGGATGCCGTGCGGAACATGGATGGGCAGGTGCGGTAATTTTGATCGGATGAATTCAGTAGGTTTATCATGCTGCAGGAGTGTCTGTGTATTGCGCTCGGTGAACGAATTCGTATTTCTAAAACAGTGTTTACTGGCACCCTCAGCGATGTATGACAAATTCGAGCACGCCGCACTTGCCTCCCGACAACCCGTTACACTAAAAGGCAAAAAACAATGTTTTTGTTCATCGTGGTACTTACCGTAGTACCTGCCTCAGTGAGGGGTATCTCAGTTAATAGGTGGCAAATCGTAATTAATCGGACAGGCAAAAATTGCGGGTAGGCGATACTTTTTCAGCAAGTTTTGCGGCCGTACCAGCGGATGGTCCCCGCCTTAAATTTGCATTTCAGTCGCGAAACATCATGTCAGTGAGGCAGAAAAATCTCGTACAACGCTAAAACAAGAGGATGGGGACTATTAGCAGACATGGTACCCGCAGCAGGCCTAGCCTTTATACGTGCTTGCGAGCACCTTGTCAATACGGAGTGGCCCATGCTCGGGGCTGAAGAGTTGGGCCGGATTTTGGGGACCGGTTGGTTTGCCTTTGTAATGCAACCCGCAGTACTAATAGGCCTACTCATCGCAGTTTCGAAAGCATGTTATCAGACCATAGTCTATAGAGTATCTATCGGATCATACCGAGGTTATGAGAATAAAAGGTCAATTTGAGTTATTGAAGAGAGGGATTTCATCAAAAAGGTGTTATATTTAAAAGTGACTCACTTAAGTGTGTGTGTCCAAACTTTATTTAGGCCTATAGGTATGCGTGTACTATGAATAACTTTTGAGTTTAAAATTCTTGAACTGCACATGCGCCACCGCCTGTATCGACAATAATAGCGTTATTTTGTCGCCACACCAAGAAGAAAACAAACACGCCAGTCTGCTGGCTCAGCCGGGGGACTTTCCTCACGTGCGTTGCCTTCCTTTCAACCAATGCGACGACTCGACAGTTTGCTGTTCCCGAAACTTCAAAATGCTCTTTATTAAAGATCTATGGTAGAATTTACGACGTTAATTTAAAAACTGAAGTAAGATTTGTCGTCTCGTCCATTTTTCTAGGAAATCACGAAGACTACTTAACAGTTTACCTGGCATTAGTTTAGTGTCGTAGTGACCCCAGACACAAGTGTTGGTCAACAGTCCAAGTAAACATGTTCGGGTTTTTGTTTGCTGAAGACGCTGGGGAGTATTCCACTTGTTTGACGGAATCAGATGCCGCACTTGGTACCAATTTACCTTGCCCACCCCTGCCTAGACCGTCCACAGGCTTGTGTGGAATCGGCAACAGGGGTGCAACATGCTACCTCAACTCCCTTCTGCAAACCTTGCTTTTTACGCCAGAGTTCAGAGGTGAGTAAGATAACATTTTCCTCAACACGGTCTGCATTGTTTATTGTTCTTGTTGTGGTGAATCTGCAGTCAGTGTTGTAAATATAAGCCTTTCTTAAATTGCTGTCTTCGGCAATTAGTCTTTGGTCAACTCTATGAATTTCACGTTGATACCTTTACCCGCTTTACCGGTCGATATTGGGACCTACTGGGGAGTCTTTTTACACTCGCTGCTTGTTTGCCCCTCATCCCCCAGTGACACATTTCACTGTTTATTTTGCAACGTATATGTTCATTTCACTTATTGCCTGACGATGAGACATCATGCAGTTTCGAAATGTAGCATGTGTTTTAATTTGTCTGTTTGTTAGAGCTCACGATGTTTTGCTATATGGCCGCACACCTGAAGAAAGGAGATTAATTGTTTCGACACTACGAGCGACTCAATATAATAGTGAACGCGAGAGAATACCACATTCACAACAATATCAAGGTTTCAAACAAAAAGTTTAGTCATGTCTTCAATGAAATAGATGTATTTGCCTAAAATGTCAGGTATCTTAACCAGGTGGTACCAGAGCTAGTGCCTGTAGGCAAGTGATTAAAAGAGGCTTTCATATACTAATAGGCTCACTCCAGATTCACCACATTCTTCCTCATCCAATAAACTGGGGGCCACGACACCTAGAACTTGACATCAGGTTGATCTCCTCTATATCCATCTTTTTTTCAAACTCAGGAGGCTGTGTAGTCCCTCTCCACTGTCTTGAGTAGGTGTTGTCACGCACCGGTAGTCCAGTATTGTGAAAAAGTACCTTATAGTTGCCCAGTCTTGAACCCATGGCCCTCTTGCTTAAAAGCCAGGTGTCTTAATCAGTCGGCCCTGGAGCAGTTGCTCATAGTTAAGTGGACCTTTGTACACTCACTACAGATTCACTGAACTATATTATATTGCAAAATTTCTAAGTCTGGCCGCTCAACTGTGGCCACATAACGTATCATAGTAGTAATGACTATATGTCTGAAAAAATTTCTGTCGCAAACGGGACTAGAACTGTGACCTTCTGCTAACCGTGCAGATGCTGTAGTCCACTGAGTCATGGGCACCAGCGGTCGAGTGCATAAATCCAATCAGACTAAGTAGTAGACATCTTATCCATGAATTGCTGAGTATAAGAATATATTAAACTGGCGTGGAAGTTCTAAGTCTGGTGAGCATGCGACTTGAGTTGGTAATGGAAACAGAATCCTGTCGTAGCGTAATGTGTGACTGATACTTGTGACCAATTTTCATTAATTGTCATGGCGGAACAACCTAATGATAATTGGCTGTGTTTCACACTGATCTGGTTGATCTTATTTCAGAGAGATTATTTGCTCTCCTGCCAGAAGAACTCGGAAAGTTAGACGATGCCTCTCTGCCACATTCCAAGGTCTGTACACAGTGGAATTCTCAACTAAATTTTCAAAAATGCTTTTATTCACTAGTGGTGTCGTGAAATTTTCATTATCTTGTTCTTTTACGAAATGCCAGAGTTAAGTATTTGATATTAAATTGTACTTCCTGTGATCCTGGTATTCCGGGATATTGGAAAATGGAATTCATGGAATCTAACTTATTTTGTGGAATTGGAGATTTTAAATGGAATTTCCATGTTTCAGTAGCAGATACCATAACAAATTTCTGTGTCTTTTAACAATTCAAAATATTAGAATTTGATGGACTATATTCATAATAACGTTTTTGGTTATTCTTAGAATATAATCCTTCAAATTCATCACGTTTCGTCTGTTTCAGGTGAGAGTTATACCTATTCAGATGCAACGATTGTTTGCTCGTTTGTTGCTAAGCGATCAGCAGAGTGTGAGTACTGTAGAACTCACAGACAGCTTTGGATGGACCAACAGTGAGGTGCGTTTGATTTCTAGTAATCTTTCGTGCATGTATTTCTAGAGTACGATTCTATTCCTCATGTCTCTGCCCAACTACTAAATGGTAAAATCTCACCACTTTAAGACCCAATGTTGGGGACACGAGAGATATTTTCATTGGTGTTTCATCCGTTTAGCAAAGGATGACTAGATTATAACAAAATAAGGTTTTTGTTAATAATTAGTTTCCATACTATACCTACCATCAGGGGATGTTTTGAGAAATTGCCTAATCCTATAAAAGTGAAAAAGATCGTAGTTTTGACGATTATTTATTTCTGACTTTGGTAAGACTTTACCGTAATCAAGTGAACCACTTTTTAAAGCATTTGTGTCTCATGTTCTACACGACATTCATCGTCTTTATTGCTGCATTCAACAAGCTGATTTCATGATTCATAAAACATTGGCTTCAATTGGACAGTAGCTGATAGAAATTTCCTTTGTCCAGGAGATTGGAAAACAGTTTGTTACATTACACAGTTTTAATTCTTTGTTGTTTAGGATAAACATGGTCGTTTTACAATTATCTTTTCTTTAGCATACCAGAATGCCCTGCCCTCTTGCCAAGTTGTGACATTTACATAATCCAAGTTAGGAAATCTATGGGTTCAATCAGTCATCTATAACTTTTCTTTGCATTACCATTTAAATTTCAATATTCGTACTGGGAACAAACTGAAGTTTGAATTTAAAGGTGCTATGAAACCACTTTCTGTCAAAAAGGCCACTCACAATAATAGAGCTACTCTCAGATTGTGCCTTAAGTCAAATTAGAAATGATTTATTGGCCTTAGAAGTGGCAGTTGGTTCTTGTTCGAGACTGTGTTCAGCCTATGCAAGTTCTGAAATCGGATCTTGGGCAGCAGCTAGCTGTCAGTTCCTTCTAGACTCAGACACTACTTATAAGAAACGAACTGAGACCAGTGTTAATGGTAGTCAAACGTAATTTATTTAATAAGAAGGCAGGTTCATAATCAGCTTTATGCCACAGCAGCTGCAGTAACAGTAGCAATAATATTCTCCAAGTAATTATTATGATCATGAAAACAGTGAGTTTTGTGATGGTTATCGTATTTATCACTCAGGAGCTTCAACAGCACGATGTTCAGGAGCTGAATAGGATCCTATTCTGTGCCATTGAAGACTCACTTGTGGGTACAAGTGGTCAGACATTGATCTCTCACCTCTACAAGGGTACTACGGTCAATCAGGTGAGCGAAGTTCAGTCCAGCTGGGTCACTAACCATGAGTTCACACAAGTACACATTCTCAAACATTCTTGATGCCATGTCTTTTCCTATTTGTCTTGAGAACCCAAAAAACCCTAGTCTGGATCTGTTAGCACTAGAAGATTTTCTTCGTTTTCCTCTCTGTTTATCTTGGATCACAATAGCGCTATAGATTATATCCTTCTGTTTATCTATTGTAAACAATAAAACCTCAGGTCTAATCCATGCAAAACATTTTATCGTTCTTCTCTCTGTTTATTGTGGATCACCATCAAACCATAAGGTGTAATTGGTATTAAAAGATTTCTCACAATTTATGTGTTTAATATTTAATGTGTCATTTTGGTGTAATGGACCCAGTCAAATGAACTTAAAATGTCAAAATTAAAAACAGTTATACTAACTAGGTCAGATTTACGTATTGCTGTAAATTACTAAGCACTTAGAAAACTAGAAATTAGATATGAACACTTAATTTTATAAAAATTTTAAGTGTTAAATTGCCCACACAGTCACTTGAATTGGAAAATAATCCAAGACCTGCAAGTTTTTTGAAAATGTGACGTGACTATTTCTATTTCGTATTTCATATTTGTGGGTCCAACTCATGTCATAATTTTGTTAAATACATCATCATTAAACATTCGTTTAATTTATCCCTTCCTGTTGATCTATTGTTGTTAACAAAAAATCTTGGCATTTACTTAACACTAAAATACTTCCGTCATTTTCCTGTCTGTTCATCATGGGTCACCATGACACCATTATGATAGGCTTTGATCAGAATCAAAATATTTGTCATTATATCCCTTCCTGTTTATCGTCTGTAAACCAAAAAATCCCAGGGTCCACTCATCGCTAAAATGTTTTTTAAATCATTTTTGTGTCCATTTATCATGGATCACTGTAACACCACAGGGTTTCATCACATTCTAAATATTTGTTACTATATCCTTCCTGTTTGTGTTCTGTAAACCAAAACATCCAAGTTTCTATTCAGCGCTTAAATATTTTTTATTATTTTGTTTCCTTTTATCATGGATCACTATAACACCATAGGGTCTAATGAGAATTGAAATATTTGTCACTATATCCCTTCCTGTTTGTCTATTGTGAACCAAATAATCCCAGGGTCTACTTAACACAAAAATATTTTTATCATATCTCTTTTTGCTAATCGTGGATCACCATAACAACATATAGTTTAATCGGAATAAAATTATTTGTCACAGACTATTAATGTTTCTTCCTGTTTATCCTTTGAAACCAAAAAATCATAGGGTCTTCTTGAAACCAAAATTCCTTTTCCATGTTCCATCTAGTTTATCTAGGAAACGAAAAAAAAAATCCAGTAGGTTCTACTCAAACCCCTCCAGTTTATTTATTAGAAACAGAAATCTGGTGATTTACTCAAAATTGCAACTTATCTGACCAGATGTTTTCCTTTAAGAATAAAGGAGATTCATGGTACACTGGAAGCCCTTAATTTTCTTGTAATATATTTTGCCATCACTTCCTTTCCTAAAAGCAGTAAGTATTGTGGATATTTAAACACATTTCCGTTCTCTCCCATAATTCAGCATTCTGGCAGGCATTTCTAATGCTAGTGTGCACCAATAATGAAGGTTACGTTACAATTGTTTGATTTTGTTCAATCCCACAAGATGAAGATCTACTCATTGCTGTCCTGAAGTGCGTTTCATAGCTTCAATTTCTTCTGTGTTTGTTTAGATCACACAAGACCCTGCAAAATGATGTAAGTGAAAGTCAAGTGTGTTGTAACTAATTAGTTTACTTAGACTAACAAAATGACCCCAACTGAAAGGATTGGTCAACATGGATGGATTTGACCTTTTGCGATCCACAAGCAAAGTTTTCTCGTTGCGAGAGTCTTATCTTACACAACACATCTTCTTTTAGGTAATTGATTATATAAGTTATTTTGGACTAGTGAGACAACAATTTATGTTCCGTGCATCGTTTTCTCCTCCTAGATAATTTGCCAACAGTGCGGACGAGTAAGTGAGCGAGAGGAACACTTCTTGGATCTTTCGCTTCCCATTGTCGATGGCAACAGTGTGGAGACAGCTCTATTGGACATGTATGTTTCCATGGAGACGATGGATGGCAACAATCAGTATAAGTGTGAACGCTGCAATGAACTCGTTGATGCTAAAATGGTAAGGGAAGACCATTTTCACAGATTTGTATTATTCCATTTTGGCTTTAAATATCCAGTAACAGATAGCTCGCAAGCATCTCCTTTTGCACCAGGCTTGGTCTAATTTTTATTTGGAGTTTTTATTGTAAGTGTTTCGTGAAAAATGACTTAAGGCTTCACATGTAAGAGAAAATTGATTCACACTCCACATAACTATTTCTGAAAAATAATTAAATCTCACTTAAGCAAAAGTGCAAGGACTCTTAGGATATAAGACACATAGCTGCTAGTTACTGAAACAATTTCTGTAAATTACTTCTAGACCGTTATGTGTTCATATTACTTGGCTAAACCTTTATTTAGCAATTGTAAAGTGAGAGCGTAAGTCAAAATTTCTGTCTTAAGTCATTAAGTCGTTTTTCACAAAACAGGCTCAATATTACATATGTAATTGATTGGATAATTGTTTCATGCAATGGCAAATTCATCATCGTTGCTCATGACTGAGAATAAATTAAGGTGAATTGACAAGAAAGTTTAACTTAGTGACTGAGGCATTCTGTAATTAGAATTTTGTTGCTCTAATAGTTATGTCATTTTTGGTGTCCTAATTATCTATCATGCAAGGCAATCGGTATTATGTCTGATTACTTTTGTCTTGTACTGTTTAGCCTTTAAATGTATGCTATGTTTCTCAAAGATTTCTTTTGCCTTTGCAGGGCGCCAAGCTTCGCAGCCTTCCCCCGATACTTACGATATCTTTACTGAGGTTTAGCTTCGATTTTGTCAAACTGGAGCGATACAAGGTTGGGATATTTTAATTTTTTTCTTTTCATTTACCGTGTGAGATAAGGAACAATGTTGAGCCCGCTTCAAATATTTTTGGATATCTTGTTCAATTTTGTTAAAGCAGCATCAGCTTTAAGGTAGTGGTGTAAATAAAAAATACGAACACTAGAGGTTGCTGTTGCATTGTATCCCGGTTCTCTTTTAGTCTCTTGCTTGCGTTCACTAGTAAGACTGAGGATAGGAGGCAACTTGAACTGAGAAATGTAAAATTAATATAACTTTTGCTGAAAAATGTTTTTGATTTTTTTCAATGAGATGTTTGCTATTCTTCTAAGTACTATGTGTTTTACTCGGCATTAACATGAATTTTTATTGAAATGGTTATGATGTTAAACACAGTCTTACATTTATTTTTATTCGTCCATTTTGATTAGTCTCCTAGAGGGTCATTGTAAGCGATGTCACCATTGAAAGTGATGTTGCTGTAGATGTTCGTAACTGAAGCATATTGTTAGTCTGTATGTGACCTGCTGTGTGAATATAGACTATCGATTAAAGAAAAAAATGGCCGACTTTTAATGGTTAGTATTTACTTGCAGGAAACCGGTCGGTTTACATTTCCGATGACGTTGGATATGTCGCCATTTTGTGAGAATGTGAGCTTCAACTGTCTTCCCTTTCCATGAATTCTATTTTGAATAGTTCTAATTTCAATTAACTTCAATTTGATCTATTAGAAACGTCATCTTCATATTATTATTATTCTACTTAGAATTTTGGCAGTTGATGTCAAAACTAATTCTTCATAGTCATACCATGCAAAAACTAAAAGTTAGGTCAGACTCTAGTTTTTGTGAAGTTAACATTTTTTGAAGCTGTGTAACGGCATCACTTGTGAGCTTTGACAAGATATCGCCTTATATTTCCAGTGAAGTGTGTGATCTAGTTTCACTCATGTATTACTAGCATGACGAACTCGACCTTGATTTCTGTTTTGATGTTTTTGTTTCTTGCCTCATGGTGTTTGTTGAGTATGTTTCATACTATGATTTGAAAAGTAACCTGACTGTTAGTCGACTGCACCACTTAATTAAGGTTTTGTAGGTCCCTAGAGAACTGTCCAAATTTGCTAATTTCCGAGTAAAATGTCTCATAAATGGCTGAGCAGATTCGTATGAAACTTTCAGATTCTTTATGCATTGTGGTCCTAATCACTTTTGGGAATTGTCTTTAGAATATTCCACTTTTTCACGAGGGTCTATCAAAAAAGAGTACTTACGATTTTCATGAAAAACATCTCAACTTCCGTAAAACAAAAACCAAACAATATTTTAGAAAAGTTTAAGCATCATTGAGATCTGAACTTCAACATTTATGTTGAATAAATTTGATCGTGTTGTTCATACCGTTGTTTTGCTTTTAATATTCTATTACGGTAATTCTTTGCTAAAATTTAGTAGCAAAACATGGTCACATGACCCAATTAAGGACAGATTGATAAAAAGTCAAAAATCAACTTCTGCTGGCTCTCTACTTTCACAATCTTTACTAATTTTTTACTGACTTAAGGTCTATTGTTTTGTATATGTTTGGCAAAATACACTTGGCTGTCAAACTTATCAATAACCTTAAAACTTACCAGCTCCATGACTGTTTTGACTTCTGACAGAGTTTCTTTTGCAGCCAGTGGAAGAGGAGTATGAACTGTTCTCCGTGGTTATTCACCAGGGGAGTACGCATGGAGGGCACTATCACGCCTACATTCGTGATGTGGACTGTATTGGGACGTGGTCCCACCCTGTATGTATAGATTGGCTATGTGGTTAAAAAAATGTGTCTTTGATTAGAAAAGTATCTAATAGTGTTGTGTTTGAACCAGTTGTGGTATTCACTTTACTGTAGAGTTTAAAAGGACGTTTTTGGTTTAACTGCTGAAAATGCATTTATGAGATCACTGTTAGATGGGATATACTTTTTGAAGTTATTAACCTTTATCAGAGCTATGAAACCACAAAGTCTGTTGTGTGTTTGTGATTCTGTTACACAAATCAGCCATGGTCGGTGTTGTCTACCAGACACGACTCATACCTTTAACTGGAAAATTGAATATTAGGTGATAGAATTTGTCAGTTTCAAAATTGACAACTTAAAATTCCTGGTGCTTGGTAACCTTTCATGGCTGAGCAGCCATTTAAGAGTGGTTTCCCTTGTGTTCAAGGAGGAAGAGCAAATCCAGATGCCTAGTGATCCTGCTGATGGCAAACAGGATTTCATTGACTGTGATTCACCTGTTGACCTCATGGCAAACTTGCTATCCAGGTCACCAACAGGGGGCATGACACTGGACCAACTATGTGCAGTATGTATGACCATTCCTTGAACTTCGTGTTCAGAAATCAGTTTTGTGGTGTTAATGAAAATTTTTGAAGTGTCGAAAACTTCTTTTGAAATCAATATAGTTTATGCGATATGGTATCGCAGTTGTTGGGTTTCAGATCATTCGATGAGCATGTAACTATTCTATACTCATAGTACACATGTGGTACAAAAATGGCCATTCCATAGTAATCTGCTCAGTTTGAATTGTTTTTAGGAGCTTGTGAAGCAAACAGGAGTGTCATGGAATAAAAGATTCAAGAAGAAATACGGTCCAATCAACAAATTCTTTAAAAAAAATCCTGACAGGTTCTCTTATGACGACGTCAGCTCTAGTGTGTTCCTGATTTCTGTGTTAGCATCACCAGCGCCCTCTGTGAACAACACATCTCACAAAAATGATGAGCCAAAAAGTGCCAGATCTGATGAGTGAGTATTGATGATATTGTTTTGGCGCCAGGTAAAAATTTTAGTTAAACTTTGCACTTGACTATTTTTTTCATTAGAAATTTGTATTGGTTACATTAGTGAGAGAAATTTTAAAATGAACTGCGTAGCTCTCTCTACAATTCATGAATATTTTGTAAATTTTGTAATCAAACTTCATAGTATGGTCCTGGCTTTCCTTTGGCAAAAGATTCTCGATTTGTAATGTTTACATTAGTGAGAGAAATTTTATAATGAATTGCGTACCTCTCTAAAATTCATGAATACTTTGTAAATTTAGTATTAAAATGAAACTTCATAGTATGGTCATGGCTTTAATTTGGCAAAAGATTCTCAACTTTCAAATCAGAGACTCTTCACAAACTTTTAATCTTGTTCATCTTTGTGATGTTCACTGCTGACCATCTTTTATTGTAGAAAGCCAGCACCCCCTGTAGGCCACTGTTGGTTTGACCTTAACGATTCCAGAGTTCATCCAATAACAGCTGATGATATTGAACAGCAGTTCTCTGGTCGCGAGAGTGCTTACATGTTATTCTACCGAAACAGGAAATTGACACGCCCCATAGAAGGTGTGACATCTTTTTTCTAATTTCTCACAGAATGAAAAATAGCACTGGGAAGTGTTATTGTGAGGCAAATTTATATTTGGTTCAATCCAAGAGTATGTATACTGGTAATGTTTGTACATCTATCCTCTAAACGCCTGCAGGATGCTCCTTCAGCCATTTAACTGAATGTTACTTGCAGCTTGAACACTTATTAAATATTTGAAACGAAATCGTCCCCTGTAATCTTGATCAAACCTCACAGTGTTGCCTAAACATTTCTGATGACTTATTATAATCATGTTAAAAATGAGAAGTAAATGTTACTTACTAGAAAACTATGAATAATTTAGGTAAACATAACACTTTTAACCACTCAAAATGTTTTGCTAAATTGGCATGCTTAACAGTAATGTTCAGAGAGAGATGTTACACTGTGGTATGTTTAATTGTGGCATTTTAATTCTGGTTGCTATTGTTTTTATTTTGATCAGCTATGTCAAACTCGTCTTATGGATTAACACAGTCCTTGATTGACTTGGTACGAGGTGAAAATGAACGACTGGACCAAGAAAGGTACTCCGTTAATATGTCAAAGAAGGCTTCCAACTAGGGGTCGTTATTTGTTTTAATACAACACCAGTGTATAGTCCAGTTCTTGACGCCCAGATCATACATTTCAAGACAAAAAGTAATCGGACGATATAAAGTTTTTCCGTCATGACAGCTAATACTTTTAGCAGCAAAAATGACTGGTACTGAATATTAGGGTAGCAAAATTCAGTTAGCTACCTTTAACTGTTCTGTTAATTCCCCTTCATTCTCAGTTATCAGGGGAGACAACTCTGATGATGAATTTGGCTCCCATGTAGCCATCATGACTGGGAATTCTGTGTCATGTTGTCTGAATACTCTTAGCTTGTACTGTATGTGAGCTTTATGGAAAACCTGTAGATAATTTCATCAATAGAATATTGTGAACAGGATACCTGTGAGCTAGAGACGCAGGCAATTTCAGGATGTTTTGATTTGGATAACCAGGCATCTAGAAATTGTCCACTAGTCAGACTTGTGACTTATTTGCATTGATAATACCTACTAGAAAATGAACCATAATTCAGACGTCGAGTAAAAATCTTTGACAGTCAAGCTGTTCTTTTCAATTTCTTGAATGAGAAAATTGATGATTAAGTAAGCATTTATGGTGGCTGTAATTGAAGGACGCTGTGTTTCTAAGAAATTAACTTCTTTCACTCGAAGTGAGTCATTTTGTTGACAATTCTGTACTCTTTTATCAGGATTGAATACGATGAAGCCATTAACAGACTCGAGCTTAAAATCCATTTCTCCGAGAACTACTCTTACCATGACGGTGCATTACATGTATTGGATAATGGAAGTTTACCTGTCTCAGTCACACTCGATCGACGGAAAACGGTTGATGATCTCAGGGAGCTAATTCGCAGTCAGGTAAATAATGTGTGAAAATACTGTGTCCATACAATGTCCATCCCACCTTATGAATTTTATTTTGGTATCGGTATTGCCACACACTATAAAACTTCAATTGGATGCGTCAATATTTTCCTAGAAAATAGTGTTTAGCATATAATGTGGTACTGGTATGCAGCACTGTGGCTACAATAGCTTTTAGATAGAATTTAGGATAAACCTTCTGTTTGAAAATTGGCGGAGGAAAGTGGTTTTCCATCGCATGTATTTTTAGGAGTCTCGTCGTAACTTTGGCAAGGCCAGAAATTTTTTTGCCGCCGTTTGTCAACATTTTTTTCAAAAACTACTGTATATGTGATAGAGGGCAGTGTGTCTAGTACAAGGTAGTCTCTCATTTCTCTGAAAGAGTGCACACGTTTTGTCACTAGTCTTGACTGAGTCACGTTCTCAACAATTTGTGTGTAACTCAGTTTTGAATTGATAACCAGGAAAATTGGAGTACCTCAGCGTCCCTCACATCCCACAAAATGCCGATTACCTAAAAGCATAATGTCAAGTCTGCAGTCACTTTATTTAAAGTTTATGGTTTCACTAAAGCTGCACTCAAGAAGTTAAACGCAATGTTTTGGAATTATGCAGACAGAGGGATAATTGAATAGCCATTGCATTAATTAAATAGATGCTCTTGTCTGTTAAGCAGTCTCCAGCAGATGGTAATGCATGTGTGTAGCAGTCCAGTTGTTGCTAAACTTGATTGCTGTGTCATCGTAAACATGTCAATGGGTTCAGTTGTCTGTGGCAACATTCCTTCCATGTTGCAAATTCTAATATTGATCCTATATCTGTGAATGACATTCGTGGCCAGTCCCGTATTTGCTTATAGATGTCACTGTATTGTGAGTGTTCGCGGATTTATGGTTTTATCCCACATAAAGTTTTTGATTGTTAAGAGTTTCTTGAATTTAGGAAAACTTCCTGGGGGAAACCTTTGAATGTTTTTTGCTCATGACTGCATACATTTGAATGCCATTGTGCTTACAATAACAGTCAGTATGGGATTTCAGTCACCCAGCCAGGAGTGGACCTGTATTCACACTATGCGCAACCTTGCCGCTGGTTTTCACCTGTATGATGAAGTGAGCTCAAATGAGGCAGCCATCTTGAAAGATGTAGGTGTTGTCAGTGGCAGCGACCTCTATTGTTGGAATGGAAGTGAGGTTAGTGTGGCTGTACAATGAACTTTCTCTCCATTTCTAGCCTGCTAGTTTTTTATTTTTTGAAGATGAGGATATTAGTTGACGAACATGTCATTACATCACAGGTCATGGACAACAGATTTGCAACTTTGATATTTTCATTATTTTGAAATTCCTTAAGGAGGTGCCTCTCTCTCTCTCTCAATGTGCGCGTCAGCTTCCGATTAGAGAGCAGATTGCATACTGGCTTGCCAAAAGCAAAACGGGCCATCGCACCGGGTGCCGCTACTGAGTGGTGTTGGTCTTGGCTTCTGCACAAGATCGCAGATCTTGCCCATTGAGAATATACAGAGTTGTCGGTCCATGTACTGTACTCTTGATTATACACATTGCCTTAATGAGACAGCTCAAAGGCCCGTCAATTTCTTAGTTAATACATGGTGACTTTTATTAATTCTTACTAGTTTGTACTGATGAAATTATTATGAGTGCTGCTATAACTTGCTTTTTGTTTCTAAGATGAATGGTCTGGTCGTTCCTACTGGTAAGGCCTCTGAGCCAGTGCTAATTGAGTTCATCCTTGACAACACTATGGAAGGAGAACACAAAAAGTTTGGAGTCTCAAAGTGTGCGACTGTGAAAGAAATGTGCAATATACTAAAGGAGATAGTTGGCTTTGATCCAATGACAATGCAGCTTTCTCGCAAGGTCATTAAAGGTAGGAATCTTTCTGAAGACTTCAGTGAACCAGTAACAATTTAGGCTCTGTTGTCATTTTTCAAAGTTGTTGCTGTAATCTAACGAATCCCTATCATGTGGTATCAAGGATTTGAGCCGCTGAACTTGCAAATCTTTAAACCGATAGCAGGGGCCATTTTTGGCTGTAAAAACTGTGGTAATGTAAACTAATTTTGAGACAGATCAGCAAGCGACAAGTACTTCAAGATCAACCTCAGTTGTATAACAATCCAGGAAAACTACAATACACGGCGTTCATTTGCCTTATTTCATGACTTGAAGAATTACTTCAGTCTGCACAAGAAATTGGCTATCGAGCAGTGCAATTAGTGATTGCCATAACATGTTGTGCACGATCACTGCGACTGGCACAATGTTATTGTCAGGCACTATGTTGGGTGTGCTTGGAAGTTCTGTTGATCGTAGTCTGCAGTCTAAACTTGTGTTTTCAGATGACAGCGTTACACTACAACCACTGTGTGTAGATGACATGTGTAAAGCTATACAAGATATGAGTCTCAACGATAACGACTGTTTGTTTATTCAGAAAGCTTCTAGGTAAATAATGAAGATGATCATTTTGTTGTTTTACAGTGATGTTTGAGCTTACTAGCAAATCCTTCACCAGGAAACACGATGCATATTTTTCTTCCGAGTTTTATCCGTCTCATTTTGCCGTTTCGTTCACTTAGGGGAACAACCCAGAATTAGACATACCAAAAAGGCGAGGCATTTAAACCATTTGAAAAGAAGGTTAAAAATTCCAGAATATGATGAATTCACAGAGACTTGAGTACATAAATGACATTCCTTTGGTAATAATGAAACTTGGGCTGCATTATGTAGAGTAAATTTTTTGTGAGAAAAGCGAGATCACGCAAGATATTGTCCTGCATTACATGTGAAGCACGTGATCATTCTAGCTTTGCTCACGAGTGTCTTACCTCCTCAGAAAGCATTCCTGGAAGCATTTAAAACGACTTACAATAATTTATGTTATTGCATCGTGTCTTGTCTAATCCTGTTTACTACCCATTTTCAGGTCCAAATCGGAGCAAATCATCTCTGTTGATGCGAGCAGTTTTAGGGTAGCTATTGAGAACAGGGTGGAGGAGGACGTTGGCGAGACTTCTAAACAAACGTACCTGGAGATTCAAAAAAGCACGGTAAAGACATGTTTGGTCAAATTGGTTACAGATATTGTATGCCCACGTTTAGATTCGTGCATGGAAAGCTTCGCCTATTTGCAATACACAATGTGTAAAATCAATGAGCAAAGTTTCAATGGCATGCGAGCAAAGGTTTCCTTGCTGGTTACTCCAGGGATGACAATAAATTGATGTGCATCCAATTCAGATGTTTATTTAACAAATTTGAATGAGAATGATGAAAATTGAAAAAAATACCCAGTTTAGAATTTACGGATTACACAAAGTATAACGTGTATGTAAAGTTTATTAAGTGTGTGTGCTTTTAATACATGCAAAATACTACCATAAACTCGCGGGTTAATGCCCTGGGCGCTTAAATTGGAAAACCCTGAGACGGGGGGGGGATGAGCGATTACGTAAGAGGTGGGTGCTTACGTGGAAATTGGGAATGTAGGGGATGGGCGATTACCCAAGAAATGGGCCCTTAAACCGAAAATTGAACAAAAGTCGAGGATGGGTGATTACCCGGGCATGGGCGTTAACCCGCGAGTTTACAGTATAATTGTTTACGTAATGTTATACTGAGTGGCAGTTTTGGGGGTCTGAACACCAGTTAATTCAACTTAAACTAAAACACGTTTCAGGCCATTTAAAATGTCAAAAAACTAACGTTGAATTCAATTGTGGCAGAAATCTTAGTGCTAACTCTTCTAGTTTCAGAATTATTTCTTCAGACACGCACAATTATACAGGTGCATGTCTGAAAGTATTTATACTAGTTGTATATCCTTGGTGTGTTTACTGTCATCTCGGTGCTGTCAACAATATTTAGCTGCCAACCATGACGCGATTTCTTCATTGATAAGCTACAAAAGACTACAACTGAAAATATGTAGCTTTACTTGATTCAATTCTCTTCTTGGAGACTGTACACCATGCTATTTAAATTCTGCTTGTAGTTAGTGCAGGATGTCAAGTCCAGAGCTGTGGACGCCTTTTCAGTCGCGCTCGTCACAGTGTGTCGTCTCCGACTGGAGGACCCTAACCTGGGATTTGGACCACCTTGTAAGTAATGAGGTGTATTGGGGAATTTTGAAAATCCTTTTTTTTGGATGTGGTTTTGCATACAAAAAGATCCTCAGGGGCCCTTTCCTAGGGACCCTTTCAGCAAAAAGTGGTGGAGATCTTTGTATTATCAGCAGCACTGCTTTCCATGGGCTTATTGTAATGGTGAGATTTCATGCATTGGAGAGCTTGACTGCTGTAAGAAAAGTACAACAATGTCTTAGTTGACAATTGATGGACTTAAACTATTACCAGATTAGTTGTTTCAGGGATCAAAATTTGAAAAGTGACATCTTCATACATTATCCATAGAATGATGTGAAAGACATTTGAAACGTCCCTGAAGCAATACCGTGCTGTTTCAAATCGTGTTTCCCAAAAATATGAATCTAGTCTTCGTGAACCACTTTAAATTAATTCTTCTGGAGTCTGTTCCATGAAATGTGACTTAAAGACTTATTTTTACCCAGTACTTGCCAGTCGAAAAGGAAGTAGTCTTTTTGTCTCAACATTTACGACACTGTATTTCTGGTCTGTCCGAGAAGTTCCTTGATGTTTTGGGTTTGAAGAACTGTAACGATGATAAGGACGCAAAAATGTGCATAAAAGGACAATGCTGCCTTTGCTTATAGTACATGAACTGCAGAGTGTGGCGGATGCAGGAATAAAACCTGGTGCTTCCTTGGTTCTTGAAAGAGGTCTTCCGCCAACAGATAATCAGGTATCGACCTTATTCACACAGTCGCCATTTTAGTAGTGAGCCTCTTTTTAGGTTTAAAAAACTATGCATTTGAGACATAAATATAACGAGGCATGCGAAAATATCATGCTCTGCGCAGAATGCATTTTTTAAACTAAAAAGAGGCTCTCTTTTTAAATGGCAACTGCATGAATAAGGTGTATATAGTGTTTTAGAAATGTGTTGAAATATGTCACTCAGTCACACATTTGTCCACTGTCGTCACTGAGGAATGACGAGAGAAACGCTTTGCTGATGCGAAAAGAATCTATTAGTAAGCCCCAGGGCGAATGTTCTCAAAGTGGCATATTTCTAGAACCCCACATGGAAGCCTTCCTGAAATGAGGGACCTATAACTAAAATGTGACAATCGTTGTTTGTCAGTGTATTAATTCGGGTTACAATTAATATCTCACAAATTTCAGACAAAATAATTACCAAAATTGTTCCTTTTTCATTTCTCTAAAGCTTTGAATGCTTGCGAATCCCCAAAATTACTCCTAATTGATTTGGTCTTACTTATCTTTTATGAGAAAAATGAAAAAGCAAAATTATTTCACTTTTCGGCCATATTGTAACCCTCATTACCAGCAATTCGTAAACTAGGTCATCCGCCAGGTTCTCTGCGTAAACTAGGTCAGCGCTTATGGACCAGTTAGCGCTTCACTCTCCGCGTGTCTACTGGAGAGAAGCACCCAGGAAGGTTGTTCTACATTTTGTAGCCCAAAATTACCAAAGTTCAAATGTATTCCGTTCAAAAGGAAAGACAAATCATATCATTACAGATGTCTGGCCAATCATGAGTCACTACTCGTAAGCAAATCAAAGCTGTCCTTACTCGTTGCCTTATCTCCCACTACCCGTCAATAGTTTTCAGTTCGCAATGCAACAATACAATTCTCATAAATCATAATGACCCCTTTCAATTTTAAACCATGCCCAAAGTACTCGGAAACAAATTATTGTTAGATACAACGAGGTTTTTTTCTCTGAAGTGGATCGTAAACACCTCAGGTGACTGAGTTTTCCGCATATAGCTACTTTGGCCTAGAGCTGAATTTTCTGCTCCTCTGGCCGGGCCGGTCAAGGGCCAATCTCTGTTATACGCACTACTTAAGCATTGGAATCAAACTGTTCTATATAGAGAAAACGTTTATTAGTATACTGGTGTGAATATTATCAGTGATTTAACCAAAGACTTCGAATTAACTAGACCCACTAATGATAGTCTATGACGATAAACTGATATCAAAAGGCCAAAATTGGCAATTTTCGGCGACCCCATGTTAAATACAAAATTTTGTCTAATTTTATTCAAAATTCTACATTTCAATCTTGATTATACTGACATCTGTTGGGTCTATCGGCAACTAACCGCACATGAAAGGCTTGGTCGAAAATTATCGTTTTCTCACATGCACTTTCGGGATTTTAGTGGCGATTCCACTGACCGAAGCGACAAAATAAGCCAAAACTTTGGCCATACCATGTTAAACATAAAATTTTTTCCAATTTTGCTGAAACTTGGCCACGTTTTTAACAAAATACTTATCTATGTTATGTGCTATCGGCAAATGTGATTGATTCATAAATAAGACCCTCACGCTGTGTTTTCTGCGAATCCCATGTATTCTGAAGGGGGCTAACTGAGTGATTTTCGCGCATGCGCAATTCACGGTTTCAATATTGCTGGTAATGTAAATTGGTGAAATGTTACCATCTAGTAGATCAAGTTATCACCTAACCACTGTGGGCCCACTGACATAGCCATCTGTATCTAATGACTTGCTGAGGTGAAAATAATGACCATATGTTTGCCACTCAACCATTCAAGGCTCACTACACCGTGGAAGATATCAATGGCTTTGTTATCTCTTAAAACTGATCTGTTTAGTAGTTATATGAGTTAAAAAGTTACATTGCAGATATCACTCACATTTGGCATGCCTGAAGTCAACCAATTGGACATGGATGTGATAATCGAGAGAAATTCGACTATACTGAGTTGTCTTGAAACTATGACCAGCATGGCAGGTTTATGTGGTGGGTAGACTAACCCTTGTTTGCTAATGCTGAAATGATGGCATCTTGCGAAAATTCAGTTATAAAAATGTTCTTCTGTAAAGGGATGTAAAAAGCTGTATTCTAAGTTCTTAGTTGTCAAAAGCCACTTTTTGAGTCATACTTGTCTCAGTGCTGATAAAAATCTTCTGAAATTCTGATGATTAGATAGTAATAAATATTGTGATGAATGGATAATCAAAAATGGATTGACTTTTGCTTGGCATCCCTCACAACACATGTTGCCGCACGTCCTGGGTTTGTTTCAAAGACATGGGACCCTTCTGGTTTTTATTCTGTACGTGTTGCTCTGTGGTTTTTTACGCTTTTTGTATTTTATTTGATAAAAGTTTAATGTTTACAATTATAGTTCTTCACCAATCTAGTGCACATTATGGCCAATGAGTGCAATTTTATTTTATCATATTTCTCCACAGAAATATAGATTAAAAAAATTTTAGTTGATCACTAGAATAGGCTGTACTGCGTAGATGTCATAAAATAATATTCGCCAATGTTACCGTTATAAACAGCCTAGTAACCAGCCCTTGAAAAATATAAAACTGTCAATTTTGAACAGTCCTTTATATTGATTCATTTGTTAAATGAGTCTTTAATGTCTTGCAGGCGAGGAGTGGCATCTCAGGAAAACAAATTGGTGTGGTGAGGAAGATGCCATGTTGGATGACCTTGAACTGACCTTGGAGCAGTGCAACATTAGAGATGGGAATCGCCTGTTACTTAAGAAAGGCAGATTACCTCCCAAGGTTCATTAATCTCTTTTAACTGCAGCTGTTCTGTTAGCAAATCTGAGTTGCAAGTCTTTCCATCGTCTGTTTAGATGTAAAATCGAGAATATCTTGTTAAGTGACAGCTGTGTGGCACAAACTATCATGCCATACCTGAAGTAAATTAAACTTGACATCTATTTTTTGAGAAATTTGTGACAGTTAAGTTGTTGTTTTTTGACTTTGTTGTATTTTAAGAAATTGAAAACTCTTCACAGCTATGCTATATGTTGCAGGGTCAACTCTGTCTTCCTGTATGGCTGTACAGTCCCGAAGGAACCAGTCCAGACAAGATGATGTGGATAAAGACTTTCTTAGAAAGTATGAGGTCTTAAAGACAAATTTATATACAAGCAATTTTTTTAATTAGTAAAATACTGCTTTTTTGTGTTAAACACATATAACTGAGCGCAGTTGGCAGTGCCGCGTTTTCTCTTGTCAGTTCTTAAAAATTTTGCAGTATTTGTTTCTTCATTCAGTTTTTATGATATGCTGCCACATTAAAGGTCCTCTAAATCACATTTTTTTAACTTCGATGTAGTTTTTCATCTTAGTGCTGTTTCAGCAAAAAATGTATGGGAGGAGGGAAGTCACTTTTATTTCGTACCCACTGCCCATATTTTTCATTCATTTCTCCAACCCACGACCCATAAAATCCAACACTTGCAAACAAGTTGCCTCCAGGATGACCTGTTAAGAACTTAGATGATCGACAGACAAGAACTAGTTGTCCTGTCCAAAGCCAAGAGGGTGGTCGAATCAAAACGAAAACAACTTCTGTCAATGCATACATCCCTGCTATATATCTTTGTGCCGAATTTCATCCAGTTGTGCCTTGCACTTTTTGAGATAATCAACCTGTCTCGTCAAAAACTAAAATGCCCCACAATGGGTGCTACAGTAGCCAAATCTGTCCAAAAATCGACTGTTGCCAGTGCATACCAGCCATCTGTCTCTATGCCAAATGTCATCAAGATCCGTCAAGCAGTTCAGTAGTAACTGACGGTGCTGACGTATCCATGCCGATTGCCTCTGTACCAAATTTGATCATGATCTGCCAAGCGGACAAAAAGTGATAAATGATAGATGGACCCATAATTTTTAATTAGGCTGAAATATAAAACGCTGTTTTTGAAATAATCAACCTGTCTTGTCAAAAACTAAGATGGCCAACAGGGGGTGCTATGGTAGCCAAATCGATCGGTGCTGGTGCATGCCAGCCGTCTATCTCTGCCAAATATCTTCATGATCCGTTAAGCGGTTTCGAGATAATCGGCGGACAAGCAATGACTTGAGCAGTCGAAAACTAATGGGTTGCCAAAGTAGATGAATCCAATGCCCAAAAATTGGCTGGTGCCGGCACATTCTTGCGATATACTTCCATTTCGAATTTCATTGTGATCAGTGAAGCAGTTTTTGAGATAATCAACATATGGCGGATTTGGCAACCTTGGTACCCCATGTTGTTGATCTTTTTGTCTAAAAGAGGTCCGTCCATTGTTGATGGGTGACTATATTCTTTTCTTATTTTTGCTGAGTTAGACATCCTGTCATGTTACGGGGCCTTCCTCTAAAAGATAGTCCTTGGTGATGTAATCAATTGTTACTCTGTTCCTTTCGTATTGAGTGTGCCCTCCAGGAGCGGGCATGATAGTTACTCCCTTTGCCCTCCTATAAATCGGGCACTGATTTATGCGCCCACATAATTATTTATAATTTTGTGGGTGCATATTGCCGTCAGCTCTGTCTGGGCGTCTGGCATCCGCAGCTGTGTCTCCTAAACCCCTTGCAAGATATTGAAATTTGGCAGGTGTGTTTCTATGGGGTTGAGGACAAAGGACGACGAGTTTCGGACCGTACCGAGTACCGCTGTGCCCCCTAGTGGCAACTTGAGTTTTTTACGTTTGTCTTGTATCTTCAAAAATCCTCAACCGATTTTCATGAAATTTGCCACATAGGCATCTATTAATGAGATGACACTATTCTCCTGTTTTCGGATGGATTCAAGGCATTTTGCACCACCTAGTGGCCATTTTTACTGTTTTCTAGTCTTTTTTTTGGCAACCACCCCTCTATCGACCAAACCACTCTCAGAATGATTGTGAAAATTGGCATGTATGTTCTTACTATGAACAGGATGAATGACAATGATTTTCCGACGACTTGGACTACTGTGGAGCCTCTTAGTGGCAGTTTTGGTTTTTAGCTCCTATGGCTTTATCTCCTTAAAACTGTGCAGGATCGTTACTTAATTTAGCAGGTGTATTTTTATGATTTTGACAATGGTCGAGGACATCGACATTCGGGAGGATCTGACTAACAGTGTGCCCCCTAGTGGCAATTTTAGTTTTTTACGTTTACCGTTACATCTTCGAAAGGTCCTCAACAGATTTTCATAAAATTTGGAATATAGGCATCTATTGGTGAGATGACACTTTCCTCTCGTTTTTGGATATAATTGAGGTATTTTGTGCCACCTAATGGCCATTGTTGTTGTTTTCCGCTCCCCTGTCAACCAAACAATTCTAAGGATGATTGTGAAAATTGGCATACATGTTCTTAGCATGAAGAGGATGGTTGATGATTATTTTCCGATGACTTTGACTACTGTGGCGCCTCCTAGTGCCAGTTTGTATTGCGCTCATTGCTGTATCTCCTAAATCTACTGCAGGATCTTTATTCAATTTAGCAAGTGTATTATTATATGAAACTGTCAACGGACGAGGATGACTTTCAGATGAATCCGGTGAACGCTATGCCCTCCAATTTCGTTTTTTCTGCTTTCCGTTGCTTCTCTGAAGTTCTTTGTCAGATTTTTATGAAATTTGGTAAATAGCTTTCTATTAAAAAAGTGATATGTTCCCATTTTCGGATGGATTCGATGTATTTTGAGCCATCTAATGGCCATTTTTATGATACAAGTATACACCCCCAGAAGCACACCGTTACCGATACATTCGTGGGTGCATTTCAATGATCCACGTTGCTCTTGTTGTTATGGTATATGGGGTGTGTAACTGTCCGAGACCGACCATGGTCTTTTGATTGATATGAATTAATTTAGTATAAAGAAATGGAAAGCTGAATAACTAGAGAAGTTTTACTGAAGTGTCACGTGTCCTTTTTGTTCCTAGTGATGTTGACAGCTGTGACCCAAAGGGTGTCTGGCACATCGTGTAAATGGTCCAGGGGGCCACTTTACTAAAATATTATTGTATTACCACATTTTTTTCACAGAGTCTAACTGGAAAATTACACCAAAACTTATCAACTAGTCGTAAGTCTCCATTTAGACTCTGGAAAGAAAACATCTTAAAATTACATGATTTTAGTGAAACAGGCTGTTGTAGTATGCAACAATTTGCAGTTAAATGTTTGTGTTTGCATTATTTCATCTCCATGCTTTCGTTTTAATTTCTTTTTTTATTTTTTTGTGTTGAATTAAGAAAAGGAGTTTACTTTATCGTCTGTATTAACCAGCAATTTGAAAGGAATAAAATTGTTGTGAACCAAATTAATGAATTTTTTAAATCTGTTCTCAGGTCAACAACAAAACTCAATGACTGATTCACAAGAGATGCCAAAGCTTATACGGCTTGGTGAAGTCGAAATAGGAAAGTTGTGCACTCTTCTCGATTTGAAGATTCTAATTCTGTCATTAGAAGCCATGGCAGCTGCACCAGTGCCGTCAGTGGACTTTTTGAGAGTGAGGCTTCAGGAGAAATGTAGACCTACAGCAGTTCTGAGGAATTCGAATCAAACACTCCAGTGAGTTGCCTGGTGTCATTTAGCTTAACATATACTATGGGAACTACCTTTTGAAGCGTGTGGCCCATCTACACATTGGCGAAACAGATTTTTTGGAGTCTTTCCTGACGTGATAATCTTGTGTAATTGTGCTGAGCAGTTCTGGTCTAATTACATCAACTTCCATAACATTTGGTGACAAAGTTGGGCAACCCAGTAGAGGTGTGGGTTTATCAACTAGAGCAACTGTTACTACTACTAACTATTACTTGCTAAGACAGCTTTTACTGGAGCAGCAGCTGAAGATCACTGGTTAGATAAAAGGTGAACAACTCGATGGCTTTGAGTGTACCATATAGTCTGGTTCTCAACCGTAGTCATTTATGATGAAGAGTGATGCAGATAGGCCATGAGTTTCGGGAATGTACTCATCCAGCAATCTGTTGAAGGTCTTGTTCTCAGAAGACACTGTTTCTCTCACTTATTCTCAGTCACACTTAGGTAGTTCTCAGTATGATCTTGAAATGGCGCGAAACCGAGTGGGAGCTTGTTGAGCATATTGTATAATCTGATGAGAACTCGGTGGATGACGTCGCACTCGAGTCATGTTTCTGACCAAAATTGCCAATTTCTACCCATTCCCAACCTGGTTCATCAAGGTAGTCGAACGGACTTGGATTAAGATGTTCTGAGTTAGGTGTGGCAGGGCCTTAAGAATCGACACAGAAGCTTTCGTCGACTTGTCATGATGTTAAGTTTTTATAAAACGTTGAATTTTCCATTTTATGCGATCACATCACACATAGTTTATGTGACTGCAAAGTCTGTCATCTCTGACTGACTGTCTGACGTCTGTCTCCACTGCGGGATCTTAATGAGGTGTCAGAAATGTGTTCCTGTGAAGCTGACAACAGATGGCGATGAATTTCAGATCATCTGAACTGCTGCTAGTGGCAATTTTAGTTTTTTTTACACTGCATCCATTTTTGGAGTTTGTTGATGGATTTTCATGAAGTTTTGAACATATTAGGTGTCTATTGAGGAGGCAATAATGACTTCCTATTTGAAGGTAGATTTGATGTATTTCGTTGTGCGTAGTGGTCTTTCTTATTAGTTTTGAGTCAGTTGTTTGACATCCCCCTCTCTTTCTGACAAACTTCTCAAAGGATCAAAATGATTATGAGAGTTCGTGTTCCTGCCCCAGAAGGCAGCGGCTTATGTTGACTTTCAGACACGCCCAACGAGTACGGCACATCCTAGTGGCAATTTCAGTTTTTGCATCTGCATTAATATCTCCTTAACCAATTGCAGGATCTTTGGCACATGTTTTCCCAACAATATGGCTATGGATAACGATGGCTGCTGGATAGATCTGACTACGGTGATGCCCCATAGTGGCAATTTTGTTTTTTTTTTTCATCGACAGCTGATGTATCTCCTAAACCCCTTGCAACCAGGTTAGAACAGGTGACAACTTCTGTCGGGTAGATCTGATTATTGCTGCGCCTTGTAGCAACAATTTCATTTTTTGTGTTTGCCTCTCTATCTTCGAAATTCCTTGATAGATTTTCATTATTGGCAAAAAGGTTTCTATTAAGGAATGAGTAGGTCTTCCCATTTTTGGACAAGTTTGACATATTCTGCGCCACCTAGCGGTCACTTTTTGATACTAACGAATACCTACAAGCATACTGTTAAGAGTGCAATTGATATTTGTTGTGCTTTTTTCAAATAATGTGTGTGATGTCCTGGAATCGGCCTGTATCTCATAGGTTAGTATTTTTTGCTAGGAGCTTTATACCTAAGACAAATCTCAATGCCAATACATGCTGACTACCGTTGCAATTTTATTGTAGTTTGTGTTTCCCCAAATGTAGGTACATATTAATTCCCCGGATTGCTCTCTTGCGTATTTTAAAATTATCAAGAACAGGGTCCTTAGTTGGTACATTTTGCCCCAAACTGATATTTTTGTGTGGTTTTACATTCGTTTGTTGCTGCATCATTATTATTCGATGGCAAATGTTTACTATTCAACCAGCTAACTTGTCATTTACAGGCGGTTAAAAGTGACAAATTCATCAGAAATATGTGTACAGCTTTTACCTCATGAGGAAGATCTGCGGTAAGTGTAATAACTGATTGTGAAAGTAACTCAACTCAGTTGTGGACTTCTCATATCGACGCTCTCCAGTGTAAGGAGTGTGTAAAAATGACTTCCGCTTGATCCCAGCTCAGATTTGGTGGACGGAAATTCTATTACTGCATAGTGGTTCATTAATCGGAAAACAAATAATAAATCGCATTGTTTGATTAGGTAAAGTTCACTTATTTATTTTAGCTTTTTGAGATCGGCTGAGATAAAAATTCTGACTCCTGCTTCATGAGTCACAGCCCGGACTTTGTAGGGCGTGAAATCTTCGCAGTGGAAATGTATTGAACATGGTGTCCTTCATTCATGGATATTTCAAGAGGTTTTGCCATTTTCCTTAAGCTATTAGGTCAAGGTATTAAAATGCTGGCTTTACCACTTGGTCGAAACTTCCCGTCCACATTACTTGGGATTTGTAGGTGATGCTGATCGCCTGTACACCAAAGATCTGATCACCGTCTGGTGGAATAGTGCATTTCAACATGGCGAAAGTCAGCCATTGTCTTGAAATGTCTGTTACAACTATTTTCTGTGTTTTATTACGTAACAAAGTTACACACACTGTATACCACAAGTGAGAGGTAGAGAAGATAACGGAGGTGATTTTTATTATCTTCAAGTTACGGGAGTTACAGTTCCTGCTTGTAGTGTGTGACGCATACACGTTCTCCTTCACAGACCCAATCAGTTGCTAGTCACTTTTTGTCGGAGAATTCCCACCAGTCGGTGCTATGGCCCTCCTCAGGAAGTCGTGTGGGACGTCTCGAAGGGAGTGGGAGTGGAACC
The DNA here is from genome assembly GCA_002633005.1 of Phoronis australis. Lineage (NCBI taxonomy): Eukaryota > Metazoa > Phoronida > Phoronidae > Phoronis > Phoronis australis. The sequence continues at coordinate 680 of NMRA01000422.1, read as the reverse complement.
CCTGCGGAGGTTAGCCTGTGATATGTTCATTATTCCTGCGGAGCACGTGTCTTTAGCTAAACATTTCCCAAGCAAGCATGAATGGTTGGAAATAAGTAACCAGGTAATAGAAATGTTTTACTTAGCAAATTGTCAGTGGAGACCGTACAATGTACATGTAATTTCATGTCTATCTTGTTATGTCTGCGCTGTATAGTGGCAATGATTGAACGGAACAAAACAAGGTGCAGGAGTTCATGTTGCATGAAATTTAATGCATTTCATCAAAATTTGTCTGGGTTTGTTGAAGCAGACGAAGTAGAAGAAAAATAACGCAAAATTGTTTGAAAGTTTGCTGCAAATTTTCCTCCAAATTTTCACCATCAAATGTCATTCCACAAACGTTTATAGTGGAGCAACGTCCTGCTGTACATAGTTATTCAATGGGGTTTGGTTAGACTTGGGCGATATCGGCATAAGCAAGTGTTTCTTGATAGTCAGTAGTTTATTTGCATTATTTTGTTTGACGTAAGTTTTCCCCTGCACTGTCAGTGTATAATAGTTTAAACGCTTGCCATAGAGTATGCTCGTTGCCTTTTTCTTGGGCATTGTCTGAGGAGTTTGGCTTTTTATGCGCCCACATATTTATATGTGGACGCATTATGCCGTCATCTCTGTCCGTCCGTCCGTCCGGGCGGCGT
>NMRA01000421.1:373941-401572 GCA_002633005.1 Phoronis australis | reverse complement strand
TTTTTTAGTTTTTAATTACGTCATGTATTTCTGGCAGTTATGGCGGGAATAAAGCAATTTTCATGAGGTATTATTTTTCGTTTTATTTAGTAATACTCACAGGCGCTTGGGTTTATCTGTTCCTCGATCGCAAGTGACGTCACTCAATAATACATATAAGAACACATATGTTTTCTTATATGTATTATTGAGTGACGTCATTTGCGATCGAGGAACAGATAAACCCAAGCGCCTGTGGAAATACTAAATGCAAAAACGTGAAAGCGTGCGGCGCAGGTCTACACTCGCGCATTACGTCATATCCGGATTACGTGCATGCGGCGACATGAGAATCACTTGTGGATGTTTACATTGTTTCCTTAATTTTAATACCTAATTATTTCCGTTTATGCGAACATGGACAAATATAGGTTAAGGCGGTAATAAACCCATTGGCCGTCAAAATGGAGTTAGACCTCTTACCGTTGTATAGTTTTTCCTTACAAAGATAAGTAAGGATATCCGGACTATGGAAGAACTGAAAGTTCCGTTGTGCTCTTGGGACCATGCCCGTCGCTTGAAATGACACGTGATGACTGCAATTTCAACAGAGAGCTACTTAATTTATGGTGCAATGCATACATGGGTGATAGTCTGAGCCAAATGAGGCATAGGGCCGTTTCGTTCATGCTGGATTATGTATGATAAATTCAGGGAATACAAACCCAGATTTTGTAATTTCCCTCTTGTGAGCATCTGTAGTAACAATAATTACACATCACTGTAATACAAAAACAACTTACCAAGAACCAGAATGTCTATGGGCCCTTTCATACTGACTTAACCCTGGTCTGAGTGAAGCATCGACGTAATCTATGAAGTTAACTAAACCATTCATACCAGCTTCGGTAGTTAACGAACATCGAAATAAATGGTGACGTTGTTGTCATCGAATTAATCACAAGGTGGCGCTGCACGCTAAGATTTTCTTAATGTGATTTGGGAACATTTACATGTGCTAATTGACATAAAACTTATTTTTAATTCGATAATTGGTGATTATTCAAGCAAAAAATAAGCAACTATTAGCGACGACACTGCCCTTTAATTATACAGTTAGACGAACTTACCTTAAGTGAAGGATGACTGTAATTTTATGTATCCCCAGAATTCCCCCAGAGTGCTAACATGAGATACGGACATGCGCAAAGCGGACCATTCTTTAAAGCTCTTCTGTGATCAAGAGAGTGCTAACAGGGTGGGATGTGGAGGGCATGTTAGCACTCTGGGGGAATTCTGGGGATACATAAAATTACAGTCATCCTTCACTTAAGGTAAGTTCGTCTAACTGTATAATTTTATTCCTCCCAGAATTCCCCCGAGTACTACCATGAGACTTGAAAGTTGATCACAGAAAGTGGACAGCAAACAACACCAAATGTTCGAGTAATTTGTATTGGTAGGTCAACATATACAATTAATGCAATACAAATTCTGCCAAGGTTTTAGATTCTCTGTTGATAGGTTTCTTGTAATATTTGCTAAATGTCGAAGGCCGTGACCAACCACCTGCCTTCATAATCTCCTCAACAGTGGCTCCAGACACACTAGCTTTGCTAACAGAAGCTGATCTAACACTACCGGGTTTATATACATTGACATTTATACCAGCCTCCGATAAGACGTTTCGGATCCATCGCCGTACAGTATCACCTGTGGCTGCTTTATACGGTCTAGTAACAGTAAGAAATAGTGCTTTACATGACCCCCGATAGTCTAGAGTACGTTTTAAGTATACAGTCAAATAATGATAAATGCACAACCGCTTATCTGACGGAAAAGCTTTCAGGTGTAACAGTTCAGGTTTATAATTAAGACGGCCTTGTTTAAGATCCTTGCTTGCAATGGTAAAGGTAAATTTAGAGGCTGAAATGTTCATGGAATCTACGTTAAGGGCAGAGATGATCTGCGGACGTTGTCCGGTGAGAATTAGTATAAGCATAACAGTCTTCATAGTTAATTTCGCTATTGGTAACAACTTAGCCGGACCCCATGATTTTAGGAAATCTAACACTACATTCACGTCCCAGGTATCAACATAACGAGGTCTAGGGGGGTTCATATTTGCAACACCCTTCATAAAACGAACTACATCTGGATTAGAACCAAAGGTCTCATTGCCTGGTAAAATCATAACAGAAGAAAGTGCAGAGCGGGCAGTATTAAGGACACTGTAGCCCTTATTATGGTTGACAAGTGTTTGGAGAAAAGAAAGTCCCTCTCCTACAGGTGCAAACACTGGAGCAATGTCCCTCTGACTACAATAGAGAATCCACTGTTTGATGTAGCAGCTGTAGAGGTCTGAAGAGGACTTTCGTCGGGACGCCATGATGGTGGTGATGACAGATGGGCTGTATCCTTTTGTCTGTAGAGCCTGCCTGACAAGTGCGTCACCATCAGGTAGAGTTTGTCCATGGGCCGGGCCTGAGGTCTAGAAGGCAAAACCAAAGTATGATTAGTAGCTGGAATGATAAACGGTGTCCCTATGATCATGGGAGTCATCATAGTAAACCAGGGCTTTGTTGGCCAGAAGGGCACAATGATAATACCATCAGCCTCGTCCATAATCCATTTTTGAATGACTGCATTCAAAATCGCGAAGGGTGGAAAAGCATAAATCAATTTGTAATTCCCCCAATGACACATAAAGCTATCCACCAATGCAGCTTCTGGGTCTGGTTGCCAAGAGCAAAAGGGTTTCACCTTATAATTAAGTCTTGATGCGAACAAATCAATGGACGGGTTCCCAAATTTTGTGCAAATTTTTCGAAAAACATGTGGAAGTAATGTCCACTCGGTTTCATCTTTGAAAACCCTGGATGCTGTGTCTGCAGCGACATTTTGTTTACCAGGGCAAAAGCCAGCTGACAACCAAATGTTTCTCTCGACTAACCAGAGCCAGATTTTTCGGGTAACCTTGTTACAGCGATATGAGTGTACAGAGCCCTGATGACGTATACACTGCATTGTTGTTGTGTTGTCAGTCATGACCCGTAAATGAATATTTCTCATGTTTGCAAATACAGATTGTAAGGAATAATAAACTGCAGTGAGTTCAAGCTCATTAATATGCCAAGTAACTTCAGTGTAATCCCAACGCCCACCAAACGTTTTATTCCGAGAAGGAATATTGCAACCCCATCCCTGTAAACTAGCATCGGTGTAGAACACACAGTCAGGGTCACCGAGGTACACTGGAGCAAAGCAGTGAGCAACATTAGTGGTCCACCAAGATAGATCTTGATAAGCAAGTTGACTAAGGGACATGACACTCTCGAAGTTACGACCGGATTGCTGCAGAGCAACATTCTTGTCGATTTCCAGCTGCTTTGTAAACAGTTGCGCATAGCGATTGCCAGGGTGAGTTGCCAGTAATGTACCCACTAACTTTGCAACATCCCGTATAGAGATACAATCCATACATAAAAAATCATTAAGCAGAGATATAAGCTTCTCTGCTTTGGAGGGCGGTAAAGTGACGGTCATTGTTCTCGAGTCAATATGGAACCCTAAAAAGTCTATTTCCTGAGAAGGTGTCAAAACGCTCTTAGTTTTGCTGACTGTGAAACCAAGATCTTGTAGTAATGTGGCTGTCAGTACCCCATCATTTTCACACTTGTCAGGGTCAGAATTCACAATTAAGGTGTCATCTATGTAGGCCGTTATAGTGACATCATGAACGCGGCGAAGTTCCGCCAGGGGCACCTTAAGCAACTTAGTGAAGATACGCGGTCCTGAACTTAAACCATTTGGCAAAGCCGTAAATTGGTAAAGCGCATCATCATGCCTGAATCGCAAGTACTTTCGATGATGCCTGGCTATTGGGATGCTATAATAAGCGTCAGACAAATCTAAACTGATAAAGTAACAATCCCGCGTCACTAAGCGAAGTGCCGATTCAAAGGTATCCATTTTGAAATGATGATAAGCAACATAAGAGTTTAAGGTCTTCAAATTAAGGATAAACCGAAACTCATTTGCAACTTTCTTAGGTCGAAGAAAAACGGGAGACACAAATTGTCCAGGAGAGTGAGGACAGCGTTCAATGACTTGTTTAGCCAGCATGGATTGAATTTCCCTACGCAGGAACTGTTGTTCAAGTGGCGAAAATTTTGCATTGGTACCTGGTTGTGTTTGAGTAGGAAGCAGGTCAAATTCAATTTCATAGCCGGTGACAATGGCCAGTATGCGAGGATCCTTAGTAATTTGACGCCACTTAGGGACACAGTAACTAACCCCTCTGGCCAAGGAGGTCTCAAGGTCAGAGAGGACCAAGGATATTTTACTTACGGAAGATAAGTCTATTTTCGGTTGGCAGTCTGTCTGGTGGCTGTGGCTGGCTTCCGTGGTGGGTGCCGTTTTTGAGTGTACTGTTGGCCTGTCAAGAGACAATGCAAGAGTATTAGTAGCAGATTGACAAACATGTCCACTACGAGCTGCCGCCCGCATAAAATTTGGTGCATTCGACAGTACAAATGAATGCTCACCTAAAAAAGGGCGATAGCCGTGTTGCGGCTGGCGCTGATAGGCCCGTCTGTAGGAGGCAGGGTAGGGCGACGGCCGGCGTGTAGAGTGTCTCGCAGTCATGGGAGTCCGGGCGAGATTAAGGGCCTGAGAGGCCTGTTTGCACTTCTCTCCCAACTGGTCTCCAAACAGGAGCTTGTCTGAGGCACTGGCCTTGTTGAGTGCCGAATGGTACTTTGAGTTGAGATGGGGCTTTATAATGTCTCGTCTAGTGGAGTTGATCTTCGCGCTAGCATAGCCCAGGAGACCTAGCGCGTCTACAGTGTTGTCCACCAAGTCCTTGGCGTTTAGATGTTTGGGAGCTGTGGTGATCAGGGTGTCCACCAATTTAGTCAGGGGAATGGCCGCCCTGGCTATTGCCGACTGCGCAGATTTCAACTGGCCCTCTTTAAATTTCACAGTTTTGTGGTTTTGCACCACGTCAGCAATTTCTTCATTCAAGTCCGTCTTGTGGACTGTAATGTTATCGGGCCGGGGGTGGTTATCGTGTGCCTGCTTTATATCGAAAGCCTTACCCCGCTCCCATAGGGAGTTGACGAGGGACGCAACAGCGTCCGATACTGGCGGCGCTTGCTCCTCGGACTGATCCGCCAAATGAGACGCCAGCAACCCGACAAATGGCGGCTCAGCACTGTGGGGGAGAGGCGCTCCAGAAAGTGGCGAGGTGGAAGCTGTCTCGTCTTCAGAATCGGAGGAGGGAGCGAAGTGCGCATAGTCCTCCATGGGAACAGGTTGCGGCCAGTAATGGTAACCGCCCATGTGTGGGGGTGGTGGCGCGTAGAAGGGCGGCCAAGACGGCATCAGCGTCGGGGGATTGAATAAACTCCGGTCCGTAGTGGGTTCCGGAGTCTGGGCGGCGGTGGCTGAAGCGGCGGTGGTGGACGGTTCACTCGGCGGCGGCTGACGGTCAGGCGACGAAGCCCGCGTCAGGGAATCGATGGACGGCAGTGTAACTGAACTTGAAGATGTCTTCTTCGGGGGCTTCTCGATCGAAGTTGATCCAGATTTCCTATCGGCGGAGTCCTTCGGCATGATGAAGTGCTGTCTGATGCGCTACGAACAGGCGAAAACTGCGATATGTCCGAGCCTGCAACAGCAAATGCCTAAATACCCGAGGGTGGAAACTGATTGGTGGGAACGAACCACCTCCGCACGTGACCTCACAAGTGCGCCGGGATTGGCTGTAAAAACCCGCGCTGCATAATGTGTGAATGACTAAGATGCGTTCCCAGGGATTAGAGCGGGCAGCGAGTGCAACTCGAAAAACCCGGGTGTAACCGGGAAGCGATGGCAACCGACGAACAAAAGAGTGTCAGGATCGCTGGCGTCGACAGTGCCGAGCACAAAGAGGGCACATTCGGTGCAAAGGTCAAAGGCGTGTACAAAGTGGTAAACAATGTACAGCTGTGCGTGGGTATGACGTAACGTGTCAGTACAGTGAGGCACACAAAGAAATACTTGACTGATGAGTCATGCGAGCCTCATGTGCGCTGTGCCAAAAGCCCAAATGTGAGTGTTAAATACGCAAAGAGTTAAGCGTACGAGGATAGAACAACTATCAACCACTCCACATGGTCCGTGTCGAGTCACGGAAGCCCCAAAGCAGGTAGGCCTGAAAATACGATAAGGCCAATAGAGAGTCGTAATGCTCAGCGCCGGTAAAACCGGGCATTGTGTGGCCCGTCGAGTCACACAGAGTCGGTGAGCTCGGTCGGCCAAAACTTCCAAGATGATGATATAGTTGATAAGAAGAAAATGCTCATTAGCAAAGAGTTATGCAATTGAGCGTGGTCGCGGTGTAACTTGCGCGAAAAAACCTTCCAAAGGAAAAACACGTCTTCCTCTAGAAGATAAGTCCGTGGAATGGTCCGCTTTGCGCATGTCCGTATCTCATGGTAGTACTCGGGGGAATTCTGGGAGGAATAAAATTGATGATGATAACAGTGGCACCTGGCGACCGAAGTTGACCATTCATACTGCACCAAAGCATCGACGCTCCACTGTTAAATCCACTTATTTACAGCTAAGTTAACTGGCGCTGTTAACTTCCACCTTGGACCAAAGTTAACCATTCATACTGACCGCAACTCCCCAAAACATGGACGCATCGATGTTAGTATAAAAAGGCCTTATAGGATTCAACCTGATGAGAATATTCACACAGCTTTATAATTCTCAGTTCTGCATAATCTTCTTTGCAAATGATTAATGTTCTCGTTTGATAAGCACACCATTACTGAAACATGGAGACTCCTTTGATATGATAAACACATCATTACTGAGACATGGAGACTCCATGGATACATAATGCTAAATCGTAGTGAGAAACCGTCCAGAGTTGGTATATGGTGCAACTCCAGACGATCTGGGGTCAACAGAAAACCACAGTTCAACTGTGAGTCTACACCAATGTGATAACGAGAGTATAGTTCTACTTGCTGCGTCAGCTGCAGGTATTCTTATCTGTTTTATGACACCTAATGTGTGACTGGGCAAAGCGTTTTCAAAATAATGTGGATAAATCAGTGGAGTGTGAGACCCCTGAGGTCCCAGTCAAGTCCTCACGGCAATTCTACGCTATGAAACACACCATTACTGAGATATGGAGGATCCATTGATAAGAACATCATTACTGAGACATGGAGGCTCCATGGATAAGCACAACATTACTGAGACATGGATTATCCATTGATAAACACATAATTACTGAGACATGGAGGCTCCATGGATAAGCACACTCTTAATGAGACATGGAGGATCCATTGATAAACACACCATTACTGAGACACGGAGGCTCCATTGATAAACACATCATTACTGAGACATGGAGGCTCCAACCAACTAGTTAGGTGTACACATTACTACTGTCGACACCTTGTGGTCAAATTGTAAAATTATTCCTAGAAATAGTTGGTTAGTTGGCTGCCCCGCCTGGTGGTCAAACATTAAAGGTATCCAAAGGGATAGCTGGTTAGTTGGTTGACATCTAACATCCATTAGCTGCACCACCTGGTGGACAACTATTAAAGCTATCCAAAGAGACAGACAGCTGGTTAGTTGGTTGACATCCAACATCCAATAGCTGCCCCACCTGGTAGACAACTATTAAAGCTATCCAAAGAGACAGATAGCTCGCGTGCGTTCAGTAGACGCTAGGACCTACGCTAGGACCTAGCTAAAACCTAGTCAAAGACACGTGCTCTCATTTAAAACGCACGGCAACATCACACGTAATCTCGCGAAGTCTTGCTTTTTAGCGAGGTCCTAGCGTTACTGAACGAGAGGCTGAGTAGTTGGTTGACATCCAACATCCAATAGCTGCCCCACCTGGTGGTCAAACATTAAAGCTATCCAGAGGGAGAGTCCGGTAGCTAGTTAGTTGACATCCAACATCCAATAGCTGCCCCACCTGGTTTTCAAACGGCAAGACTATATGAAAGGAGATAGCAAATGGGGTGGAGTTTGAATGATGTATTGGCCACAACAGGGGGTAATTAGTTTAATTGGATGTAAACCAACTATTAGTGTCTGTTACATCAAAATAGTCACTTACACACAGTATGCCCGTTATTTAGTTGAGGGGTACTTTCATACTGTATACAACCCAGACACAATGTCTCATCATTTCTGGATTTGTCATTATTTTCCAAGTATGTTCTGTGTATTCTTGAATAAATATATCACCTTTACACGTTAAGAGGATCCCCAAGACCCTACAAGGGGTTATTTAGTTCCAGTTGTAATTAATCCTACAAAAAGTGATGGTTTTTCAACAAACTCTACAAAACGCGATTTTTATGGCATTTTCCTACAAATGCATCCATTTTGCAGTTCCCAGCTGCACTTGTTTTAGAAATATGGTCGAGTAATAGCATCATGTGTGGTTTTAAATTTGAACCACGGAACTAATAAGATAGCTACTATGCTCCAAAGTGGCCCTGTTCTGATTAATTTCCTCACTGAGGAGACTGAAAGAACTCGGAGAGGGAGGCAATTAGCGCTTTCAGTGAAATACCCGGTTCACACCAGAGGTTACTTTTACAACAGATTTAACTATCAGTCTGAACACTATGTGTGTGTACCTGTAGCCATGGGTATGAAATAATTGGGGAGTTATAGCCCCCACCCCCCTATGGTGCATGCCACTCATGTCCATGGGCGGCATAGCACTGAAATAAGTGGGGGCTATAGCCCCCAGCCCCCTATGGTGCGCCGCCCATGGTAGCACAGCTTAAGAGTGAGAGTGGTGTAGCGTCAGTAGAGGTTATAACCCTTTTTATTAATTATTACCAAGTAAAAGTTATAACTCAGTAGGTGGACAGTGACCACCATCTTTAGCTGGCTCAGTAGAGACGATGTAACTCCTATAGGCGGTTCATACCCCGGAAGCTTTTCTGCAAAGTATGCCTCCTACTGATTAAAAAGTTGTTATAAGTGTAACGGGAATCGGTGGAGCGATCAGTGTCAAGTAAGTAAGCTCGACTCAAGGCATCTGCCACGGGAATTTCTGTTCCCCTCTTGACCTGAAGTTTAAAGTCATACCCTTGTAATCGCATTCGCATTTTTTGCATCCGCAACGAGACTTGGTATAATGGTTTCTGTAGAATTTGTTGCAAGGCAGCATGATCAGTTTCAATGGTTACGTCCAACTTGCCATATATGTAAGTGTGAAATTTTCTGACCGCGCACACTATCGCCAATAGCTCCTTTTCTATCTGGGCATATGCATATTCTGCATCAGTCAACGCTTTAGATCCATATGCGACTGGAGAGCCCTCTTGCATCAAGACATAGCCTAACCCTGACTGGCTAGCATCACAGGAAATAGTAACTGGTTTATCATACTCGTAGAATTTTAACACAGGTGCTGTTATCAGCATCTTACGCAATTTGTCACATGCGGTTTTGTGCACTTCATCAAAGTGAAACTGAAACTGCGGTTCATTTGACTCTTTAATCAGACTCCTCAATGGCTCGATGACTGAAGACAGGTTTTTCAGATATTTACAAACATATGTGACCATTCCAAGGAGAGTTTGTACCTGCTTTATAGTTTCTGGGTACGGCATATCCGTGATGGCTTTTACCTACCATAAGGCACAAAACCGTCTCATACTGAGCCAGCTAGAGATGGTGGTCACTGTCTAGGGCCAACAGAGGCGATGGTCATTGCCTATGTCTACTATGGCCTAGGAGCAACACCATCCCTACTGAGCCAGCTAGACGATGGTCACTGTCTATAGGTGGTGTTGCTACCAAAGGTGCACTCAGGCACTAACTTGGAGGAATCTGAAGGCAATGTGAATAACACTGACGACTAGTGGATAAAACTTTAGTTTACAACAGTTTCAATTTGTCACTCACGTCACTGTGTGGATGGAAACAATTAGACTTACAGTTGTAGTGCAGTAAGTTGGTCTGAATACAGCTTACTTCTACTCTAGGCAAGTGGACAGAGTGCAAACCAAATCGTGTTGATTCAACCACTTGTGATACAGCAAAGCTAACAATATACGTGTTGCCTAAGCCAACAATTGAGTCCTAAAATTTGTTCACTCATAGTCAAACAACTCAAGTAAACATATTAGAAACCAGTCCATTCCAAGGTGACATAAACCTTTACTTACTTATTTCTTGTTTAGGCCTACTTTTAAGCCTTGATAGCTTGGTACAAAGGCTACAAAGCTGTATTTTGATGACAGTCTTCATACAGCTAGCTGGCTGGCTAGTTTAGTTACTGCTTTTCATTCTAGATTATATAAAAGTATTCGCAATATTATTCACGCAACTTACCAGTAATTTGACGCAAATCACATGACCAACAGTTACCCCTGAGTATTCAGGTAACAATGTGAATTCCCTTCCGTGTTTGGCCCAATGAGATGAATTCATTGCCACCTGCTCGCTGGTTCCCTGCGTGCCGCTAGGTGGGGCGGTAGCCGCGCCAGCACGCAGGTATCACCAATGAGCTACATGCTACATATATTATATTTGTCTCATTATTGATGATGATACCTGCGTGCTGGCTGCCACCTAGCGGCACGCAGGGAACCAGCGAGTATTGAGGAGTGGGCTCGAGGCTAACTGAAAATTGTTTTGCCCATAGACTGACATCTAGTATTTTAATAAAAAGATGTCTATGGTTCTGCCATTTACGAGTGTTTGCGAAAACTAGCTGGACTGAATCCCTGGTTCGCACAAGTGTACGGAATCGCTGTGTTTAGGCCTACATTAGATACGGAAGTTGTCCAGGTGGTACATGATTAATAAGGAAACCAAAACCTGATTACGTAAATGTGATGTTATCAATGCGTTTTAGTATCATCTGTTATTGTAATCAATTTTTTGTTATACTGCATTTCATTTTTGTTGAACTTCCATTTTTATTATTATTTCGCCACACACAAATGTGATGGTGGTTATACCACAAACGCAATGTGTCTTTATAACCATACCTCAAACTCACATGTACAGATGTATTCATGATTGTACCTTTTACGTGTGTAGTTGTAGTGAACAAAGTCTCAATCAAATTATCTTGGTACTTTTCCCATCATAGTAGGCCAAGAGTGTGCAGTCGAGTGGTGTCTTCAGAGACAGATTGTAGCAGAGAGTGCAGTGGCATTGGCACCTGGAATACAGCATCTTCTCAGTGCGAGACACATGTTTCACACCGTATTGTCTTCCAGCAAATGGAGTCTAACACACCAGGAANGCAACCGACATACACTAGGCGTGGGGCCGGGGACAGTCGAGAAAAGAAAGACTGCGAAATACGGATAGGAGAGAAAATTCAAGAGAACATTTAACAACTCTGCATCAGTGCATGGTTTACCTTTTGAGGACCCTGACCAGGACATTGTCGTTATGGTCTCCTCTTTTGCAGCACAGGTCGTCTAAACGCACTTGGAAACGTGCTCGAAATCAATCTTACATATATTTCGAAAAACCGAGAAAATTTGTAAGGCGAAGCTTTTACGGAGCGTATTAATTTACTGGATTTTTAAATTCAATAAGTAAATTTTACGAATGCAAAACTATATTTTACCTGATGCCCCTCTCTGGCAAAGGATAACGGAGACAACTTTCGCTTTATTTTGTTCTCGAAACTGTATATTACTTGAGAAAAATTGACGTCCTGACACATAACATCAATTGCTGTGCATTTCCTGATATTTGAAAATATAGATATTTAGGGGCCCCGCCCTTGAAAGAGGCCATTGATGACATTCAAGTGGCCACCTTTTTGTGTTTTTTCTTGAAAAATTCTTAAGGGGCCGCTCACGGAGAGAGGGCCCAACGTTGGAATCGATTACTTCCATTTTCTTGTTTTTGTGAAATCGTCCAACCGGCTTTCATGTTGAAGGAGGTCACTGCCTGCATCGTTTTGGGACCACAAGACGGTGGAATGAACTGTCACTCCTTTTTCTAAGCTTAGTGATGTTTAGCTTTTCATCTTAAGGTGTCCCATTTCAGACGGTACCCTCTCTCGGTGGAGTAGTTCGGGGAAATGTTCCTTTGTCCCTCTAAACATGTAAATCCGACACTGCCAAGTATTCACGATGGAAGATGAGATTCCAATTTCATCAAAAAACACAAAACATTCGTGCACAGCACAGCCATTCAAACCCAAACAAACAAAAATGTGAAAAAATACAGTAGGATTGCCGCCATCGAAAGGGTGGAATTTTGAAGAACGTGAATTAGACAAAAGGACTATTTCCAATGGTTAGTTAAAAATGTTAATTACCGTAGTATCACAAGAATAGTATTTCTTTTGAAGATGGTTACTATGAGTTGTTTATAAGACATTCTCACATGTTTAAAACACTGCTGTCTAATCTACTATTTGTGATGACTGTATACACGTCGAAAGGGGGTACTCAAAGAGCTATCGCAATCATAAAAAAAATTTCAGCGTTTTTTTTTGTCAGCGGAGATCAAATTTACCTCGTGAACCGTTATAGATATCTCTGAAATGAGCAAAAATAAACCTTAATAGGAATGCCCATCCAGTCCCAATATTCCCCCGGTTACCCGTCAAGAGTCTGCAAGCATGCATACGGAAACTGGTTATAACATTCCGTATTGATAAACAAATTCGTTGGTTTCTGGCTTACTTGTTTATGTATCGATAGATTCATAGATGATTTTTGACAATTCGAAGCTAATCTTGTAGGAATCGATGATGTTTCAGTGAATTTGATTGCAGCCTGAAGTTGTAAAAGTCTATTATCCGATCCCCAAATTGTAAAGTACACTTATAGACGATTTTTGCATATCTAAAATAACTCTCAAAGACATTGATGAAATTCGGACTCACAAACCATAGAGAGAAATAAGTTTTAAAAATCCTTAAGTAAATAAAATTAAACTTATTACTTGGAACGGTTTTCTTTGCACTTCCTTGGTGTTTTTAGTTTCCAGTAGTATTGAGCATTGAATTTTTGTTCTTCAAAACTGAATTGATTGCTTGTCCTGATTCACGTGCACGTCATGACTGACGTACTGGCGCGCAGAATCTCAGGCGTTCTGGAAGTGTATACATCTTTGGGACACACTACCCTTTTCCCCAGTCACCAGAAACTGGACAATCGGTCGTGTTTCAACTAGGCATTTTGAAACAGCCCCAAAGACCCTACACCAGGGACTTCGGTGCCTCACCTTTTCAAAAAAAAATCTTTCAAAGAATGACCATGATAAAATAAAGTTTTCCCGAAACTGGATCACAACAAAACGAATCTTGACCTTAGAGCGAGCGCAGACGGCCGGTACGAGCTGCCTGTCTCAAGTGAATCACAGCTGAGCTGACCAGTAACTGGCTTTAGTTAATCGGGAATTTCGAATTTTCACATCGTTAGATCTCAGCAATAGGTAATTGAGGCAGCTCCTCGCTACCACGGGTCAGCGCAATGGTCCTAGGCCCATTCTTGCTCTCCGTGTTGGTTCACGGTTGCTTCATCCCTGGGATTGTCCCAGGGGCGGATCCAGGATTTCGAGTTGAGAGGGCAAGGCAGAGTATTAGCCAGAGTTTAACCGTCAGAAATTCGCAATCCGAACTGCCAAATGGAATCTGGGAGAATTTTAAGGGGGCCATGGCCCCTTGGCCACCTCTAAATCCGCAACTGTGCCCCCCACCTAGGGCGGACGTGGGAGTTTAAATAGTTCACAGTAGACTATCCACTGACGCACAGTTGACGGCGAATGCTAGGACCTATTATAGCATAGAGTTCCCACTTCCAATATGAGGCAAGTACTTAACAGATTATTTTACATACAATGTAAAACAAAACAAGTTTATGCTAGACAAACTTGTTATTACATCAAACACAAAGTCTACGTTTTGCTTACCATGATGCTGCTCATGTTCTCAAACTCAGAATCTCAAACTGTTACCATAATTTCTAAAAAGCATCTAACCGTAACGTTATTTTTATGAAGTGCACATACATAACTTAGGCTGCGCGCCGTTCCTCGTACGCGTACTTTGTTGGAGAACGGGGGGAAAAGAAAAATACCGCAAAGTAGGAAGGGAACAAACTGCTTGGTGCCAAAATTGATACTTTAAAATCTGAAACTGACTGATTTCATATTCCCATGCTTTATTTTCCAATCCAGTCAGCTTTGACGTTAAACAAACCCAGCGTGATCTCGAACTCATACTCACTAAGTGCGGTCATAATTTCTGCTTACGTTGTGGTCATTGTTTCACCCTGAAGATCAACCAGCGTGCAATAGGACATTGCAACATTGCTTTGAACAAATTAAGGTAGGACTTCAAAAATACTAAACGAAGTTGCAAATATGCTTCTTATATTCATATTATTTTGAACAAAATAATGGTGGCAATTCCCTTACAAAAATGAACTTAAGTTTTTCGACAAAAACTTAAGTTTTCCTGACTTCTTAAGGTTTTCGCAAACGTTAGCTTTTCCAATTATAGAAATTTAAGTTTTCTTGACTTCTGAAGTTTTTCAGAAAACTGGAGTTTTTCATGTGTGGAAAACTTGAGTTTTCTAACAACTCTAAGGTTTCTACTGTGATGAAAATTTGCGTTTTCAAGTTTTCAAAATAGTGCTACGTCGTGCCGTGCCTGCGCCGTCTTCGGCAGCTTGGCTGGGCCCGCCTAAGTGCTCCGTCGTGCCGTGCCCGCGCTGCCTTCGGCAGCTTGGCTGGGCTCGCCTAAGTGCTACATGTACGTCCTGCCGTGCCTGCGCTGCCTTCGGCAGCTTGGCTAGGCCCGCCTAAGTGCTACGTCGTGTACCCACATTATACAACATGATTTAAATGCAGACATTTCGTGTTATGAAATTATCCAGGATATTGATCAGCTCCCATATGGCAAGGCCGCTGGTATTGATGGAGTTACTTTCGAAATGTTAAAATGTACCAAAACATTCATTTCGCCGATTCTGCATAAGTTGTTCAATGTAATTTTCCAGTCAGGTCCTCTCCCCAGGCTTGGCGATGTTAGTTCCGTTGTTTAAACAAGGAAACTTTGACGATGAGAATAATTATAGAGGTATTTCGCTTTTTTCGGCTATTGGGAAGCTCTTTACCAGAATACTGAATAACCGATTGTACAACTGGGCTAAACGTAATGGTCAACTTATTGAAGACCAAGCAGGGTTCCGCAAAGGTTACGCGACTGTGGATCATATTTTTTTCATATGCGATATGTCAGAAACACATAAGAAAAAAGGGTGTCAAGTTCTATTGTGTATTTATTGACTTTTCAAAAGCTTTTGATTGGATACCACATATTTCACTTTTTCATAGACTTATGCAAATTAATGTTCATGGTAATATCTTATCAATTCTGCGATCAATGTATAGCAAGTTGAGATCATGTGTTAAAACACGTGATGGTTTAACAGACTTATTTAATTGCACTATTGGTACTCGACAAGGCTGTATGATAAGCCCTCTACAGTTTGTTTTGTATCTCAATGAGTTTTTAGAAAAACTCAATTCACGTTGTGATATAAATAGCATCTCTTTAGATGAACATGCTACAAATATTAATTCACTATTATATGCAGATGACATGGTTTTGTTCTCTCTAACAGCGTCAAACTTGCAACACATGTTGAATTGTCTCAATGATTATTGTGATTCATGGGGTATGGCTGTGAATTTAAAGAAAACCAAAATAATTGTATTTAGGAATGAAGGTCCCTTAAGACGCTATGAGAAATGTTTTTTTAACAAACAGCAACTTGACGCTGTATCTCATTACAAACAGTTTTCTTAGATTTGATACCTTTGTTTACAATTGTTTCGTTTATTTCATGAAATCAGTGCATTTGCCACCACAGCAGTTAGCACTTGTCAAACTTGCGTTAAAATTACATAAGGAAGTAAACCGGTGAAAGTTGGCGATAATCATGGAATATGATTGAAACTAGCACCTACAGTGTATATGAACAAATACATTCTGGATATGCGACGTAAGTTACCAAGAACGGAGTATGGCATAACCTTTTTAGCCAACTATTCTGATGACAAACATCAGTTTTGGACGACGTCAGGTTTCCTTTGGCGACCTGGGATTTTCAGCAAGTAGCCAAATGCGACTTGGTTTCAAGCTCAATGTTGAGCATCGTCTTAGAATGCCGGCAATATTTCAAGATTGGTTAAGCGTGATCATTTTTGCAAACCTAAAAATCTCATGGTTCTTTGATTAGAATATTTTGAAAGTGATGAGCAGCAGGGGACACTCCTGCAATATTGAAATTATTATTACCTTGTTCATGTCATGAGCTGAATATTATTCTGGTATTGGCAGATCAACAAAATTTTATGTATTTTTCAACACATATTTGCTCCTAGTTAGGAAACATCAAGTCGTTGCGAAGGGCCTCTGACATCTTTTCTCTGTGATATTATATGCATTGTGGTCGAGATGGTAGTTGGATAAAAGATGACTATGGAAAATGTAGCTAGTGAATCTGTTGTACTATTACATAGCCAGGTATGACATCAAGTTAAAATCAGAAACTTCAGACTAGAGCAAACCAAGTTTGTATTGGCTGATGTAATCTCTTAAACGCACACAATGCATATTCTTAAAAAACGTTCATTTTGGTTTTGTGTTTTCAGAGTATGTCTCAATACTGAATGCTGATGAACTTTCACAATTTCGAAACATGTTTAAACTGCCCTGTGGCTGAATGAAATTCGGTGTTTGGTCATTGAGGCTAATGTAGTTAGAAATGTGTTTTGATTTGACTCGACATTACGTAATTAACACTATATAGGACTTTAATTATACTTGGTTGCTATGTATGACATGTCATGCTCCACTATGTAAATGATGAGAGAAGATTTATCGCAATTGGTTTTGGCTTACCATTTTTTAAAAATTTTATTGCCATACATAGGTTCTGCTGAAAGTGAAGGTTAATAGAATGCTGATATTGGTCCTGGAAAACCAAAAACTTCTTGCATGCATATTGATTCTTCACATCCTCGTTTTTTCCATCCAGTGACTTGCTTGGTCTGTACATTTTGACTGTATGCGTGATCAGTCTATAATACATGTAGAATAAGCTCTAGATTTCGTGATGGGGAAACAAGTAAGAATATCAAACTAATCATGATGCTGTTTTACATTTGAATCTAGCTTTAACAACATGATTGTACTTCAGCGACATCACCTACTTCACTTAAAATGTATGGCAAAGTGTCACAAAGACTTGTACGATCTTGATTTGTTTTGTATATGCCTACTGAACGTTACTCAGATGTCTTAGGATTCAATACCTTTTTTGCTTTCGCCTGTTTGAGACTTTTGAACCCACTAAGCTTATCTTAGAACTGTTTTCCGGTGCCCATCATCTTCAGTTCTGACTGTAAAGTTACTGTGGTTGTCTGAAATAGAGGAATACACATATTAGTAACAGTTTAGTTTTTTGTACAGATATGGTAAATTTGCTGTTTTGCGTAGTATTAGGTTATGATTAACTGTCAGGCAAAGTAGAAAAACGTATCCTACAGCATACAAATTTTATCCATGTGTGACCTCTTTTGGGTTCTGACAGTCAGGGTAGTTTATCTTGGAAACAGGGATATCTTTAATTAACAGTCTTGGACTGGGGCACTTATGCAAACCTGTATGGCTGCCATCATGGGGTCACTAGCAACATAAATCAGCACATAACTACCGGTACTTATGAGCCCAAAAATGCACCAGCAATGTAAGAAACCCCAATATAACAAAATAGTGTGCATAGTTTTGGTACCAACAAAACAATATCAAAGTATACCAAAATTAATAGACACACAGTTGGACATTATAATCCGTATTTCATTTGGAGAGAAAGTGAGTACTGTCTTTGAGTACTGAGCTAAGTGGATAGTGTTATTAACTACAAATGTCTAGTTGTGACGAAATCTTTGATATGAGAGTTTTAACACTAGCAAAGAATAATCGCATGTATTCCAACTCACCTTCACCGAGTTCATATAGGCCAAATTTCCAAGTGCTCTTTGACAGCCGTGTAGTTGACTGACATCTCCACATCAAAATCTTTTACTGGGTTTGGTGCTGCCTCGTAATTTTCTACAAAGCCATGGCAATTACCCCAGTGTTTTTTTTAAATATTTCATCCACTCTTTTTCTGTGGAGACAGTCCGACAAATGCTCATATTTTCGTTGCTTGCCTGTGCGGTATGTTGGGAGCAGAGGGCGGTACTTGTCCAGACACTCGAACGATATGACAATGTTTACAAAAATATTCAGATCTTTTTTTTCTAACTGAATGTAAATTGGAGCTCGACATAAATGAAAATGAGATTTTATTCGAAATAGTTACAAAATTCTTTTTTAATATTAAATCTCTGTGTGAGTCCGTGTGAGTAAACTCTTTGTGTGAGTAGATAAATTGTGTACATGTGAAATTATTTATTGTGAATGAAAATGATTCATATATATTCATTACCATGTCATTGTAATCCTAACATTTTACTCATGTATTTGTGTATAATTTTTATATTTCTTTGTACATGCCTGTCGGCACTTTCTGTGTATGTATATTTATTGTACTGACAATTTCATAATGAAGATTGAAAAACTCTTTTTATCCAGTTTCATCTCCACAATCCATTGCACAAATAAATCTTAACGTCCAGCTTTTGGAATGTTGGTAGCCGCGCACTTTTGTCTTTCGTATCTTCTTTGTAGAACGCTCGAGTCGCAGGGATGGGAAGCGCGACATTTATCGTAGTGCAGGTAAACACTGATGTTCTTCACCAGTTTTTCCTTGTAAACCATTTGAGACATCTGATTGGTTGTTGATAACAGCTTTCGGCCTATTAACCAATCCGATGTCTCAGCTGATTGATGCAGCGGAACCGGCGTAGTCAATCAAGTGCAGCAAGTGCGACAGGTGGGCCCTCGCTGGTTCCCTGCGTGCTTCAGCCTAGTCAGCACGCAGGTATCACGCAGTGGCACGCGCTTTGTTTGGTCGATGTAACCTCGGCAGTCATTGGTTAGCTTTACAACACTGTGAAAAAATGGCGGACTGTGAACGATTTTTAGCCTTGTCATGCAAGTTGCGTCGCAGCATGCAACTATTTCGTTTTTGCAGTGGTGTTTAATAGCCGCGTTCTTGAAGCACACACATGTACAATAAACACATATCTGGCCGATTTAACCGGTGTGTTATTCATACTGTATGAATACAGGTTGACACTATCGTAAACAATTAAAAGTCATCGACAGTAGAATGATGCATTCCGAAAAGTCGCAATCACAATTTCTAGGCTTCGCATTTCCTGAGCATAAATTTTAAGCACCGATTTGTCGGTACAACAGACCATTTACACTTCAGTAAATCAGTCATGCCAGTTTGTTTGCGTAAAGCGCTGCCTGTTGAGAATTCGACTAGCCAATCAGAAACGCCGGTGTAAAAAAATTATCGAGGATAAAGTGATACCCAATAATCTCATTGTGTTTCATTTAGTTTTCCTCAGGACTTTTTTTACACCGGCGTTTCTGATTGGCTGGTAGAATTCATCAACAAGTAGCGCTTTACGCAAACAAAACTGGCATGACTGATGGAGGAAGTGTAAATGTTGTCTGTTACAGACAAATCGGTGCTTGAAATTCATGTCCATGAAATGTGAATCCCAGAAAATTGTGGCTGCGCCTTTTCGGAGTTCTACTGTCTCTGACTTTGCTTACGTTGCTGTCCTGTTTCCATACAGTTAATGTGTCTTAATTGTACATGTATGTGCTTCAAGCACGCGGCTATTAAACATTACTGCAGAAGCGAAATAGTTGCTGCTACGCATTTTACATGACAAGGCTAGAATCATAGTCCGCCATTTTCTCTATTTGTTGTAAAGCTAACCAATGACTGCCGAAGTTACATCAACCAGTGATATGAAGCGCGTGGTAACTGCGTGTGATCTCTACACGCAGGGACCAGCTAGCTACTGGCACGGCACGTGGGGAACCAGCGAGCTGGCAATATTCTTTTGAGAGTATGGTACGAATAAACTGCACCGTCTGGTGTCTACTCCCATGATTGAATCGCCATTTAGCGATAACTTCGATATCGCTGTCTAGTCGGAAAGGTAAAAAAAGCTTTTTATTAAGTTCTCCTAATAGGAAAGCACCATAAGATTTCACCTGTTGACATGAAAGGCGGCGTTTTAGGCAACGAACTCGAAAAATGTCCCTTTATGTTCCAAAATCGGGAGGCGGCGAAACCTCTTGTCTGCAACACTGTTGAATTTGTCCTTCCCGATGCTTAAAATCTACCCCGTAGTTTCCGATCATTATAGTTGTGAGGTGTCTCAATAGGTCAATGAACGCAAATGAAACATTGTTTAATGAAGGAAAGATTGCCCTTTAAAACGCCTCCGAGAATGATTTACTTTTCACAAGTCGTAGTAGGAAGTAACTATTAGCCTCTGTGAAGCTGCGTCTATTGTGTGTCATGCTGAACACCTGATCAAAGAGCAAATTTTTGAAAAACATAGACTGATGGGAAAGGTTGTTTTATTCATTGCAAAAGGATATATTATATTTACAAGTATTCAGTATTGTATCAAAATTACAAAAGGATACATGTTTACAAGTATTCAGTTTTGTATCAAAGTGACAAAAGATACACATAGACCTACATGCACCGAAATTGAAATTTTTCACACACCTTATTTAAAGCAGTGATAGCTTCTTGATGAAAACCCCTTATTTCAGATATTTGTGTTGGTACATAGGCACAAATACTAGTGTGGTAAGAAAACTGAGAAGCTGCAGTCAATGATAGTATTGTCATGTTATCGGAGCAGATACCCCAGCTAGTACCGTTTCAAAATGTTGGTTAAACACCAAAAGTCGCCGCTTTGCAAGTAGGCTTACTACCTCTGACGAACTTTCTTTGTTGAAATAAAGTCTTAGCAGTAGATGCGTGAGTCAACATTAACCCTCACATCTGGACGGATTTTGAAGATGACAACTTGGCCTAAGTAGTCAAGACTTTCAGTCAGAAGGTGCGTTCTCATTAACGCTATCACAACCATTGTTGACAAAAAGTTTACATGAAGATTTGAATTTGACAGCAATAGTGATACGGCCCAGTATTGATGACCGACTAAACATCTGGAATTAGAAATCGAAGATAAATTCTGCCCTTGAGTGTTTCGTATACGTAGAAACCGTTCAACTTGCTAATCCCGTCTCCTAAAAGTATAGCTCTGTTGAAATGATTGTACTTGGCCTTTGAAATCAGGAAATTCAAATTGATGAGCAAGTTAAGTCTCTTTCGGGTTGCCACGCCAGTCATCTGCACGGCGAGTTCAGCTACGCACGTAAGTACTAATTTCGTTTCACGGCTGAGCAGTGCCTAGCCATCCCTCATCCTTCAAAAATCGCACCAGTGTTCTCATTACCAGTGTTCTACTTTAATAAACACGTCGTTTTCTCATGAACTATAGTTTCTTTCTCATCAGTTGTTTACTTACGCGACTCACATTTTCTTTCGAGTAACACGTTAATGACAATAATTCAAAAGGAAGATACATACACTGAACACGAGAACGTGTTGGACAGAAAAGAACCCAGACTGCGCTTTGTGAAAAAAGGCGTGTTTCTTGCAAAGAATTCGGGTGCATGAGAAAGAAAATATAACCCAGGAAAGGACTGTGGTTATGAAAAAAACTCCTCTGGAGAACGCGTTACGCTTTGTGGAATATCTGTCATCCTAGTCTCGCATCCAAGGTCTCTATTAGCATTACATCAACACTAGCCATCGGGCTAGAAATGTGTGTAACAGTAAGATTTCAAATGTCGTCTGTGGTTTTGGATGCCATAAAGCAAATTAAGGGTTATTTGTCAACCTAAAATTGCCAACGTATGTATAAAAGAGACATTTTAAGTACCAAAAAGTGAAAAAAGGTTATTTCTAAAAAAGCGACCGTGGGTGCGTTCTAATGATGGGTGCTTCATCGGAAATATCCGGTTTGATTCAAATGACACCTGCTAAAGTTGTAAAAGCAAGCCTTTCATGTTCAGCTGATTTAAATACACAGATTGACCAATAAAAAACCAGATGTTAGGTATGCTAACGCTCTTATGCTATCACACGTTGGAGACTGGATGCTAACGATGACCTCTCAGTGACACAGCGCCACCTATGCTGAAAAGCCTGTGGCCCTGTGGAAACCTGATGAACGACACGCGGAATGGTGTGAGGGCATCAATGCATGCCTTGGTCGGAAGTATACCGATCACATCGCTACCACTTGCACACGCATATATGCACTGTGGTACTTGTTCAGGTTTACTAAGCCACTGGATCGGGGTTCTCTTGATTTTGTTTACTTCGATCACTATCCGTTTTAATAAATTGCAAGTGTTCAAGTCAGTAAACTGAAAAGGGTTTCCCAGATTTCAACCAATGGGAATGACTGAATGTTATGACGTCAGTTTCATTACTTGAGAAAGCCATGTTAAACATTTGACAGTGTTACCTTTCGTAGCAGTGTGAAAGAGTGTACTGGTGCAAGACTACCGTCATCTACGCCACCTGTTGGATGGACCTGCATATCCTCTATTTTCAGTGGTTGGATGATTTGCATCCCCACAATTTAAGCCAGGCGTAAAAAACAATGGTCTCATGCATGACTTCGTATATTGCAAAGACAGAAAACGATTGGAAAAAGAAAACAATCTTAGTCTCGTTGAATTTTTGTGTTCTATAATCAAAATAATGCTTCTTAACGAGTAATTTATTTTTTATATTATTGAGTATCAGTTGGCAAAGATAATGGGCGCGGTTGATAAGATAGGCACAACTTGCGCACGGTGACGCCACACGTGAAGTCATTTTGACTTTTATCTCCCATCGTCTCGCAATCCGTTGTAGAGTGACGTATCCGTCTATCTGAAAGGTTGGCATGACTTCAGCGTTCACAAATTACACCCCACAAACCAGTATCACTTGTACACAATGCGACACCATGCCATGTGTGTTTCCAGTGTTATAAACCTTAACTGGCGGAAATATGTAAAGGTCCAGTACTTTCTAACAAAGATTCAGATGCTCAATTAACTTGTGCATGTCTTTATGACTTGCTGCTTGACAGTGGCTGGGGTAAGACATCTCGCCTAGGATAATCTTGATGTAGCAAGGTCTGTAAACGCTACTCTCATGGTATGTGGCCCTTCTATCACAGTTTGTTTGGCAACGGCAAAATATTGTGCTAAACGGTAACTTTAATAAATTCCTGTCGAGCGTGTGTAGGCACAAGTAAGATTCCTTAGCAGGAGCGGAAAAGGTACACCTTTTGTTCACTACACTCCAGTTTCTTCAATTTTTGTGTGATTGTCTGTAGTTTTGGCGAAACATTTCAAGTGTGTTCGGGTTAATGGGTATAAGCTAAGTTAGGTTATATATGTACACACGGCTGTTCCAACTTCATGCGCGCACCCAGCCTTCAAAATGGGGGGGCTCGAATTTCTATCGATGTGGACCTTTTGCGGAAAAGAAATCGAGAGGGCTAAAAAACGGGGTACCACATTCACAACTGTGAACTGTGCGTCTGCGTTTTTTCAGTAGTGCACTTTTGTCTCGTTTTCTTGAACTTTTTGTTTCTCTGGGTGAACCTTTTGGCCCACTCCGCCAAATGGGGTGGGCGCATGAACTTTACTCTGCACGCACCCTGAAGAAAAATGAAATTTTGTTATGGATCAATGACGGGTGGAAAGCAGTTCACGTACACAGTTTAGTTTTGTCTTGTGACAATTCATGGGTACAATCCTATAACACGGAAACATATAGTGCCAAACTTCTGAAGCCACGGGCGCTAGCTTTTAGCTATGGGTGAAACATTTTTCTGTAAAACATTTTTAAAGAGATTAATTGTNATGTAGCAAGGTCTGTAAACGCTACTCTCATGGTATGTGGCCCTTCTATCACAGTTTGTTTGGCAACGGCAAAATATTGTGCTAAACGGTAACTTTAATAAATTCCTGTCGAGCGTGTGTAGGCACGAGTAAGATTCCTTAGCAGGAGCGGAAAAGGACACCTTTTGTTCACTACACTCCAGTTTCTTCAATTTTTGTGTGATTGTCTGTAGTTTCGGCGAAACATTTCAAGTGTGTTCGGGTTAATGGGTATAAGCTAAGTTAGGTTATATATGTACACACGGCTGTTCCAACTTCATGCGCGCACCCAGCCTTCAAAATGGGGGGGGGGCTCGAATTTCTATCGATGTGGACCTTTTACGGAAAAGAAATCGAGAGGGCTAAAAAACGGGGTACCACATTCACAACTGTGAACTGTGCGTCTGCGTTTTTTCAGTAGTGCACTTTTGTCTCGTTTTCTCGAACTTTTTATTTCTCTGGGTGGACCTTTTGGCCCACTCCGCCAAATGGGGTGGGCGCATGAACTTCACTCTGCACGCACCCTGAAGAAAAATGAAATTTCAAGTGTTACGGATCAATGACGGGTGGAAAGCAGTTCACGTACACAGTTTAGTTTTGTCTTGTGACAATTCATGGGTACAATCCTATAACACGGAAACATATAGTGCCAAACTTCAGTGAAGCCACGGGCGCTAGCTTTTAGCTATGGGTGAAACATTTTTCTGTAAAACATTTTTAAAGCGATTAATTGTCAAGTCACGTTGAGAGTATCATATTTATCGTGTATTGCTGTCATGTCCGCCTGTCTTAACAATCAATGACCTCTTTAAACAACAATTTTAATTGTTAAATCGTGACATGTATTCATCCACACAAGCAACAAGCGTGTTATCTTTTTCTAAAACACTCCGGCCAAAACACCACGTGAATTCGACCTCGGTAATTCTTATAGACGACCCCAGGATCACGACGCATCGTTTCATATTACCAATTCGTGTAATCTACTCTCCACGTCTAATGCACTCGTTATGGAATACCGCAGTGAGGTAGCGAATGGTTTGCTTTATTCAACAACAGAGCATTAATAATTTATTCGTCCATGAAACGGTCAGTAACTATTTGAAAAATCAGATCTGTAATGCGGAGTTAGGATTCAGGATGTGGTGAACTGTCAAATGTTTTCCGTCTCATTTCAGGGACCTCTTTATGTCGCTGGTCTTCATTACGATTAACGTATTTCGAAGGTGAGTGAAATGACTGTGTGTCTCTGGATTCCTTGAAACTGAAACTGCTTTGGCATGAAATCAACGTTTAGACGTCAGTTTCACGTAGACAAGTCATGTCTCTCGCGGTTTCAGTCGGGACCACTATCGAACGCACCAATCGCTTTTGATGAGCTTGTTCAAGTCGCGTGGCCACACTTTTGCTTTGTCATACGTTTATACACATGGATGGACGTTAAAAGGTAACTTTTTCCCTGGCAAAGGTTTGTAGCTATTTATCATCATAGCTGTCCCTCCGTGCACGAGAAAAACCGGGCCCCAAGACTAAGGTTAGTAGGTGCTAAAAGCGTGTGAGATGTTACGACTTTGATATTGTATTTTTACTCCTCCAGAGTAATGAGTGATTCAGTGCCCAATATGCTCAATGTTATAGTTGACAACACATCCCAGGGACACCAGTGAACAAGTAGGTTTGCCTTTTTGAGTATTTGCGCACTTCAGCATAAAGTGTTGAGACGATTTTCATTCATTTTTGTAGTCAAAATGGAGTTAATTGTAAAAACAGGAAGTCTCACACCGTATGCATGGTTTCAGAAAACAACAAATTTCGTGGAACCTTTGATATATATGTACTCGACCCTGAAGTAGTTGAACGCTTTACGAAATAATGTTTTCCGGTCATATAACAAAATGTTACAACGTCCGGCTAACATGTCTCGTGCACAGTTGCATCTTGTTTGTCCTACTGTGGTTCCGGGCCCCATACGTCTCAGTCATCCTTGTGGTCAATGCACTACTGACCGTGTAGGCATAGAAAGTAACGACGAGAAGACTGCATGAACTTAAAGATGCTATGTCTCATTAAAATCTTTAATATTTAAATCTGTAGCAAGCGCCACTTTGTGACTTCCTGAACAAGTATAATCAAGAAAAGAAACAATTTGCAAATGAATTGCGGTTTTAAAGAAAGCATCACAACTGATACGCTTAACCTGAAAACAAGTGTGAGTATGTAGAAAATCCTTATTTGACAGCGGATGAACAAATAAAAACTATGCCTTGTTTCATTAGTTTAAGGATGACATATTATCGTACTCATTTACTTAAAAATAGTCTCGCAAAACGAGATTTTCGCGATATTGTAATGGTAACTCGTGTGGTTCTCGGGAGACCTGCCTCCCGTCCAGTAACGCTAGGACCTCGCTAAAAAGCAAGACTTCGCCAACATCTGTGTGCTGTAGAGTACTTGCAAGTCAAGCTCGAAAAGCAATGAGCGTTATTAAAGCCGCTCTGTGAAAACTTAACTGTATTTCCCATGGGGTACATTTTAAATTCTTTGACTCTATGATAATGCCCATATTAACATATGGTGCAGAAATATGGGGAACATCAATGTGTGAATCTATCGAAAAAGTTCATAATGATTTCTGTAAATATGTTCTGAGACTGAGTAATAAAACGCCAAAGGCTATGGCTCGCGGTGAATGTGGGAGATAATTGTTAATTACAAAATATATGTGTAAACCAATTATCTATTGGACAAAATTACTTGATATGGAAGAACATAGGTACCCACTGAAGTGCAGTATAGGCGAAAGCGGCAATATTGTAACTGGGCACACCGTGTCAAAGAAATTTTGTTATGGAGAAGCGTGGTAATTTAGCCCAGGCAATAGTGCTGAATTTATTATGGTATTCAAGCAGAGATTACTGGATTGTGGCGTACAGGAATGGAAATAGGTAGCTCAAATAAATATGACTTCTATCGTCTTATTAAACGTGATCTTGTTATCGAGCAATATGTGCATTGTTTAAGCGCTTATTCGAGAAGAACACTGGCGCAATTTCGCTGTTCAGGTCACTCACTTAATATAGAGAAAGGG
Source organism: Phoronis australis (assembly GCA_002633005.1). NCBI lineage: Eukaryota > Metazoa > Phoronida > Phoronidae > Phoronis > Phoronis australis. Next base: position 374,525 of record NMRA01000421.1, on the reverse strand, counting down.
AGGCATATGGGTATTCCTAGAAGTGAGAGAATATGCGTCATATGCTGTCTGGGTGAAATTAAAGATGATCCTCATTTCATGTGTCGATGCCCTGTTCTTGGAGACCTTAGAATAGCTAACTATTCTCTTGTTAGGTTATTCCAACAGAAAAATCACGAAAGTATACAGCGTCTTGCATTGTATATTCAGAAGGCTATGGCTTTAAGAGAAGAACTACTCTCCGTGTAAATACTATGAATATACATTTGAATTTATGTGTTTATGTATGAGTAGGCAAAGCGTACGATGTACAATAAATGATATCATTATTGTTATTATTATTTAACTGTTTTTTTTGTTGTCAATTGTTGAGTTGACGATGCACCAACATTATTCTGGTTTGTGTGGGAGACAACCGTTGAGAAACGTACCCGGTCCACCTACGTTGGTTCTTCTAAGTATTTATTTACAGTGCACACGGTCGTGTTAGTCTGTTAATCTGAAGGGTCTTATTGTCCGAACGGTCCATAGACGTACTAACGTAAAGTTCGTTTTGTTCGTGCAAACTTATCTTCGGTCTCATGGGCTCACTCAGCCTAAAAGAT
>NMRA01000421.1:345260-373761 GCA_002633005.1 Phoronis australis | reverse complement strand
GCCTTTACTAGGACTACGCACATTTTGAACTATAGATTGGGGACAGAACAGGTATTTCACAGTTGTATCATACCATGTCAAAGAATTCAAGTGAATACCCTCCCTTCCTGTCGGGATTTACCGCTAAAGATAACTATAGAAATGATGTGCACAAAAATAACCCTCAGTGTGCGACGTTTTCAACGATAACACAATTTTGACCATCTCTGCCATCTTGCTTATTTCGCACGACATACCTGTCGTAAATCAGCTCAACTGACGTCATCATGTGGCAAACAGGGGATCACTTTGCAATCAACAACTGTGGATTGGTGTTATCACCGACGTCCACTGATTATACGCGCGGAAGTCATATAACGTGAGCAGAGTGACATTTTCAATTTACATATTATTGGATAATTAAATCTACTGTTGAGCAATTATCTCGCAGTGTAAGTCGTATATATTCACGGTTGCGAATAAAGGAAAGAAATGAAAGCTTCAACCGTTTTGAACATGCTTCCGAGCAATAATGTCCGTTCACGGAAAATTAATTAGTTTAACACTAAGTACAATAACTTTCTGTCAAATAATGAGGCCGCTATTGCGAGATCTCAAAATGTTTTATGTCCTGCAAAATTGGAGGATACTATGGGCTTTTAAAGAAGTTGATTCCATTACGAGTGTATTCGGACTGCCGGAATCATACAATGTAATGATATCGTAACGCACATCGGACACACGCGCACGCACATACACCCACGCACACACGCGCACGCACATACGCGCACGCACACAGTAATTCAATGCAAACTATTCGATACTATGCGATTTTTAAATATCTATATATAAAGTGCTTAAATACGTATTATTTAATAACATATTGACGGCATTTTACGAAAGGGGGGGGGGCTTTACTAAACACGGCGCGGCCGGCATGCTGTTATTAGGACTCCCCGGAACTGAGGTTTGCTTTTTGGAAAGTGTAGTTTGGGTTCCCTACCCTCGTGACATCGTATGTCAACCTGAACAAACGAGCATGCTTTGTAATTGTAGGCGCTCCTTAGGCCGGGTACTAAAAAGTACTAAACGTCAGACAAATGACAAATGGCGATCTTGCATCAAATGACCGTGGATAGGTCTACACAAGCTTACTTCGTCAAGGGTAAAGTGACCAGTCTCGAGCTAAGGGTAACAAACATGTAACGCTCTAAACTGGCGTACACTGTGATTATTTGACCAACACCGTTGATCTAGGGTGTCTTAAGTTCACACTTATTGCTTTGTCTGCGGCAGGGGGGAACATCAGTTTTCGAAGGGGGAATGTCTGCGTAAGCCTTGAATACGTCATCATGACGGCCGTCTCCCTTAAATCCGACTGTAATCGAATCAGTATTGAAAATGTGTAATTTCTGTACAAGTAGGCATGAGTCCCTTTATTGGAGTGCTTGTGCTTTACTATGCTAAATGGTAAAATAGTAACTGAAAACATGTACCAGAAACGACATCAATCACAACACTTTCTCTGGTAGTACCAAACCTCGTGTTTGGACTTGCTTTTCATGAGGGATGGTTCCGCTATGCACACGTGACGATCGGCAGCACTTAGTTGGCCTAATCTACTCGCGCTTCTCCAGACTCAAATATTCGCATGTCCAAGCACGAGGATAAAACAGATGAAAACAGTTTAACACTCCCAAATACTGTCTAGGCAATCAATTATTTCACTGGTAGACAATTCAATTCATACCTTTGTTTAGTGTTTTAGTTTACTATTTTATGTCTCGTTAACCAAAATCTAACTCCAGTAAGAAAGTCATGATGTTTCAATGAAATTAGATGCAGGCTGCACTTTCGAGAAAATCCTTTATCATCCGACCCCCTGCACATCGAAATGCTTTTGATGAATTTTGCCAAAGCTGAAGTAACTCTGCTCGAAATAAGTATGGCGGGGGAGCGAAACAGGGGATAAAGGTCTGACCTGCTATTGGCATTTCATCTGTCGAAATTGTGTAGTCGGGGGTAAAATGATCGTTTTTCTAGTTAATAACATGTGTCGGTGGGCATCAGGAAAGCTTCGTTCATTTTTGTGCGCCCGAAGGTCGCGTGTACTTTAAACTGCAGCCTGTCACTATAAAAATTGCGCCTTTGTTGCAAAAAGGAACTCATTTTTATTCTGATAGAGGTAACGATCAACGCCAGTTTTACACAAAAGAGTACTGCATCAACTATTCAATTTTTACAGTTGAAAATGCTTCAAAACATCACTACGTCCTCTGTTACAATGAAAAATCAATAGGACGTTAAGGCGCATCCGTTTCCAATGCATTTTCTTCTCAATAAATCTGATGTAAAATCAGAATTAGGTCCTGATAAATAACGGGAAATCACGTCATTGATTAGCTAAAGGTATTCTGCGAATGATACCTAGAGAAGTACCATTGATCTTTTCACCACTCCGAAAATTATGGGTGCGCATTTCATGAGAAGTTGCGGCTCCCGGGGGAGGGGTAGTCGGCTTTTCGTTTGACGGCGCGCGCCGTTGGAACCTTAAAGACTTGATAGTGGAATTGTTTTCAAAAGTCATACTTTCATAGTTGTGTGATAATCCCAACATCATTTTCGGGGCCTCTAAAATGTTTATTTGTTGGATTACAATTCAATAAACAACCCATTGAGTGGTGGCAAAGCACATCAGACCTAAGTGGAACTTGAAACTTTGATTTAGAATACTGTGGAAAAGATGAACCTGCAAAGTAATTCGTTTCGGAGTGAAACTGGTCGTGAAATTGCCATTTGATTGACAAACCCCGGCAGCACACATCTCTTGTGTAAGTATCCCCGAAAGGTGGCAGTGTTCGACCATGACTATTAAACCCGCTATAAACGTTATGTTACGGTGTTAAAACAATTCTTCGCAAACAATGAAGTTGATAAGAAGCAATAACGAGATGCTTGCGTGTTCATCTCAAGCCTAGTAGAAATCATTTCTAACTTGAGTAAGGAATAAGGTGAGACCTATCTTAAAGCGGAAAGTGGTCGAACTACGCGTTTTGACAAAAAGCACAGGTTTTATATCCGTTTAAAAAATACGCTCTGTGTCTGTTGCATTGCCCCCAGTGCTGAAGTGGTAAAATTAGAGGCTAGAAGGCGCACAAAGCCCAACGTATCACCATGAGCACTCAGCGTAACTTACGTCCTAATGCCAAAAGGTGGTTGGCTCCGCCTACGTGCGCCTACGCCACTCTACAGCACTGATTGCCCCACATCAGCTTTGAAGCTCATAGAACATACAGGGTCGTGGAAATCTATCGTAGGCGCGCACGCTTTCCGCACACTGGACACTAGACATACATAAAGCCAGTGCCGCGGAACCTTATTTCCAACCACACCGCATGCACTTTTACTTCAAACAATTTTACTGCAAGAGACCGAAACGTCCGGACCAGTTTCTATCGATGTTGTTTCTTTCGGTGGCTCATCGTGTTTTTCCAACTTCTGTCACCATCTCACCCCCGCGACCCCATCGCACATTTTATAAATTCCTGGCCCACCGCTCTAGAGTTGGAGATATCCTAACTGGCCAAAAAGCTACCACGGATTTTCATTTCTTGGCAAACACTACAATCACACTCAGCTATCTATTCCTTCAGCCAATTCTAGCATTATCTTACATGTACTGATATGTGGTCAGAGTTATCTTCCATGTTACCACATGTGGCATTTTCAGACTAAAAAAGCATGTCATATCGGGCATCAAAAGAAATGTCATGCCACCATTTTCCATTTTGATAAATGCGCTTCATTTTCTCTGATTCCCTCACATGTAAATTATCCCTTTGCATTATGGTTGATGCAAATGATTTTTAGTCCAATTTTGCATTAGATGACCCCTAGACTCGAGCAACAAACTCCAATAAAAAATCGAGATTTCCAGTAGAAATTCAAAATTCCATTTTAGATTCGAACTATAAGTGTTATTGCGGGTGTCACCAAGCGCAAAATATAATTAGACTGTTATTTACGCAAGCCATTACGTACGCGCGCTTAGAATGATAGACACGTATCTTGAGTTCGCACAAAAGAAGAATAAGAAATTTCAAAAAGTTTTATTTGGACTAAAAATATTAGACCCCGGATCCCGGTGATTGATCACAGCGTGACATCACAAATCAGCTGGCTTCTTAGTCTGGCATCATGCAGCAATATCAAATATAAACTAATGGATAAAATGTGGATGGGACATGAGTATTAAAATAGTGGATANGTGTAAGTATCCCCGAAAGGTGGCAGTGTTCGACCATGACTATTAAACCCGCTATAAACGTTATGTTACGGTGTTAAAACAATTCTTCGCAAACAATGAAGCTGATAAGAAGCAATAACGAGATGCTTGCGTGTTCATCTCAAGCCTAGTAGAAATCATTTCTAACTTGAGTAAGGAATAAGGTGAGCACACAGGTTTTATATCCGTTTAAACAATACGCTCTTTGTCTGTTGCATTGCCCCCAGTGCTGAAGTGGTAAAATTAGAGGCTAGAAGGCGCACAAAGCCCAACGTATCACTCAGCGTAACTTACGTCCTAATGCCAAAAGGTGGTTGGCTCCGCCTACGTGCGCCTACGCCACTCTACAGCACTGATTGCCCCACATCAGCTTTGAAGCTCATAGAACATACAGGGTCGTGGAAATCTATCGTTGGCGCGCACGCTTTCCGCACACTGGACACTAGACACACATAAAGCCATTGCCGCGGAACCTTATTTCCAACCACACCGCATGCACTCTTACTTCAAACAATTTTACTGCAAATGACCGAAGCGTCCGGACCAGTTTCTATCGATGTTGTTTCTTTCGGTGGCTCATCGTGTTTTTCCAACTTCTGTCACCATCTCACCCCCGCGACCCCATCGCACATTTTTTAAATTCCTGGCCCACCGCTGTAGAGTTGGAGATTTCCTAACTGGCCAAAAAACTACCACGGATTTTCATTTCTTGGCAAACACTACAATCAAACTCAGCTATTCCTTCAGCCAATTCTAGCATTATCTTACTGATATGTGGTCAGAGTTATCTTCCATGTTACCACATGTGGCATTTTCAGACTAAAAAAGCATGTCATATCGGGCATCAAAAGAAATGTCATGCCACCATTTTCCATTTTGATAAATGCGCTTCATTTTCTCTGATTCCCTCGCATGTAAATTATCCCTTTGCATTATGGTTGATGCAAATGATTGTTAGTCCAAATTTGTATTAGATAACCCGTAGATTCGAGTAACAAACTCCAGTAAAACATCGAGATTTCCAGTAGAAATTCAAAATTCCATTTTAGATTCGAACTATAAGTGTTACTGCGGGTGTCATCAAGCGCAAAATACAATTAGACTGTTATTTACGCAAGCCATTACGTACGCGCGCTTAGAATGATAGACACGTATCTTGAGTTCGCACAAAAGAAGAATAAGAAATTTCAAAAAGTTTTATTTGGATTAAAAATATTAGACCCCGGATCCCGGTGATTGATCACAGCGTGACATCACAAATCAGGTGGCTTCTTAGTCAGGCATCATGCAGCAATATCAAATATAAACTAATGGATAAAATGTGGATGGGACATGAGTATTAAAATAGTGGATAAGACGCCGGGTAATCCAGACTAATAATGTCATGAAATAGATTAGGCACTGCATTTTGGGCTGGTAATTACCACCAAGATATAAGGGGTTTTGGATTAAACAAAGTGATTCATAAAAAACAAAAGAAAATGACGGAATTACCAGGCCAACTGAATACTTAGTACGTAAATTATTATCATGATGGTGTCCCAACTGTGTCACATATTCACCTCGGGCAGACTTTAAAATTACAAATTCATGAACAGCAATCTTGGGCAGTTATTCAGACAAGTACAGGTAATTACTTGACTACAATTTGACAGCTGAAAGTTTCCCACAATTATTATATTGCGCAAGACATCATTAATGTGTCAACATTATGTTTGCAAAACATACTTCGGTGAACCATCGTAAATTTACATACTGTTAAGGAAAGAAAATACAACTTTAAATTGTTACACAGCCCCCTTCCACGGGATTGTCGTACTGCGCACACCATTATCTTAATGAAATAGTTTTGTATCCTTTTAAGCCTGTGTGTTTTATATCGAGAGATAGTTTAAATTATTTAGTCGTCCTCTAGCCATATATCTACCTCGGCATGAATCTATATTCTTAAGGATTGTTTTGCTAAATTAAAGGTTTAAAAAGAATACGGATTAAATCTATTTTAAAATTAGAGAGTTCATGAAGTAGCTACATACTGCTGTAAGTGAATACTTGATTGGTCACTTTTGAAATTGTTTAGTTATTAATTTATTCAACTGCTTCAAGTTATTAAAACAAAGGAACACAACACAAGTTTACAATTGAACGGTAGAAAGCATTTGGCATTCCGTTCCGTTTACACATTGTTTTGTCTTCAAATGTTGGACGCGGAATTATCTACAAAGGTTTTATTTGGGTAATAAATTTATCATTGAATTTTTCTGAATCATCTCATATCACAGCTTCACTGTTGTCACAACCTCAGCCATAAAATCATGCTTAGAAGCGTCAGCGTGGCGAAGAACTTTAATTACTATTAATTTACAGTTTTGCGAACATTTATCAGATAAACTGTACCGATCTATTGTCCGTGGTGACAGAGGTATTTCTCATTCACCAACACAATCCCACACAGATTTTGTCGTTTATCTTTGGTGTCTGGGAGCAGTTAATGCCAAACACATCATTATGTTTACGGTACACGCGCCTAGTTCTGGAAAATAAACAGTTTCATCCGCAAAGACGTATAATTCTGTCCAGCAGCGTTATTCATTGCATAAAATTAATTATCAGCTTTTATTAGAAAACGCAACAGTGGGCCTACCATGCAAGTGTTGGAAACTAGTTAGTCCTGCCTGCGTCGGTTTTCGTTTCTGCATTCATGCCGACATTGGATAATTATCTACTCATAAATTAAATGGAAACTTAATTTGTACTTTAAATTCCCAATTATCTCCGCTGGCATAAACATGAAAATCGTGAAATTGACCGGTAATCTCAATCACTGTGCTCCAAGTTTCCTGGCCACGATTAGAGTTTAAAATTAAACTGTCTAAAGGAGTGGAGAGACCTGGGATTGATATAAACTTCCACATGTTTTTGAGGAGCTGACCCTGTCAAAATCGATGGCTTTCGTTTATCTTTGTACAGTACGGATTGCTTTTTAGGGAACGGAAGTTGTTTTCTTTCTAATATGTAATGGAAAGTAGAGTTGGCGTGCTTTTGTGGTTGAAAACCTTATTTATAATTTACGTTTTAGTTAGTCTGTCATGTCTCTTTGAAATAACACAAAACCATGTTTTACCCTTCAAGTAGCCGATGCCAAGTGTAACTAGACTAATAGGAGTCTTCAAATCCTTTAACCCAAAAATGTATTTAGAAATTTTGAAAACTCTTGATGAAATCTCCTGAACCAGCAAGCGCGACTAACCTTGAATGGACCCGGAAGCCTCCCTAAAGTGTTGCCGCAGATGAACGTTAGTTTTACGTTATTTTAAAACCCAAAACATCGAATTTGTAACTCTTGGCGATAATTAAAACAATTTCGGTAATTTTCCCCTGTAAATTGTTAGTTAGTATCCGGGACAGAAAATGCTTGAAGAAGGGGTTTAGTTGAGCGGAATGAGAGTATTGCACGTAGCAACTCTGGGGGTACGGGGAATTTTTTGAAATTTTGTTCTGTAACGTGTGGTGGCGAAATGTGAACCTTTTGATTTATCTTTTTGTTTGTAGTCATTGCATGTATATAAAATATAGATAAATGAAAACTGTCAGTTGATTTTCTTCTGTGCAAATTGGCACCCATTGTTACCATGGAGATGGACGCCAAGGCCGTCTCCTGACTTGTTTCTATCAGAAATCACGTTTTGCTATAGTTTTGCTAATTATTTAGACTAGGGTCACGGTGTTAGTTGCAGGTTTTAGAAAATAAAGTTGTACATGGAGCATATTTATTGAGATGAAACGTGACATTTTTGTTTTGCAGCGCTGTGAAATGTTGTTTCGAGACACCCTGTAACCTAGCGAAATCTCCAATAAACGTTCGCGGCTCTACCATTGGTTGGCCAACTAAGTGAATTGTGTGAAAGTTACAACCGATGCCGGAGGTCGCACAGATAAGTCATGCAGTCCGTCATTGCGAAGTTATATGTCTGCTGCTGGTCGTGCTATCGTCGTAAAGATGATACAGACGAAAAGGAAACATTATACCAGAAGAGACCCAGCCTATATGTAACTCCAGCTCCGACAAAAGACTGTCAGCTGCGATCACACAGTATTACATCGGACGTGGATTTTTATGTTCCAAGGAAAGACAGCGATTGTTTAAGTGTATACTCGGATATAGACTCCTTACAGTCTGTTCACGGTGAGTAGAGGCATTAACAGTATTCTAGCATTTAGTGATGCCCTGGCTAATAATGAGAGAGATGTTCAAACGTTTAATATTCGTTGTATTGGCTATACTGTACGTGCAGGCTACCAAGTTTCGCGTGTGACCGATGCTGTCCGTGGGCTGTTTTTCAGTTTATACAGCGTCGCTTTTTATAGGGTTTGTATACAGAACTTGCACTGTAAGTAAACGTATGCAAGAATTCTAAAACAAACTGTTGAGCGATAAGTTTCATGGAAAGTGGAACGGGGAATACGCAAGTTACCTTTTTTTTTTTCGTTGAATACACACTACAATCATGTCTCAAGAAAATCTTGTTTTGTTCAAAATTTGGATTTCTAATCATTGGAATGGGTGTCCGTGCTGTGTATACGAGTCGGATAAGGGTCGAAGGAGGAAGAGGAATTTGTCAAAAATGGCATTTTAATTTGATGACCTAGGGTGCTATTTAGTGCTAAAATGGTCTCATTCAAAGGCTTGTTTCAGCTGTTCAGTTACCTTAATTATACTGGCCTTAGTTCACATGTAGGGAGACAAATTCTCATGCCGCCCAGAGCCCAGTAGATTGTAAGCTGTGATAGAACTTTGTCATTTAGATTTCCCAGTTCCATAACTAACTGTCATAATTTACAATGTAAGCAATTTCAAGTTTATCCTTTAGCAAACGACCTCTTCTATTTCCGCTCTACATTAAAGGCCAGCTTTTGTGTTATTGAAAGTAGCGCGATATGACTTCTGTTATAAATTGCAATATTCACACTTTATTCGTGTAATTTGTTGTCAAGTTCGACAAGTGACTACGAATTAGCAAGTGAGTGCTATCGATTGCTAAGAAATTCACACTTTTTACTAACACACTATCAATCTGTAGGCGAGCTAATCACTTATCTGGCTCCTAGCGGTGACTGGAATGAAGTGAATTTTGAGCTACTGTGAGCCCCGATTAATCGTTATCGCTAACGATGTGGCCACGCGTGTTAGCGTTCATTAATGTCAATCGTGGAGCAATGATCTGGAAAATTTGAGAATATAATAAAATCAATATTTCACGTGTTTTTACTTTTATCACTCTAATGGTCTGCTGTTAATTCATTATTCATTACAGCATTTTTGGCCAAAACTTATACTTATGGGTGTTTGAGATCGGCTCTAAAAAATATAAAACAACTTTGCCTTCAACTGGAAGTCCCATGACGGTCACAGGGTTACCGTCTCCTAACAACTCCAAGGTTTAAAGCAAGTTTGTCCGAATTTGCTTTACATATTGACTTAGCGTATGAATCTAATTGTAACCAGAGAGGAAACAGTGACAGGAATAACCTGGCTTCCTACTTCCCGAACCGCACTGCAGTTCTCGCGAATAATCTCTTATAAACACATTTCTTTTCTTGTGAACCCCAAATTTGTTTCATTACGAGCTGTACGTGAAAACACAGGTGCGGTTTGTGGGGGAGAGAAGCTGGTTGCCCTTGATGTCTCTGCGAAAGAATGTGTGCGAGGTCTCTTGGCGAGCATCGAAACTGAGGAAATCTTTTAGTTTTCAGTGCCTTTCTTTTTCTAACTGTTACACCCGTCAACGAGATTCCTCAAATTTAAGAGCTACTTACTAGTTTTTGCATCCGCGTTAATCTCATTTTAAAACCAATATTCAAGTGAGAACGTACTGCGTAACGTCTTGTTTGCGAATTCCTGAAACTTAAACTTGTTTTTATTAAAATATCTTTATGTTTAAGAAAAAAACATTCTAAGCAGAATGAGTGTCATCTGATCTGACAAGAATTTCGTGTAATGTGGTTAGTGTAACAGTTTTTCAAAGCCGACTTTTGGAAAACAAAAACGCACAGATTGTATCGTGGAGATAAACAGAAATACATTTCTGAGGAAATTAATCCACTGAGAGGCAGCTTAGTGTAACATGTCGTGAAACCAAAATGTACGATATTATGTCGCACCTAACTCTTTTTCAAGTCAAGTGCTAGCCATGAACTTCATCATTATCCAACAAACTCGAACGCTAATTTCCTCAATCCATACCTTATTTGCCTGTGCCGAACTTTATGCGACGAGCGAGAACTGGTCGTTGAAAAGCCACTGAAACTCTCGGGGGTGCGTTCGATTACGCAAATTAATGTCGAGATGAAAACCTGGAGATGAAGTGCTCCACAGGTAACGGATGTGGACACCTCCTTGCGTATCCTCGTCAAACTTGCAAAAAGTTGCCATATTAAAGGCAGCCCAGAATTATTATTTGCGTAGGACAGTTTCAATGTTGTATTCAGTGCATTATTTGCGTAGGACAGTTTCAATGTTGTATTCGGTGCACTCGTGAAGCATAAATTTCGTGAATGACATTTTTAAACAGGACGCGCTATGGCATGAAGTTAATGCACTGTTCACGTTCAGTTTCTCGAATACGGTAAATCTACTCATACTGACAGTTTAGGTAATTTGACCTGAAGCACGAACTACAATAAAAATGGCAGTGCGTTAAGAAAGTTATTGTGAAAATGGTTTTCACCGTTCACCTGTTGCCTCAATACACGAAAGATAATTTGATGTGGAACCCACTGCCAGAAGTATTCATCCCCCTGAGGGATGGTGCAAACGCGAAATTGTTAATTACGGGAAAACTGGGCACGAAATTGAAATATGTTTCGACCGTTGTTCCTCCCATGGAGAGTGCTCGGACCTTTTTGCCAACGGAAGTCACCAGTTGTTGCTATCGCAATAAATGGTCTATCGATAGGTCTGACGTGAACGGTCGAGAGAAAATTTTCAAGAAAATGTAATAATTAAGTTAATGTTCCAGAGAGAAAAGGAAGTCTGCCACCCCGCATGCCGTCGGACAAGAGACTGAGCGTCGGATACATAGCTCACCGGAGACATTCTGACACTCACAGCATGGAAACTATTGGAGAACTCAAGCCGGAACTGTATAAAAGTATGTATCTCTTCGAAAATCTCAATGACGGACTTACACTTTTCAGGGGACCCCGAGCCGTTCTGTTAAGGGTGGTGGGGGGAAAAATCCCTCCATGCATCGTCTCCATGAACTCTGCATTGTAATTCTAGCAAGTCAGGGAACAGTTAATAGGCATGGACTTTTTACAACATTCCAATCAAATGAAAGTTATTAAGAGATCGAAATTCAAAGGTATAGTTTCATGAGAACGAAAAACTCCCATTTTTGTGTTGCTGTGTGGTCGATATTACTGAATTTATAAATATGTTCAGAAATGTTTACTAGTTTGAATAAAACCGCTCCGTTTCGGGCAATCGGCACTAAACATTTTGTTCTATTTTATAAGGGATTTGCTTTGGGGGGGGGGGGGGCTGCCCCTGATGAAATCAGTGGAAACCAGCTGGCACTTTTTTGTGATGACACCTTCTGCCAATGACCCTCTTTGCCTCCCTATGAATATTCATGGGACTGGATCGACTGCACTACAATTTTTTACTCATAAAAAAATCTTTCCTTATGGAACAAAAATGCTTTTCAGCATTTATTAAAGAAAACAACAATGGTTTTAAGTCGATTTGACATGTTTCGGTGTCATTTATTCAAACACCATCATCAGAAGAGAATGTAGTGGCCACTAGCAACAAGTAATGAAGCACAGATACAGTCAGTTACAGGGAGTGACAATGAACTAGACCAACAATGACAGCCTGTGGTGTGCCATTTGCCTATTGAGATTGGGCTTGCACCAACTGATGTGTAGAGCCTCACGAATTTTAAGCTCATTTGTTGTTACTGCCTGGTCTATTATTGCAAAGTCATTGAAAGAGCACTGCTGATAACAATGATTGGAGCTCTGTAGGTGAATATTTACAGGTGAAATTCTGTCAGAATTTAGATGTTCCTTGGGCCTGGTTTTCAAATGGCGAACAGTTTCGCCAATGTAACTGGAGCCACATCCAGCACAGATAAATTTGTACACTACCCTGGACCGTGGATCCATAGGAATTTTGTCCTTAGTGTTAAATAAATTCGACAGTTTTAGAGACTTGAATGTTAATACAACTCTAAAGTTCACTCAGTAATCATTCACCAATTTGCTGAGTTTTCGTTGAGCAATCTTGGCATAAAACCCAACATATGGTATTTTAAAGTACTTGTACTTAGTTTTGTCTACAAGATGAACATCATCAGGGTTCGTTGGAGTCTTGCTTTCGGTACCCTGTTGACTAATTCTAGGGGATAGCCATTCTTTTGCAAATTCGTTGTTAGTTCTTTAATATTAGAATCAAATCTAGCCCAAGTGTTGTTAATGCGATATACCCTGTCTATTAGGTGGCCACTGTATTCTCTTCTGATGATGGTGTTTGAATAAATGACACCGAAACATGTCAAGCCAACTTAAAACCATGATTGTTGTTTTCTTTAATATATGTTGCTACTTGCTATCATGGAGATTTTCAGCATTTGATTTCAAAGATGGGTTAAAATGACAATACTTTTTGATTGAATGGGCGTTAGTTATTATTCAGGTGCGCATGTAATTCCTTCTGTTTGAAACTGAATCCAAGTTGAGTATTGTGAGGTCGGTGGTTTAGTGTTCAACTCGCTGAAAGCTTCATGAAATGACTGCAGCCTCAGTGGGTCAATAACAAACGTAGTTAACACAGGGGCAAAGAGCTTAGCAATAACGTTAGTCACTATTTAGCATGATTAGTCTTGTATAAGCATATATAGAAGTCCATGAGCACTGATATTACGCTAATTCCTTGCACGCCTTGATTTGCACGAGTTTGAATCAACGTTAGCAGACAGCTTGGACGTCAGAAGGAGACGATGGTTAAATGTCAAACGGATCGTTTGATCAGATTACGCGTATTTCACCAAATGATATTTCAGCAAACATTGGGTATTAAAGAATATTATATTTAGATTAACGACCTCTTTCCTTTATTAAACGCTGTGAACTTCAATAATACACATCGTAGAGCAGAATAGATTAACAACTTCAAACCTTCTCATAATTTGAAGTTTGCTAAAACAATGAGTATAAATAATGGACTTTGATGCCTCTGATCTACACACAATACTATACATCAACTAGAACCACCGTGTATTTTGCTGAACTTACATAAAAACACTATTGCCATATCCTTCTTGAAGGTCGAGTTGGGGGAATTCTCGATAGGACAGGGCAATAGTATGTACTATGTGGGATAACCTTTATGTATTACATTGTATTGTATTACAGTGTACTGTAGTGTATTGTGCTTTACTGGGGTGTATTGTGTTGTAGTGTACTGAGCTGTACTGTACTGTACTGTACTGTACTGTACTGTACTGTACTGTACTACATTGGACTGTACTAGAATGTACAGTTCTCCATTGTGCTGCACGTGCTATGCAGTTCTGTGTTGTATTGTACTGTATTGTATGTTGCATCGAACTGGATTACATCGAAATTGCCTACTACACTTCACTCACTGTATCCACTAGTTTTGCGCTGTACTGCACTGTACTGTACTCCCTGGGAAGAGGATTCTCTTCAAAATAATGAGACATGAGGGTGACGCAGCACGTTCAAAATCCAGATCAACACACTGTAAACCTTGTCAAGTCAACAAACAGTGCATTCATTTTGGTTGATAGACTTAATTCCTTTTTGATCACTCTTCATGAGTTTGATCTAGTAATCTTGTTCCAAAGTCAATAAACAATGCAGTTTTTGGCATTTGAAGCGTGTACGTTTTGGGACACCCTGTATACAACGCTCACCCACGTGTTATAATTAGTGCATCAACAAGCTATGGCATCGTGCTGTTCTTACCAGACCACAAAGATTTAGACCGGAAGATCAGTACTCAGGAAACCTGCCTCCCGTTCAGTAACGCTAGGACCTCGCTAAAAAGCAAGACTTCGCGAGATTACGTGAGATATTGCCGTGTTTTCAAATGAGAACATGTGACTCTGGCTAGATTTTAGCTAGGTCCTAGCGTAGGTCCTAGCGTTACTGAACGCACGCCAAGCGTTTAGTACGCTAGGACCTACGCTAGGAGGAGGAATATAGAAATTGTCCGCTATGTTTGCATCGTCAGACTCACCTCAGGCTCATGGTCGGTACTTGACTGTTCTGATCAGAAAATTAACGTCATCAATCATTGTTATTATTATGATCAGTCTGGCTGATGTTAATGATTACGTTGTCAATTTAAAATCACGAGATACATACACAGTACGGACAATTATGCACTCATTTCTTTCCAGAACGTTACAATTGCGACGACATGATCGCAACATCGGATATAATAGAAGACTACGTAGGAAGCGTTATGTTCACTGTGCAGTACGAATCTTCAAAGAAAAGGTACACGATAACGACGTGCCTAGATATAATACCATATTCAATTACTTTCAATTTGCGTGAAAAAGTAATTTCATGACCTATGTTTGTGTTCTTCTGTCCAAGGAAACGCATTCAAATTCTCACTGAAACAGTCTCGTTGACTATGGAAAGCCAAAGCAGACCAAATTCCAGGACACAGGTTTTCTATCCATGAATTAAAATATCTGCAAAACCGAAAAAAACTCTAAACCGGAATTTATCACGCCAGGACCTTTTTATATATCACGCCAAAAATGTTCATGCCAAGAGACCACGTGGCCATCCACTATCCCGGCTAAAATTCCGATCCGCTATGTCTCTGCAATGCTCAACCGTGTTTCCCACAAGGTCACGTGAACATTACTGTATAGTATGGAAGCGACAACAAAAATTCAACGTCATTGTCGCTATAATATGACTGTGGTCGACGAGACATTGTTGGAACCTTTAGTCCTTGTTATGTGTACCTATCATCACTTTGAGGTGTCAATGCTCGTGGATGGTCACGTGGTCTCCTACCAAGAAAATTTTCTGGCGTATTAAATTTTCGGACCTGGCGTGTTACATTTTGGTCACGAAGTGTTAAATGTTGATCTTGATTTGTTTTTTGGTCTTGCAGAGTGAAACTAATGTTTTGACCGGTTTTAAATCTTGTGTAGAAAATATGCACATTGTCTTTCCATAGTTGACATATTTTCTCAGATACTCCTACGTAATAGGTTGAATTCAGAGTGTACCTTTGCAGTTGGGAGTCAATTGCACATTTTGAATTTTGACTAATTTCATGCGATCTTCGGAATATATTAAGCTTCTTGCTTACGTGGTGACGAATTTTATGTTCTTATTAGGTGCAAGCGTCCCTAAGCAATTCATGAGGGTGAAAAAAAATCGGATTTCTTTGAGTTATGATAACGTGGAGGGCCTTACTAATGGTGGTTTTCTGAAAATTGGCATTTGTAAGTTTCTTGATATTAGTATCAATTTTAAGCATCAAAACATTTGTATTGTTCACAAAAGGTGCGTTGGTCGCACTATTGTACCTTTTTATGATTTGTTGCTAATACTAAGTTTTCCCAACAGATACCACTATTTGCATCATTTAGTAAATTGCATTTAGTACAAAGAAGCAACCCGTATTGACTACCAAGTTCTCAGATAACAAAGACACAAAAAATTTAAAACTCTATATTCTCTTTATACCCTGGATAGGATTAAACTACATCTACAAGAGGCGTTCGACCTTCCGTGTAAAGGTGAGGACAAATCGTACGATCCAATCGCAATACTATGTATGTTACCAGCAGAGAAAAACACTCAGACGACAAAAATCGTCAACAACTGCCTTCAGCCCCAATTCGACGAGCACTTCTACTTCCCCATCCCATCCATCGACGATGCGTACGGGAAATCAATTCGAATCTCCCTGTACGACTCAAAAGCGCAGCGGAAACACAACGCCATAGGGCACGCGCTGTTGGAGGTCGATAACGACATACTGGTGGCATCGACGATGAAACACTGTGAACTGCGGCTGACTAAGGAGAGTGAGGTAAAGACTCTGTTTCTTATCAACGAAATTTTTGTTAACGAGAATCTTTGGCATGCAAACTCTCCTTCCATGTTTCATTTGAGACAACTGATTGCTATTACTATTGTAGTATGGAGCCTTATACATGACATGAATTTTGTCATTTACATTAGATACCCGCTTGGATAAACTCATTATCCAGCGAGCCCAGACAGCTTCTTTTTCTTCAGGTGAATATAATTGAGCGCGGACTGCTTTCCTGATCCGTCAAGCAGCTGAAGTCGTGTTAATTTTGTTTGACACGCGTAAACCCAGCTACAGTGAACTGATCTTTAGGTTAGAAACACAGATTTCGGTTACTTTTTATGTTTTAAACACGTAAATATTTTTTGTTCTGTTGACAAAATGAGGAATTATTTTAGATTTTTGGCAATCCAACTGTACAAATTAACAAACGTTAATCGATTTGCATTTTTAGACTCAACATTGGAAGTGTCTATTCCAAATTTTATTCATAGGTAGATTTTATGCTAGTAAAATGGAAATTTTGGTGTCCCTACCTTCGACATTTTTAAGGTGGGTATGCAAAGCGCGATATCATGGAACCACTCCCAACTCTGCAAGTCAAAAACTGTGATACTGAGTTATAAACTAGGCTATTTCCACAAAACTGTCACCTTCTGAGCTCTCGTCTCGTAGTGCGGATCTCTAAGTGTTTGAGCTCCGAGTGCAATTCATGAAAAGGGCAAATGGCGCTTTTTTATAGAAATCTCCGATCTTTGTTTTTGTTTTTGCATTTGTTAAAAAAGTTCAGGTATGGATCGAATTCGACATCAGAATTGTCTTCCCTGACGCTTCTGCTTTTGGAAATCCAGAGGGTGCGAGGAAAAGTCTTAACATACACCGCAGGTTGTGGGGTGCAAAACCAACAGCTAATCGATGTTTCCTTTGCATCGCGCCTCATACGCATATGTACTAGTGTTGAAAATGTAACTAGATTAGGGCATCTATGACCATCCACGTCTGTAGATGAACAATCATCGATACTTTGGCGTCAGACCTCAGAAGAACAGAGAATGTCGGAGCAATAGAAATCATCGTTTCAATCAAAAATCGATTTCAACACCCCGTCATGTTTGTTCTAGTGACCGGCGACAATTAGTAGCTAGGCTATCGCATTAATGCACTGACATGCGGAGATAGTCATTACACTAAAACAACGTCATCGTCATATAGAGTAGGCACATAAATATGTCCGATTCCATACTTGGGTGACTATAAAGTAGCAGGCGCTGTTTGATCTATTAACATACCGTATACTAAAAACTTTCCCATACAGTTTTCTGAAACAAAATAATGCTCTTTAATTCTCAAAAGTTTAGAGGAAAATTTGCAGCAAACTCCTGCCAAAGTCTGCAAGCGTAACCACCGTTTTAAGCGAATTACACGACAAAAGACCACCCACTAAGGACCACATAATGTCCAATCTGTGACATAGGGAGAATGAGTTTCTGTTGATTCCTGACTTTAACTGGAAGGTTGACGACAATGATGCATTAGCAGGTGACGAGGATTGGTGAAGATCATCAAAATAGGGTTTAGTATCCTTTTCAAGTATTCGAAATGATCAAAACTTAATTTAAAACCACGAAAAATGTGAAATTGTCAGTATCAAGGTAACAAGGTAAAGGCCGGCATTTGTGCATCGCCAACGGCTTTGCCGGGGCTCGCAACAGAATACTGATACAAATGCACGCCAGCACCAAACCGATCAACATAAACATTTGCGTTACAATCAGTGGTACCGTAGAATCATACGAACGAGCATCCCAACCATACGCACGAACCACCTACGAACTTCTGAATCATGAATACGAACCCAAAATCACCCACACGAACAAAGATCATGCGAGGTGTCCGTTTTCTTTGCTCGAGGTCGTGGGTTCGAGTTCCACTGGATCACACTGCTAAACGCTTGAGTCGGATTTCTAGCTCCTCAGCTCGGTTTTAGCTATATATTAATAAATCATAAAAATGGTTCCAGGTGATCAGTGCATTGGGCCCACATGCGCAGCCTGTGCACGTCTGGTACAACGTGTATCAGACCGCCTGCAATTATTTTTTAAGATCATGCGCCCAGACCACAAAAATCATACATACGAACAGCTTCGAATCACGTACACGCACGAACCACCAAACGATAAAGTGTTCATTTGTGTGATTCGAACCCGTATGTATGATCTTTGTGGTTCGTGGGCGTGATTTTTGCATGCGTGATTTTGGGTTCGTATGCATGATTCATGGGTTCGTTGGTGGTTCGTGCGCAAAGTGCGATTCTATGGTATCCCTGGCCAATGGCCCCCAGAAGTGGCTACAATCGTTGGAATCAGCAAAAATCGGTGGTAACTTTGTCGAGTGGTTTTCAAATTAGTGAAAAAGGGAATTTATCAAGGAACGGAAATAGTTACCAGGGGTGGAGAATGCACGAAACATTGGGAAGTGGTAACGCAGAGGTCAGTCCTCGGGAACCCCGGGTCAAAAATGTAAACTCGAAGAATCCTAGGACAGGGTTGAGGGTTGACCGTTGCCTATCCTTGTTGATTTACTGAGAGACAAATGTGAAATCAAACAAGTCAAAATATCGAAGCATGCCAGTATAGGTACTTATCACGTGACAATGTTGGCGTCAAATACCTTCAAATGCTGAGCTGTACGTAAACATAGATTAATTACTTGCAGCGAATCCAAACTTTCACTTAGGTGCCATCGTGTATGGTAGAAATGCAGTTACAACTGTTCGTGCCACAAGTGACTTTAAATATACTCTTTAGTTGAAATTGGTTTGATCAACGATGTGTACACAGGTTATTGACAGTCGTAAATGCAGATCATCTTTATTTGACCACCTGCTGTAGATGCAGTGCATTGTCATCATAGAATCACACTGATGTTTATTCTGCGCCTTTATTGTCCATCCTGCAAGCTATCTTTTTGACTACAACAGAACTCATCATTAACGCTTTCTCGTAGTAAATCTGCGCTTTCTGGATTTGCCACAACAAAATTACTATGCAGAAGGGCTGAGGCGGCATTTATGTAGTGACTTAAAGGAGAATGCCACCCCAAAACAACCTATCTTGTATCAATTTAGATCGAGTAGTTCTACTCGACTACGGCACGTTCGGTTGCGTTTTCTGACACCTGACGGCACACAGAGGTGTTGAAATTATCCAATGACGTAATTGGTTTCACACGCAGTCTGTTCAGCAGTTCACAACACGGGCAACAGCAGTGAGTGTTGTAAGAACACTGAGACGTATTTCTAAACTCATTTCATTACTTCCACATTTCTTTTAGTGCTTTTTACACTATTTCGAACGTTCCCATAACTTAAAGGAGAATGCCACCCGATTTAATTAGTCTTTTTTGCTGTCTTAGTCGGTCTATATCCACATCGCCTTGTCGAGAGGTGTCGCGTTAACCTGTGAGGAAGGTGAGAATCGACGCAGCGACGTCAGTGGTTCGTCTGCAGAGTGAATGCCGCTATATTGCGGTGCATCGTTCCCGCTTGTCCGAACTATGAAGCTGCAAAGAAAGCGGGTTTACCGTTTTTTCGACTTCCTCGAGAGTCCTAAATGCTTAGGAAGTGGCTCGCAGTAGAGTAGAATGAAAGGTACGCTGTTAATAGCAAGTATGAGGCCGTGAAACATCTCCGTGTCTGTGGCCGGCATTTCGTCGACAGTGATTTCTCTGACGAAGTCCGGATTACCAAAGAACTATCCGTACGTTCCGTTGCCTGTGCACGTTCAAGGCGCCTCTCTAGTATTTCTTGATCAGTGTATTCCGGTTCGATTGAAGTGATAGCCTATGAAACCTAACGATCCGACCCGTGAAGTCTTCGTCGGATGAGCTCTTGACTAAGTCGGGATTGGCGCCGTGCGAGTTGCCATGTAGACGTTTATTATTCTGCGTTCTGTTTCAAAATGAATTATTCTCATCCTAACCAATGCTTATATGAAACTGAAACAAAGTGTGTCTCATTAGATACAATTTGTAATGCCTTGGAGTGCGTGAGTGCAAATGTTTTGAGAAACCAGCAATGAATAAACCTCTGCGTTACCGGCTTTTGATGCCGGCAACAAAGGTAATTGACCGGGCTCCGAGGCCGTGACCACGAGCGCATGCTAATTCAGTGGTTGTGAAACAATATACTCGATTTTATATGCTATGGTCAAATGTTAGGGGATCTTTGTTTAGAAAAACAAATACATTATTCAAATCATTGTTACAACCTTTGCCCTGACGGTCTGTGGAAGGGGAACCCGACTTCGTGGCCGGCCCCCGACAAGTAAGTAGATTGTCAGTTTCGTGGCTAATTCACATAAATAATTACGTGCACATTTTTTCTTTGGCTCACTATTACAGTCTTTTCGTGACTGAAGGTTTAGTGGCCAACTCAAGCTGGTTTATGTTAGTGCCAGTCCCGGCGGCCGCGACGGGCCTGATCATCGGGTTCCGAGTCACTAGCCGGGATAAGGAGTCAGTCCGGCCGCGACGGGCCTGATCGGGTTCCGAGCCACTGGCCGGGATAACAAGCCTTTTGTGTGTTTAGAACTCAAAAAAATCACAAGTATAAACAACACAGATCTAGATTCTCCTGTCTGTATTTCACGGAAGAATACTTCGAATTTATCACCGAACAGACCCCAAACTCCTGCTACGGACCTTGGTAAATTGGCCTGCCGAACTTTGTAGGCTACGGTGTGTCCAAATACCAGTAAATCCGTAACAGAGAAATAAAACAACACGTTTTTATAAGAACTCTGTGTATTTTAAGGGTGTTATATCGAAGTTTGATGATTTATTGGTGTTAAACTATGAATTCAAGCGATAAGCTGACACCAGTAACCCGTGTTGTGAACTGCTGAACATACTGCGTGTGAAACCAATTACGTCATTGGATAATTTCAACACCTCTGTCTGCAGTCAGGTGTCAGGTAACGCAACCGAACCTGCCGTTATCGAGTAGAACTACTCGATCTAAATTGATACAAATAGGTTGTTTTTTGGGTGGCATTCTCCTTTAACCTAACTTTCCTAATATTTTTACAAAGGTGACCAATTAGAGAACATGAAATGTTTTAATTCGTCCTGTAACTACCTTCCTGAGATCGTATTATCGAATACCTTCTTTACTAACACTTGCATTTTTTCAAATGAATTCTTAAAAACAAATTTTCGACACTATGCGATGCGTATTCAAATCCTTGCCGATCACAGACACGGAATTTTGCTCATTAAATTACCCTCTGTTTATTATCATTCAATCAATTTTTCTAAAAATGATTTTCCATGTAACATCTCAGACGTGAAACATTTAATTTTATGAGTATTATGCGTGCACATACATACATACATACACACATGCATGCATATATGCAGACACACACACGCACACACACGCACGCACACACGCACATACACACATTTCTAAAACTATAGAGCTTCTTATCTCGCGAACGTAATTCTCAATGCGCATTCACTCATAAACTCAAATATCTTCCCTTTTCACGGTTGAGCTCACTGCCCTAAACACCCTTTTACTGCTAACATTGTACGGTAGGAACAGAATATTCAAATGTCGAGTGATATTCTTCACTTCCACGATGACCGTGAAAAATCACAATGTTTAGATAAAAACAAATTCATGTCAGGCTACAAACATCCGAGCATGATTCCATGCACATGAAACGTTTCTTTCATAATTATCACTGAGGGATTATGGGTTGGCAAATGAGTTTGAAGGAGACATAGTCCATGCTAACGGTGGTATTTTGTTTTATTCACCAAGTAGAAAACGTTACAGTGACATCAATGAGGTATGACGAAAAGCAGCAAAACTTCACAACCGACAAACGAATGACGACGACGAGAAGGACGAGTGGTGGCACTTAGTAAGACGATGACGGGGCCCAGAAGTTGACGGTGTGGGCTAAATCTTTACCCCCCACTTCTGGTAGGAACAATATTAAACTTATTCTCTTCTAGGTTATGATGGACAGAGGGAGACTATTCATGTCAACAGCGTACCATGGGGACCAGTTGATTTTGAAAATTGGAAGAGCTAGCGGCTTGAAAGCCGTGGCGAATTCAAGTAAGTTCAGAGACTTATGATTTCACGAGACTTGGAGTATCAATTATACAGGGGTGCGTTCGGTAGCGCGCGTTTCTTGCCCAGTGGCCTCTCACAAAAACGCATATACTGTACTTGCCACTCAGATGGTCGACTTTCTCGCGATTAATTTTCCTGCGAAATGGTGCATTCTCCGACTTAGGATTCTCTTTTTTGTACAAAAGGTTCATAATAGCAGCCTGCAGAAGAGTTTCATGTTTTATTGTTGTTTGACGTTTTTAAAAACATCTAAAAAGGTTATATTATCGTAAATGTCTACTATTAAAGGGTGCCGTTTTTTCAATCCTATATACGATTAACTTTAAATCCCTATTACCCTCTAAAAGGGTTGAATTTCATCTTGTCCATCCTGTGAGTAGGCAACCCATTTTGAAAAAGCAAAGGCATCTCTAAAAAGTTTTCTCTGCGGAAAGTGTTTCAGCCACTGAGTGCCAGCCCACTGCAATGACAACAGCGGCAATGAAACACAGTCAACTTTGTATGTTTAGCACGCTTTTCATTCCGACAAGATGAAGTACAATATAGGTTGACAGCGATATTATATTATACTATATTGAAACAATAAGCTAATTGGAATGTCACGTGACTGGTGCCGTTGTTTTGCAGTCGATAGGGTCTGTTACACAAAAACACGTGACTTTCATGTCGTATCTTTTCGTGAATCTGAGACGCTAGAAGACTAAGTCAGAAATTTTGTCTTACGCCCCCGTTTCTCAATTACTGAATAAATGTTTATATTACCCATGTCATTATTAGCGTATCATAGGCTTAACGAATAATTTATTCACATTATCTCTGAAATTAATAGTAATGGGTATGTTAACAGACTTTGTACATTGAGGAAGTGAGGTTTGATTATTTTTCAGGAATATACAGTTGTGCGAGCATCAAAACAAAGTGACTTTTCTTGAAAAAGAAGCCTGGTATCTCTGTCATGGTCACTTGAAACTCTGGTCAGAAATTTCGGCCTACGCTCCATACAATGCAAGCTATTTCCGAAAATAATCTCACTTCAACGGAGTAGAAAATCTCTGACAACAAAACTATACTTACAGTTTGCAGCTTAATCAAATATTTGCACGAAATAGTTCCTGACAATTACATGGTAAAAAAGGTTATTCGATAACAGTGAAGAGGGGTTAAAGTCAAAATTTCTTTCGTTACATGTTCTAGTGTCAAAACATCAGTTATCTTTACAAGAGGCGTATTTGCGCTTCGGAACAACGTTATCGCGTTATCCTTTCAATTGATCACTTTAAATCACCTGGTAGTCTCCTGCGAGAGTGACTGAATTTATCACACCCGCCGTGACAATCAACTAAAAAGGCGTGGTTTGAAGCAAATAATGACGTTTTAGTTCATCTCAAGTCTAGAAATCGCTTCTAACACAGACAGATTTTCTACCTCACGGTAAGTGGCCTAAATCAAAAGTTACTTTTCAACAGAATGCGCTGGTCAGTTGGCCTTCACTTTCTACAAAACACAGCCCAGATATTGTTTCACATTTTCAAAATGAATCCAATTAAACTGTAATGATATCGTTGCAGCTCTTTACGTCAAAGCATGTTTGATATGTGGCGGAGAGAAAGTGAAGACCAAGAAAGGGATACCCGTGGAAAATATTCCAGCTGACGTAGAATTCCACCAGAATTTTGATTTTGTATTGCCAAAGAAATTTATAGACGATTCTGCGCTCACGGTGACGATAGTTCAGAAAGGGAGGCTGCTGTATGAAGCGGCCATCGGACGCGCGGTGCTGGGGCCATTCTTCTACTCGAAGGATCAGGTGCTCACGCAATGGGGAAAAGTTGTGGTGTCTATGAAACAAGTAGACGATTGGTATGCGCTAACGTTATGAAACAATGTATGAAATCGGCTTAGACCATTGATCACTAAAACGAGAAGCATCGCATATCATTATATCGTGATCACATTACGTAAGATCTCGAATGCAGCTTTCCCGTCACGAAGTAATGACACAAGTCAGTGATGAAAGTACTACTGACCGACCAAAAAGATTGTCTATGTTCAATAAAAGTGGTGTCAGCCAGATTCCCAGTCCAAACCCGCATGAATGCGTGCTTTAAAAACGCTGCCTCAGGCGAAGATTCATGTGTAACTTGGTTGCCAGGTCGCTCACATCGTTTGGAAGTTGTGGCCACTTGACCTATCGCTAGGATTGTGACTGACGGCTTATCTGGCCAATCAAAACGCAGCATTCTTGACACACCTTCGTCTGCGTTTCCAAGCCGCCATTTTACCCGACAAAGAACATGTTATCGTGTGAAACTAATTTTAGTCTATAGCTCAAGAAATTGGGCGCTAAGAATGGTGAAGCGGTGTTAATATGGCGTGTGTACTTCCATCAGACATTATGGTGCTCCAAAATAATATCCCCGTCATTTTTTTGGGCATCACCTAAGCCGAAAAGTGATGTTGAAAGGTGTAAACTACGGATCAAACTGTGTGAACGGCCACACGAGCAGCTGAACTTGGCAATGTTGCTTGATTACTTGAAGGTTGTAATAAACATAAATATATTTCAGTGTTCCAAGATACACCCCTATCAGTTTGGTGGCGATAGTGTAGGCCTAGCGGAGATTTTGCATCGGAGTTCCACGCTCTCGTCTAGGCTGGCCGCCTAAGTTTGTCTCGGCACTTGCTAGATCTCAGCACTAATCTAGCGGTAGTCCAAGAAATTGTTGTTTTCAAGGACATTTTTATTATTTTTCATTTATGTCGACCTAATGGACATCGTTTTGTTTCGTAGCTGAGGTAGCCGCAGGCGTTCAACTGAACTCCTCTCAAAATTGAGAGATTCGATCGGCAGGGAGGGGCACTGGATAACTGAACTCAAAGCCTTGTTCGAGCTGTTGTCACGAAACAATAAACAGTTGAATTACGTTTTGATGAGAGTTTCTAGTATAAAATTCGCCTGTAGCGTTAGAGAGAGCTTATTTTGAAGTTGTTCAAGCATGATATTTAGATTTATGAAGCTTTCAACAAGAATTTGAGGTATTTTTGTAAATAGCCATTTTTGCCACTATACCAGACTTGTTATCTTTTGTAACCATACCACAGCTTAGTGATCATGCTACGTTTAAAATTATCTGAAAGCTACTTTTATGCAATGAAACTAAAAAATGTGAAGTTTACCAGTAGGTAGGCCTAACTTAAATGTTTTATAATGGTGCAATTACGGCTAATTCCATGCATTAAATTGACGTGAACACAACCCTAGACCAACCGGAGCTAACTGTTTGCCAACGACGAGATGAGTGTGTACCTGAGCTATGGGAACCTGTTTTTTTTTAATCAAAAAATTACGTTTTAAGGTTAGAAAAGCGTAAACAATGCTATCGACCTACATGTATTTTACTCCAGGATTCCCACCAGTTGTGACCTACTTTTCACTGGGGGACTTAAGCAGACGACAGAATAAGAATATTTAAAAAGGTGTCTTTCTGAATTTCTGGAACAAAACTGTGAATTTTTACACAAAACTACTCTGTAATTGGGTCACTTTTTTGTCTGAGCCCATTCCCTATAATGGGTAGGTATCCAAATTTTCGGGCGGCACCCCTCGTCCAAAAAGACTCGAGTATCCCTTCGGTGTCAGATACCACTTGTTCGTGGTTTTGGTCATTTACTTTGCGATATAACAATGGTACATTTCTCGCATGCGCATTCGACGTAAAACCTAACAGTTGTAACAACTTGTTACATTTTAGGAGAGGTTTAGCAACGTAAAATGTAACAACTTTTACGGTTACATTTTACGAAATTGTTACATTTTACGGCGTATCAAGGCAGCTCTTGTCTCGTACACATCCGTCATTGCTGGCTCTAAGCTACAGTTGCAGGCTGTAACTTTGTGCAAATACCAGAGAAAACCAATTTAGGTGTACTAACAACCAGTGCTGTAGTGGTAAAATTAGAGGTAAGTAGGCGCCCAAAGCCAAGTAGGCGCTACATTCAAATGCTAAAAGGTGGTTGGCTGCGCCTACGTGCGCCTACGCCCCACTACAGCACTGCTAACAACCATCATTTTTGAGACAGTAGTGCTAGCTATTACCTTTCGACTTCATTAGCTCAAATCTACATCAAAGGGCGAGCTGAATAGGCATCGCAAAAGTTGTCTGGGGCTAAAGGAATCTGGGCGGTGACCAGTTTAAGCGAGAAATTCTCCACATGGCGTGAGGCCTACCTCCTGCCAAACTTTCAAATCAGGATTTTTTAACTGAGTGATTACACCTCATCACACACTCCGATGGAAATATTTAATCAGCGAATGGCTTGACGTAATTTTTCATCTGATAGTATTTTTATTAAAAGTTGCTTACATCGCTGGAAATGTGAACATCCCACTATTACGCCGGTTCACTATTCCGAAGGTTCACTTCTTCAAAGGTTCACCACTCCGAAGGTTCACTTCTCCGAAAATGTCTAAAATTTCTGAATCAGGTGTAATTGCTGTACTTTTACATGCAAAAATAAGCGACACTTCGGTTATTAGATGCAACTATACCGACAACAATACACCCGGCTAATAAATCACTTTGTTTGGATTCCAGGTGCTTGTGAAATTGCCTGCATGTCTTATGAATACGGAAAAATGAGAAAGTGTTTGCATTTATAAAAGAATATGAAGTAAGAATGTTGATGAATTATCAACCACGATACATTCCTCAGTCTCATGTCAAGATTGCATCATCTCACAGCGCGACGGAAAAGTTTAGGGCCGCTGCGCTTCAACCTCACCCACCGGAAATACTCGCACGGCCGGTTCGAAACTAACTGTAGTTAGTAAGCTACCCTGTCCTTTCCAGTCTTCACATTCAGTCTTATAAAATTTAAAACCGCCGTTGGTCGCCGGACCCGTGCCCCATATATTGTCCCTAATTGAGAATGAGTATTTAGTTAGATTCTGAGCTCTTTTGTAAACAATGTAAATCAAACTTTTCCAGAGTATTCAACTCTTGAACACCCTTTAAATGGTTACTAAATGGACACCAGTACAATACCTTGTTCATTTTCAGTTCTGAATCATTAATAGAAAATCAGGAGTTCTGGTTTTGGAATTGTGGACACTCGATGTGGTGAACTTTGGAAGGTAGCGAACCTTCGGATTAGTGAACCCTCGTTCATGTACATGTAATCTTGGGAATCCTTTCCATCACAATTGTTGCTCGTATGAAATTTGCGAAGCTGTGCACCATTGACATTGATTGACAAGAGAAGACTTCCTTCATTGATTAAGGTTTTAATTAGGTCTAGACTTACCTAATAATGTGAACATGTGGGGATTTTTCAGTGCAAGAAAACGCGGTAGCTAAATGTCTGGTTTTTGAGAAACGACAGAGTAGTCAGTGAACATACCGTTGGCCTGTACTGATTTGAAAAGAACGGAAACGCACACACGTGTACACGCATGCATGTCAATCCACCAATCCACAATCAAAGTGGACACTTGATGATCGAGATATTTGGCGATCACTTTAAATCTTTAAATTCGAAATTTGAAAATGCCTAAACTATGCTAGAAAAGTAGCAAATAACAAACCCATTTTCGGCTGTTTTGTTTCTTGGTCGATTTTAAAGGCATTCACACCGCACTACTTTTGGGGATCTCTCTCGATGCTATAAAGTTTGAGCTAGGCTTAGACATTTACTTCTAGACTTCCTTGTTACCCTATGGTGCAGAGACCTAGCGCTTTCAATGCCGATGAATAATATAAAGCCTCCCCTAATCGTCATGAACGCAGTCACCACTCGGGCCGGATCCGACCCGATGATTATGTGAAGCGCTTTACATCAGAAGTAAATTCAAAATCAATATTAACTTGGTTATGATTGTGGTTAGTAGAACTTGTAGTTACAACATTTTGTTTGTCCATCTAGTAAATCCTATCTTATCCTATCCCGGATAGGCTAGGGCTGGATCTTTTCCTAGGAGGGGGGGGGG
>NMRA01000421.1:255755-345254 GCA_002633005.1 Phoronis australis | reverse complement strand
GGGGGGTTCGATCGAACCCCCCGAACCCCCCCTGGCTACGGGCCACTATGCGAGGGAATCAGGCAAGCAAACAATTCATTTTTGAAGAACAAAAATTCATTGTGCAGTGCTAGTGGAAACTAAAAAACAAGGAAGTGCAAAGACAACATTTCCAAGCAATGAGTTCAATTTTATTTATTAAATAAATAAAATTAAACTTTTGAGGACTTTTAAAACTTTTTTTCGATCTACGGTTTGTGAATTTAAACCAGTAATCTAATTCCTAAGTCAACAAGCAATTTATTGTCATTTGAATTGTGATAACATTTTGGGACACTTTGTAGAGCTGTCCGACATTCATCAATATCCTTGAGACTTTTTTCAGATAGACGAAAATAGTTTAGTTTATATTGTCATTTGGGGATCTGATGACAGGTCGAGTTTTCCCAATGTCAGCTTGCAACTAAGTTCACTGAAACATCGTCATTTCTTAAAAGATTCGCTTAATTGTCAAAAAATCATCTACAATCAGTCGATTTTCATACATAAACATGAAAATCAGAAACCAACAATCGAATCCACCAACAATGCGTTTACCTTGATTTAATGTCTTAATTCCTTTTTGATCTACTGTTTGTGAGTTCAAACGACAAATCTTATACCTAAGTCGAAAAGAAAAGCATTTATTGCCGTTTGAATTGTGAGTATATTTTTGGGAATTGTCCGAATTTCATCAATGTCTTGAAAGTTATTTTAAACAGCCAAAAATCGTCTAAGTGTACTAGTTCCTATGTGTAATTTACTATTTGGGATCGGATTATAATTTTCCAACTTCATCCTGCAACTAAATTCACTGAAACATCATCAATTCTTACAATATTAGCTTCTAATAGTCAAAAATCATCTATCTATCTATCAATTTTCATAGATTTATAAACAAGTAAACCAGAAACCAACGAATTTGTTTATCAAAACGGAATGTTATAAAAAATTTCCACAAGTATTCTCGCAGATTTTTGACGAGTAACCGGGAGAAGATGGGAGATGGGGCATTCGTATTAAGGTGTATTTTTGGTCATTTTAGACGTACCTATAACGGTTCACGAGGTAAACTTGTACTCCATGGACAAAAAAAAAAAAAACGCTGAAACACTACAATGGGAGAAAAAGTCAAGTGACCACTAGATTGAAAACTGCTCCGCCGTAGACACTTTTTGATCCCCAGTGGTTGCTCATAAATGTATTTTAATACATCTTGCCGTTACTCATTGACGACTTGATTGGCGCACTTTCAGTCAAGCAGCGTCGGGGTTCAATCTCGCTGAAACGAGCAAAATATACGTTTTTTCTCTTACAGTACATAGGGCAATCAGTAATTTAACAGAAGACAAAACGTCAATAAATAGTTTCATAAGATTGGCAGAGTTGGTGAGTAGTACTTTCGTTTTCACAACCAGTATTTACCATACACATCTTAATACATATGTGATGTCTATGGTATTTACCCTTGACAGCTTCGGCTCCTATCAGCAGCCACTCTTTCGAAGTAATTGGGCGCTAGATGGCGTGGTGGAATGTGACTTTAATCACGGTCAGGCGGTACCCCTTTCCCCAGTATACACCTTTATATGTGTGGCAAAATCGTTCCCTGTGTGTTTGCTTGTTAGATACTGAAATCTCTCACTGTCAGTTGAAGCGTTCCTACAATGCGTTTTTGCACTTTTTAGACTGCTTATAATAATTTTATAACACAAAATCTAGCTAAACAAGTGAGATTGAGGCATTTCGACTGAATTTTGAAGAAAAATTAATCAGATTTTTTGGTTTCCCGCAACATGATGTCACCAGTGGTAGACGTTGTGAAATGGCGGATAGCAGTGATTTTGTAAGTTATACAGACTTAGAGAGCCAGCTTGACGCCGGAGTATTATGAAAACCGTTAGGCATGGAAATGGGGGTGACTAAAACACCACACTCAGGCCATAGCACGCGCGCACACAGGGTGCGGGGGGGATCGAATGAGCTCCCCCTATTTGGGAAAGTAGGGGAAAAGGTTCGCCTCAGAGAAACCGAAAAACTCCGAAAAAGTAGGAAACGAGACAACACTCTGAAAAAGGCAGGAACTACTAAAATTCGGCGAATGCACAATTCATAGGTCTGATCGTATCTCGTGAATCTTTCTTTTTTCATCATTTTAGGCTGGGTGTGTGCATACATAGTGAAACATTTAGACCTCAGTCGCCTTATCGGCAGACTTTGCGTGTTCAACGTACGAACTCGACCCTTCCGCACCGGCGTCTTCGGCGAGTAAAGCCGAGTTGGCGTTTATTCAGTCTGCGGACAATTTTGATTTCAGAGTGGTAATAAAGCCTTTCATTGAATCACGATTTACTTTTCTAACCACTGTAGTGCCGAGTAATATGTATCTCGAACTGAAAATCTAACCGAAGTTTTTACCAGGACTGTGGAGGCCCAGTCGCGATCGAATAGCGGACACTGATTTCATTTCTTATTCAAATGCCGAGTAATTTTTCACAGTCAGGAACCATCATATCTAATTACAGTGATGCTAAACTGCATTTTATTTCTGGTGATTGATACTCACTTCTGTCTTACAGGTTCCAAACCCATGCACGCTTTGTACCGTTTGATTCCATTCTGTGACGGCTGCTCACGTCCAACCCGCCACGAACCCGTGCCATTTCTGGGCGCAAAAAGTGAAATATCGTCACTACATATCCTGCGTACATGAATCTTTTCTTAGTACTCGGTAGAACACAGTTTTCGAGACCACCTCCCCGCTCGCGGCTAGTGTAGAACAACCAATGGTGGACACCAGGTCCACTGAGGACGCCCGCGTCACACAAAAAGTAATTAATCAATTTTTGCGTTGATTTCTTCATTAAAAGAACACAAATTGAAGAAGAGATATTTAAAATATCATACCAAAATTGTTTGTGGTACTGAATCGAATTCAAGCATTTATGACCATGTCGTGAAGGGTTTAAAGTAGATTCTAGCATTTCCACTCTGCACATTTACACCAATGTCATACATTGGAGTGGTTGTGACATCAGGAACAGTACAGGACAGCATCGGAGACAGTGGGTAAAGCATCAGAAGTAGCGGACACATCGGAACGGTGCCTAAACCATCAGGAAAAGTGTTAATAACGTCAGATTCAGCGGTAGTTGTAGCACTGGAGACAGTAGAAACAAGGAGTATTGAACAATTCTATGTAGGGGCCTACACTCCTTGGTAGAAACACCAGAATGGCTACGGCATCGGGGGTCGGGGTGATAACATCAGGAGAAATAGTTAGTGCATTAGAAATAGCGAAATCAGCGTCAGAAATAGTCGTTACGCCATCGTGGGCACGGTTTTGCCAGCACCACTGCATGCACCGAGGGAGTGTCCAACGCTAAAATACAGAAAGATGAGGATTCTAATTTTCAGGAGTTATTTGTAAAGCAGTAAGTGACATGTACAGGCTACCGGTAATTTCGGCAGGTAACTGAAGCCCATACGCGTGTATTTGGAAAATTATATTTTCAGGCGTTCAGTCATTCGAAATAAACGCCCGGGCCGCTGTGAAAATATGAGCGTATTCTTGCATAAAACTGTGTTATTATTTTCAAGTTATAAATACCAAGTTCGCCAAGACTGTATTCTTTAATTGTTAACAAACTATATATGCTCCTCAAAACTGAATTTATAACTACAAATTGACACACAAGATGAAATTTTTTCATTGATTGAATGTCCCAATGTCTGAACACTTGGAACCCGAAGTAGTAACACCAAATAAATGTCCATGGACATGGACGGTTCATCGGGTGGGGCTTTCTGTGGAAATTCCCGGTATACAAGACGGCAGTGATGCGGGTAGTGGAGATGTCGGAACCAGGGCTCCTTTTGCAGAGCTGAAATGGAGGCCTATTGAACATCGCGCGTAGAATTTCTGGTATTGTACACACCGTTCTCTAATGCGGTCACCTTGTCAACGTGAGTGTACCCCAGGGTTCATTCCTTGTACAGTTCTAATTTGCTAGGGCGTATCTCAGTTGAGACGGACTCGTGACCAAACCACAGCGCCCGCCACAATGGCCAAACAATTCTTCGGAAAACGAGTTGATCGTTTTATTTAAATAAACACATTACATGTACACTTTATGTTTATTGCGCAAGACAAATTTATTACACACCAGTCAAGTTCAAGTTACAAATTCGTGGGGTGTAATAGCATGACAGATGAGATAAACGTTGCACGTCGAGTCACTTGAATATACCTGTGGCGGTACCACAGTATTTTCCCTAATCATGTTAAAACATATCCTAGAGTAAAGACGCTCTGACGCTCTAAAAACCAGCTATAGATCTTTGCTTTTTTTCCGAGGTGGATACATAAAAAGTACTTCTCAAGTGCCGACGGAAGAGCGCGCACTACAGAATCCGCTCGACTTGCCGATGAGTCACAAAAACTCGAATACGTTGCCTTTCGTGATTACAGCAAATCACAATGCAAATCAACTGCATTTTCACGGTGAGCCCATGGCCCCTCAATTTTTCGATGTGGTTTACTTGGGGTTCACCCACGCTGGGCGGTGCCGTTTTCGTGGCGACACTGTTTTAATTTTTCATCCTGTCCCAAGGGGAGAGGTTAAACAACCTGAGCCCCCAGTAGATACGCCACTGAAAAGGGCCCAGAACGGGTCCTTTAGATGTTTCGTAAAAGCGTGCTGGGGCTTTATCTTGCCGGGAATATCACATTTTAACCTGCTCAAAAATACCCCCGGGTCAATATTTTGAATCCGTTTCGGTAATGTTCGACAACAATATCAATAACATTTTGCATTGGTTTTGAATTAGCTAAACAAGGATTCAGATTTTTGGAGTTTTCACAGTTTTGATTTTTTCGTAAAGACGCTGAGGCGACGATATACTGTTCTTGATCATAGAGACTGTCGATGATATGAAGGCAAAAATCAAAAGAATTCCAGGGCATTGGAAAATGTATGTTTTTAAATATTTGGTTCAAATGACATCAATCAATTACTTTTCAGTACCACAGCAAACTTTCTCCACAGTAGTTTATCTCTATGCCTTAGTGCACTTTATCTGGCATTTGACTCTATCATGAGCAATATCAGATTACTTGTTTC
Organism: Phoronis australis; assembly: GCA_002633005.1. NCBI lineage: Eukaryota > Metazoa > Phoronida > Phoronidae > Phoronis > Phoronis australis. Next base: position 340,113 of record NMRA01000421.1, on the reverse strand, counting down.
TAAAATATATATGGGTTCACTAACTTATGGAAAACGAATTGTGTGTTTGTTTTTACAGCTAAGTGTGTATAAAACATGTATGTATATATTATTGTTTTGTACTGTTTCTATAAATATAATTCAGTGGTGCAATGTTTACCTGTAGCCCAGGTACAATGTTAATTCCATTTCTAGGCAGTAATTTTATCTATTGCATTTACCTATGCTCATGATTGAAGTAAAATAATAAAAAACAAACAAATATTTACAACTCCAATTTGGTTATTATAACACCAATAGTTAGAAAATAAGCACCAAGTACAGAGTATTACAATGGAAAATTAAAAGCACAACTCCACTAATAGCATTAAGTACAAACATGCATGGCCATCATCACAAGAAAATTCCAGTGCAATTGTATATATGTATCTCCTACACACAATAACAAGATCTTGTCTATAATTTACAATTGTCCCACATCAGCGGTGATCTGATATTTCAAGAGTTGACACATTCCCAATGAATTTAGGGAAACTGCCCCACAGATATCTTCCAATTGATCGGGGTATGCTGGTACAAGGCAATACCAGTCTAACTGAGTAAATGTGTACCAATACCAGATGATGAAGAACCCTACCTGTGGCAACGCCACTCTAACAGGTCATGATTCCATTTGTTTACAAGCAAAAACAATCGCCCAAAATGATACCTGAAGAACAGAACACCCAACCCAAGATGGCGGCGCGTGCTTACCCTCCCCATCAATGAACAAACCCAAACAAACGAAACTGACCCTTTAAAGCAGACAAAAGAATGGCCAATCAGCAAGGGACGAGAAAGGTGGATACTTCACACAATTCTATTCTGGCATCCACACTTATAAGTTTTCATCTGCCCATGAAAATGTCAATGTGACTAACACAGTACTACGTCAGGACAACGCATTACAATACAGAACTGACCAAAGCTCTACCTTTTAGTCAAAATACCTACAGCCATGCATGCAGCATCGCTTAATGCATTGATTTATTTATTTACGTACTACAATTGTATGTCTGAAAACTTTCATGCGCGACTCTCTCCTTGTTTATTTGGCAATGTGACCAGGCCTTTGTTGACTGAGGTTGAAAGTTCATTGCAAGTGTGTATAAACAAATCCTACGCCGTTCCAGTTAGAGAATTAAATAACATACTGGTTATAAACCTATGTGGCACACAATATGGTGAAATCACACTTTCGGTGGTCAAAATTTTCAACAAAAATGATCATTCATTACGAAAATTCTACTTCTTCACTAAACATTGTTATTGCACAATTGTCAACGAAACACTTATCAAAATTGTAACTTCATAAAACCTGCATCTTCAATGAGTCACAACCATACCAAGAACACGTATGTACCCGGACAGGTACAATGAGGAGTCCAGAGGAAGTAACACATTCCTTCACAGCCAAGTCAGCTGATACGGCTGAGGGGATCATCTACAGCTCCTACAGCGACCAGTCGTAACCTTGACAACAGACTGACGATGGCTCTCATGAGCACTACAGGTAAGTTACAAGGTGAGATGGCGGAGACAGAGTGTCCAATATTTTTCAGGTAGTCAGTAAGCTTTGTTAAGAAAAGTAGTGAAAACAATCTTGCATGACACAGCAGTGATAAACACATTCAAAAGAGGATAAAAACAAGAGCACTAATTTTACACCTAGTAAATATGTCATTCCACAGTTAGTCTGTGAGTTTCTCAATATTTTGATATAAAACAACACTTTGACTTGTTGGCAAACCTGTTACAAAAAGCTCGCCACAATGATATGGTTTAATAAAAGTGGATTGGCTCAGGAAGCGTTGACATGTTATGTAATCCAAATGTTCCCCCTTTTTACCCCCCTCTGTCATAACCGATCACTAGAATGTAACCCTGCGCCCAACCTCTAATACGTCAACCCCCCTGCAGTGATGGAGTGGGTCTGTCATTTGTTTGCGTACACATTTATAAGGTGAGCCCCGTCAAACATGATCAAATCTTGAAAGTGTGAAATGGTGGATTCCACTTTTGGAAATATTCAATTCCACTAGGTGAACCAGTTCGCCAGTGATATGTACTGCGAAGCAGATATTCAAATAATCCACACGATGACGTCACTGCGAGTCTAACCTCCCTCCCCCTGTCATAAATCATCTCCTTTTCCAAACTCCCTTCCCCTCAAGTGACGAGTGTGAACGGTCCATTATCTCTTTAGTAATAAGCTGCTGGTATCTTCATTTCAGAAAACACCTCAGCTGGCAGTGTTGCCTTTACAGCAATGATGTGTCAAATTATCCTCAATCAACAAACAAAGATCATGGAATTGTTGATCAATGTAACGTGTAAGAATTACACTCGAATTACACAACAATGACCACAAATTGATGACAATAGTAAAAGGATATAGGAGAGTCCAAGGTGGGCGGCCGCCATTAACATACAGCACATAGGAGAAGCCATCTCTTGGTTTGTTCTTGATGGAGTAGTAATATGGGAGATAGCCGTGCTTCTTGAAGTTACGTCTCTCATAGAAGCGAATGGCTTCTACGTTGGTGCACAGCACATGCAGGTAGACAGCTTTGCACGAGATTTTGTCAGCAGACGTTACGTAAGATAGCAGATTGTCTAGTAGGAGAGAAGCTAAAAAAAGAAATAAGGTGAACAGATGTTAGGAATCAAAGTCAGGAGAAAATTTGTTCAGAGAGTAACATACTTCTCTCTCACACTCACTCTCCCTCTCATGTTTTGAAAGGAATGAGATTTTACACATTTCACACCAAACAGGACTTAATGATATGTAAATACAAGGAGACAAACCTTGAATAAATTTCCTTCTAAAAATCTTTCATTTTTTATTTTTTCATAATATTCTTGCCGCATCACCAAGTAAATGTGGACCAATAATGGCAGACTTCATAGTTCTATTGATAAATGAAATTAATTCTTTTTGTCAAAATCCACTGCAAGTTAGGTGAAGAATTCAATATATGAAAAAAGAACTTTTAAATGAAAATCTGAATCAACAATTATGTTTTTCAAAGGCGGCACTATATGAGGCTTTAGGTTTGTACAGCAAGCCTGGCTAAAGGAGACACATTTTCTGCAACAGGTATCAAATTTATCACAATGAAAACTGTGAAACAATGGAGAGATGTTCGTCAAATTCATGTAATAACTTAATCAAACACATAAGTTGCATTTTTAATGGCCATCTACTTTTAAACATACACTGTGCCTCCTGTTGGCAGAATCAAAATGAGGCAATGTCATAAAAAACAACACGATACTCGACTTCATGACAAAGTTAAAAATAAACATTCCGAGTATGCTCAACCAATGATAACAAAATCAGACGCACCTATGCCTTTTCGGCGGTAGTCCCTGGATACACCAAGACTTAAAATATAAGCTGCTTGACATTTGGAAAATGTTGAATCCAAAATATCACTATCCTGAAATACAAATGATGAACATTAGTCAAATTCCAAAGTTCAAACTGGAATAAATAAAGTTAGTAGAGATGAATCTTGTCAACGTGTAAATAGGAACATTTACTCATAGAATTAAAAAACAAAAAACAGAGTGTTCCACCTCGAAACATTAAACAAGAAACATTTCCCTAAGATGACGTTGCATTAGGCTTTAAACCAAAACATTCACAGTATACGACCAAAAAGCATACTAGGTTCTGGTCTCAGATATTTTTTGAAAATCAAGTCCATGGTGTTTTTTATTAGATCTCTTTTTCAAAAAAGAAAATCTACATAAGACAAGTTTATATTCTTTTTATTCATGGCTTGGCAAATCATGTCATTTTAAACCTTGTTTACCCTTGCTTACGTGCCTTTGTGCTCCTTTTCCAAAAACCATGAGACCTTGGCTAAAATTGATGCAGGTGCATTTTTTGTTGTTTTAGTCAGTGAGCGCAGGTCTCAAAATAAGTTGGGGTAGAGACCAGAACCAACTACGCATTTTTGGCCTAATCATAGGAAAAAAGTAGTGTTAACTTGCCTCATCCTACGACTTGATTTTTTATGATGCGTTGCAAAATTAATTCAAAACTTTCAACCTTCGCCACTGTGTGCAACAGGATGCCCCAAAGTAATAGACACATTACCAAAGCAACACTTACTATAGCTTACAGACTTGTACATGACCATACCTCCATGTTCATCCTAGACTTATGCTTCACTTCAGCCACAATCATTCCTATGATCTTTGTGTGATGCGTTGCAGCTAATGAATAGAACCGCTGGTCACTTGTAATGTCCTGATACCATGTTTCTGGGTAGCTGCAATACAATATAATTATATTCATGCAGATTATAAACACATATAGACTACTGAACTTTGGAAAAAAGACTGCTCCGACACATCACTTTTACCCAACCATGTGCTGTCACAGATCAGAGATTCACAATGTCTCAGGGTCTGTGAATTTAATAGTTAGTTTATATAAAACAAAGAAAATAAAAATTATGAATAAATAATAATACAGAAGGAATGAGAGATGCGAAAGAAAACAGCGATATGCGAAAATGAGCTGAAAGGGACCGTAGGATGAAGTGACGTGACAGATGACAAATAAATAGATACATTAAACAAATAAATTATTCAGTAAAATCAAAGTTATAACTTCTCTCAATAAGGCAAAATAGATATTGATTTGTTGTTAAAAAATATATAAATCTCTAATGCCTCTCAGCTGGTCAGGAAGTGAATTTTAATTGGTAAAATGTCTAAATCATAATATTTTTTGACAGAAAGCTGGTTTGTAGTAGCTGTAGAACATGGAAACGTATAACAGAAAAACCTTTCACACCACATTACGTACTCAATAGGGAACCAGTCAGCACAAAGACATTTTATTTCGTCCAAATCGTCAGGGCTCAGGAAGCGTAGCTGCAGCTCATTCTGAATTGATAACTTTATAACTCCGTTCATTGATGCTCATAGCGGAACTTTCGCAGTAATCTCTTTATGAAATTTCCAAATACTTAAATAAACTGTACAAATACCTGCAAGTACAAAAGAAAATTATACGAGTCTTCTTGCTGACAAGATAATGCGTTTTTGCGGCAATGGCATACCAATTGTGTTGCATTGGTGGAATATGCGAAAAACAAGGAGTCCACGAGTAATTCGACGCTGTTTTAGAGATTCCATCTGAGTTGTCTAAACATGCTGGAGACACAAGAGGTATTACAGAAATGAAATAGGGTGAACTGTCTTTGCTATGTGATAACTGGAATATTTGGCACTGTTGGATAGAAGACGTCAAATAAGATTACTTACATGAATAACGCATATCCATACTAACAGGCATGGGACTACAAAGGGAAGTTAGCTCAATTTAACACTCATTAAGGCGGACTGGCAATAACATTAGTGCAGGCGCACTTGCTTAATAGTGAATCTTTCAATCATTATCAATGATTAAGTGTCTCCAGAAGTCCAGAGCCTGGCAGAGAGTGGGCAGGGCTGCCTGATGGTGAATTCCAAGACACAGGGAGTGCTCTGAAGAAAATAACAGGGGTGCGACACAGGCGGCACAGCACTAAAATATGTAGGGGGGCTATAGTCCCTCAGCCCCCTATCGGCTGCACTGCTCATGTGAGAGGTGCCTGTTTCCATAAGAACGAAATGAGTGAGGAGAAGTTGCTGAGATTCTCAATAAACTTAATAATAGTTATTGTATTTCATAAAGGCAAAGATTCTTGAGCCTGGGTTGTGGGTTCAATTTTAAGCGCCATCTATGTGATCTTAGAATGCAGATATAGTACAAAAGGTAATGGGATTTGTTCCAGCCTACGCCTAACGAAATACGTCAACGAACAGTCAATCGTCATGGACAATAGACAGTACCACCGTCTCAACTGGCTGCAGTAGTGACGGTGGTCATCCCATAGGCCCTACATACGCTGGAAGCTTTTGCCTCACACTGATTCCAGACTTGTGCAAGACTTTTAAAGGAATTAGCCAAAATAGCTAAAACATCTGAAGACTTATAGCCATTGTCAAAAATTATTATTCAAATACTTTCTCCCTATCCCCAGATTACGGCGGGGGTACACCGGCCACATGGGCATAATGTTGACACAAAAAATTGGGCAGAGGTTCTACCTATGCCAGGGTCGCACATTTCATTGATGTTAACCTAAAAAAATTGGGCAGGGATTCCCCCTCTATCCCCAGGTTATGGCAGGGGTACGCCAGCCACATGGGCATTTTGATGAGCAAGACATTTAGGTCCAAAATATTAACATAACTTGTGGCTTGCAAAATAAAGCTAAATGATGCAGAGTAGTTAATACAAAACTTATTACTTAACAAATTGACGTTTACTTCATCTTGTTTTCTTATGGAAGCTGCTGTATTGACATTGTCACTTGCAGACGACAAGCGGCAGCACCTACACGAGATCTTACTACGAAGCGCGAAATCACCATTACCAACAGCGCTGGCACCCCCTACACAGTTGAACATTTCATTGCAGTANGGGGGGGGGGGGGGGTGACGGACATGAAATGGAAGGAACATTTGGTTGCTATTTTTGGGCTCGGAATCATAGTAAGAATGTTGTTTGCGGCCCGACTCGATACGGGCTGAGTGTGAGTCGACACACGAGTAGGTTTCCTGAAATTAATTTTTATTGTCAAGTTGCAAAAGCATTCACCAAGTTGGGAAATGGACTTAGCTCTAACATCGCCAGTGCTGCTCAGAATTCCCCAATGACGAGCGGCCAGTGCAAGCCTAATGATTAATCCATGTAAGTTGCTATAAATACCTTTTGAGCATGGGAGGGATACCTTAGGACACTGACGTCTTTAACTCTTCTCAGCTTTAACAAATACTTCTGCAATCATTTTTTTCCACCAGTCTTCCGTTTAGTTGCCCAAATTGGTAACTAGCCATATTTTACACTGCTAGCGCCAAGGGATATGACGTCATATATCCTTGTACGAATAGCATAAAATGGTTAGTTGCTGATTTGGGCAACTGAATGAACATGAAGTTCTGTTCGAAAAAAGTTTGATCGTGGGAGTATTTGGTCGAGCTGAGAAGAGTTAAAGGTGTCCCTGTAGGCACAAAAGATACTAATAGCAAATGACATTCATGTTCCAATCAGCGACAAGGCATAATTCACTGAAAAGCCTCCGGCGTATGGAGGGGCTATATGATGACTACCGCATCAGCGTCTGCGGCCAGTTGAACTTGAGACGGCGGTACTGTCTACCACCACGTTGTCAACTGAAGTTGATTCCTATCCACTGGAAGAATCATTCACACATTTAAATGTAATTGTTTAGAGTCTTGTACTTTACACGCTATTAAACACCACTTGCTACGGGATGAATGCGCTATATAAACAGCACAAACGCTGCTGTTCACTAAAAGAACCTGCGCTATTAGCAAGAGCAGAAACACTTCTCAGAAACCTAAACAGGAAACGGAAATCAACTTTCATAATCGAACTTTTTCAAAAAATGATTGTGTTGACAAAACATTGCTTCAAATTTAATACAACTTCATAATTAATGTTATTCAGCATGTTTTCAATGCGATAAGTTTGTTCAAAATTTATTTTTCTGTGCATGAAGAGATAAATTTACCGGATGTACCAGTGGCAGTGGCAGAAGTTGGTTGTCGTAAAAAGTAAAGCATGAGCGGTGCAGTTGTTGTCAACGGGTTTACTGGTAAAATGCTCCGCTTCTGCTTGTAAATTTCATAGAGGTCTTAGAATAACCATTAATAACTGAAGTTTTTGGTCAATTATGGACAGATGAATTGTTGCTCATTGTTTTTTACTGGTCGTTCTTTCGCACACCGAATACGTCGCCATGCATAGTGCATTAGGCAATGACCATCGCCTCTGTTGGCCCGAAGCAGAGGCGATGTAGAGGCTATAGGCGCTCTGTACGCCGGAAGCTTTTCGGCGAATTATGCCTCGCACCGACTAAACCATCAAAGTCACGTTGTTACAAATACCTTTTGCGCANAGCTTTGCAGAAGCAAAATATTTAGCGTTAAAAACTTTTACGATGTGAAACGAAATCCAGTATTCTGTTGTGATATGCATATACTTACATGTGTGTGTGTGTGTGTGTGTGGGTGGGTGGGTGGGTGGGTGGGTGGGTGTGTGTACAACCTTGTGGAAGACGATTGAAGAGAAAAAATTAGTCAATTTGTGACACCCTATTTTACGACGCTGAAAGTGAAAGCATAAGATTGTGCCACAATTTTAGCAGCAGGATAATGGTAGGACAACAATTTTTTAGCACTGGTAACCAATTTAGCCTACTCAAGGAAGTAGTTTTTAATGACAAAGCGGTAATGGTGTGATATAACGTGCCCGAATTTTGAGAACCAGTTTTCTCCACTGAATAACGGGCATTAAACTGGTTCTCAAAATACGGGCACATTGTATCAGACTATTGCCGACAAAGCTTTATATTTATACACCATTATACTTGTGCACGAGGGCCCAAATTTCAGCAAGTTCCTGTAATTTGAGCCCTGGTTTGATATAACGGTTCCTTATTTAGAGAACCCTGCAGTAAATGAAAACCGGGCCTGTTATTTAGTTGATTAGTAGATAAAACACTAATGTAAATCAACCTGTGCTGAAACATGTTCTCATTAACTGAGAACATAAGTTTCAGGCCCCTCCTGGTACAGATTCAGATGTGTGAAAGAGTGAGCTGAAAAAGATTTTGGTCTCATGGGTCTTGCTTTAGTTGGACACCAAAGTCCCTTGTCCACAGCCGGTGTCAAACTTGAGCCATTGGTGTGTGGGTCAAGCATCCAAAGCAATTGGTCAGTAGGCAATTCTTTTTGGGAAATGATTTAGAGAGGCCTTTATTCAACTACTCCACACCCGGAACTACAAATTCACGGTATTGATACTGGTGCGAAGACTAAGCTTGTCAACTGATAGGTCTTCAAATTTTTTTAATTAGCACATACGTCAATGTGTTGCTTGGATTGGAATAACACCAAAAATTGAGGTGACAAAAGGCTATCATTACGGTTGCCCTCAGGGCCTCTAGGTTATCCTATATTCAACCCTGTCTTATCACTGTGTAAAGTTCATTGATTGTTTATGCTGGAGGAATCAATTTTATCATCTTTTATGAGGCATGAAGCAGCCATTTTATGTAGTAAAATTTCACCAATTTCAGACAAAAGTACTTGCTAACAATTCACCTTTTTCATTGTTCGAAGGGTTCTACCATTGTGAATATGGCAAAGCACTACACAGTGCTAACTGGGACAGACAGAGGTTGCAAACTTCAAATGGGGTGATTTGAAGTTAGCGGTTATGGATTTTCTCGGTGAATTGATGCTATTCATTTGGTCCAGTTTAATTAGGAGTGCTGACTTGGTGTATTAAAGAACCAAAACAAAGGGTTCCTCCCCCAAAACATGATCCAAAACCACGAGTTTCAAAGATAACACTACAAGGGCCTTTGTAGAAGTATGTAACGCAGGACAACACGTAACGTTGTAGCAGTATGTAACATGGGACAACACATAACGTAGAAGTTGTAACGCAGGAAAACACGTAATGTAGAAGTTGTAAATCGGGACAACATGTAACGTAGAAATATGTAACGTGCGTGGGACAACATGTAATGTAGAAGTATGTAATGTTGGACAACACGTAACGTAGAACTACGTAACGTGGGACAACATGTAATGTAGAAGTTGTAACGCAGGACAACATGTAACGTTCACTGTGCTTATTCCATTTCAGTGCTACCTGTCCGCTTTAGTAAACGGAGCAAGGCTGGACATTATCTGTATGTTAAAGAACACAGTGTCAAGTCTGATACAGATTATAGCAAGCCGAAAGACAAAACTTTATTTGTAGTCAATGTACCACCTTATTGTAATCAGGTTTGTGAATCTGCATGGTCATAGTTTTGATAATTCTGTTATTTCGAATAAAATTTTGCAAATTATTGTTTCTGTAGCCTTGCTTTGTGTTTCTATTAGAGTGGTCATCGAAATGCACAAAAAAGCTATAGTCACATGACAACATAAACTTCAAAGTTTTTATCTAGAATGTTTCATAGCTTAAAATGGTTATGTTCTCACCATAAGCTTCATACTGCTGAAGTGTTATACCAGATGTGAATGTTAGCTGCTGATTGTCGTACGAAACGTGAATTTCCAAGAAGTGACATTTGGCAAGTGCACCTTCAGTGCTTTTGCTTTTTCAGTAGAAAAAAACATTCGCATTAACGGCTGAATCTCTTAAATCCCTTGCAAGATGTTTTCGAAATTTTACAATTGTATTCCTATTAACTTGATAGCAGATGAACAGATTCGCCTATTGATGTGGTTCCTAATGGCAGTTTTTTTACGTTTGCCTTTGTGTGTTTGGAGTTCTTTGACAGATTTTTATAAATTTGGCAAATAGTTTTGGGAGATGCTGACACCTTCTCATATTTGGATTTTGGTTCAATGTATTTTGTGCCACCTGTTGGCCAGTTTTTATTATTATACAAATAAATACCCCTAGATGTAACACCGTTTGCGGAGCAGTCGTGGGCGCATTTTAATGCTCCTCATTGCTCTTGTTCAACGTTCATTGGTAGTTCCTCAGTTGTTTTGCCTGAAAATAACTGGCAAAATTTTCTGTCATTCCAAAGACTGACCACCTCGTTGCAAGTTATGGAATCTTTACCAATTGTTGACAGTTTGATTCAATCTGATAATAGACTACAATTTTCTTAATCTTTTTTTGAGAAATTCTACAAAAGTTCATTTGTGCACCATGTTTATGCTGAATAGGTGAAGAATTGTTGCAATATGTATTGCCTTCTGATAAAATTAATTGGTCATCTTGGAAAGGCTATACCTAAATGGAAGGAAAATATGAATGCCAATTGGTTATGAAATGACCAGGGTCTGTTTTCTGGATTGTGTTTTCATAATGCAGTTTGCAGGCATTCATGATAATAACATGTAGACATTTGTGAATATGTTGACCATGACTCATTTAGCGCTGATTTGTCAAATGATTATTATTTTTGTTTTTTCAGGAGTGCCTTCAACGACTCTTTTCTGACTGCGGTGCAGTGAAGAATGTGATCATACAAAAGACCCCGTCGTCATCGGAGTCTGTTGAAGAGAGCAAGTTTTTCCAAAAGAACAAGCCAATAGAGGTAGGCAGCCAGTCTTGTGCAGTTGAATGCTTTTCAGAAATCTAATAAAAGAAAAAGGAACGTGACTAAACATCGTATAAAGTCAAAAAGAAGCTTAACTGCTTCTGGTCTTTTTTGAAAATCGAGTCAGTGGTGCTGTATTTTTAGGTGCTCACTTTTTCAAAACAAAAAATCTGCCCGAGATGAGGAAAAATGATGCGGGATTTGTTTTTATTGTCGTCATCTCTGTCTGGGCATCCAGCGTCCGTCGTCCGGCGTCTGTGGCTGTATCTCTTAAACCCCTTGTAGGATCTTATAGAAATTTGGCAGGTGTGAACCTATGGGGTTGACGACAGAGAGCAACTAGTTTCGGACCGACCCGTGTACCGCTTTGCCCCCTAGTGGCAATTTTAATTTTTTATGTTTGCCTCTGTATCTTCTAAGGTCCTCAACCGATTTTCATGAAATTTAGCACGTAGGCATATATTAATGAGGTGACGCTATCCTTTCGTTTTCGGATGGATTCAAGGTATTTTGCGCTACCTAGTGGCCAGTTTTGTTGTTTACGAGTCTGTTTTTTGGGGTCCGTCCCTCCATCAACTAAACCGCTCAAAGGATGATTGCGAAAATTGTCATGTATGTTCTTACTATGAAGTGGATGGCTGATGATGGTTTTCCGACGACTTCAACTATTGTGGTGCCTCCTAGTGTCAATTTTGTTTTTTTGCGCCTATGGCTGTATCTCCTAAGCGGTTTGCAGAATCTTTACTTAATTTAGTAAGTGTATTCATGTGACGTTAGTAATGCAGGATGAAGACTTTAGGACAGATCTGAGTACTGGTGTGCCATCTCGTGGCAATTTTATTTTTTTATGTTTACCTCTGTATCTTCAAAGGTCCTCAACGTATTTTCATAAAATTTGGCATACAGGCACCTGTTAATGATGTGACGCTATCTCTCCATTTTCAGATGGATTCGACCTAGTTTGCGCCACCTAGTGGCCATTTTTACTGTTTTCGAGTCTGTTTTTTGGTGTCCACTCATCTATCAACCAAACCACTTTCAGGATAATTGTGAAAATTGGCATGTATGTTTTAGCTATGAAGTGAACGGCTGACGATGATTTTCGGACGACTTTGACTACTGTGGCGCCTCCAGTTTTTAGTTTTTTTTACGCTCATGGCTGTATTTCCTAAACAGTTTGCAGGATCTTTACTTAATTTAGCAAGGATATTTCTATGATGTTGACAACGGACAACGACAACTTTCAGACGGATTTGACCACTGGTGTTCCCCCTAGTGGCAATTTTAGCTTTATACATTTACCTCTGTATCTTCAAAGGCATCTGAATATAGGCATCTATTGAAGAGATGACGCTTTGCTCCTGTTTTGGGATGGAATCGAAGTATTTTGCACCACATGGTGGCCATTTTTGCTGTTTCCACCCCTCTGTCAACCAAATTCTTCCAGGGATGGTTTTGAAAATTGAAGTGTTTTCAGTATGAAGAGGACGTTTGATAATGGCGACTGACTACTGTGGCTCCTACTAGTAATATTTTTGTTTTGTTTCGCGCCCATAGCTGTATTAAGATAAAAGCAGAGCACAATGACTTTCAGGCGGATCCAACAGACACTGCCCACTAGTGGCAATTTCATTTTATTCTGTTTTCCATTGTTTCTCTGAAGTTCCTTGACAGATTTTTATGAAATATGGCATGTTCCCATTTTTTGGATGGATTGTACGTTTTTGTGCCATCTAGTAGCCATTTTTATGATGCAAATAAATAACCCTAAAAGCACACCATTTGCGATCCTTTCGTGGGCGCATTTCAACGCTCTGCGTTGCTCTTGTTTATATTTACTCATCGCTCAGCTTACCCTGGTTTACATGTCTTTGCGCAGCTTCAAAAAAACACGAATTGACGTGAGCAGGTGTTTTTTAGGCAAAGAGCACTGGTCTTGAAATGAACTGGGATACTAACCAGAACAACTATGCTTGTTGTTTTTTTTACCTAATTTTGGCCAATCGGTTTTTGTCAAAGTTGTCCATTTCAGCCCGTCCCCGGCTGTTCCATAAATATGTTGAGACTGGTATGGACGTTCTGAGAACAAGTTGGTGGGAAAGGGTCTTAAGTTGTTGATTGCAACTATACTAGTATGTATGATAATCTGTCAACAGTGTTCAGTTTAACAAAACTGTAATATTGGATGCCGCTATATATATTGTTGACTTGTTGTGTACTTAAGGTACCCAATTGCTCAGGATTGGTTAAGAAGTTAATATGCATTACACATTTGTTATTGTGGTTTTCTGTGCTTTCTTGCAGGGATTTAAGGTGGCATATGTAGTTTTTAAAAAGGCAGCTTCAGTTGCAAAAGCCAAGTCACTGTACTTCAGTGAGCCTTACATACTATCAACAGATGAAAATCCCATATATACTGGTGTGAAAAGTAAGTAATTATTTTATTACGGGTTGTTCATGCATTTTCACAAAGTTTGCTTCTTCTAGTTCAGATGATAAATTGCAATGATAATGTTGTGAGGTTTTTAAGTAGATATATTTGATTTTATACAAGTCATAGATTTACTAGTGTGTGCGGTTCTACTCTTAGTAAAGTTTCCCTATTCTGCTTGGCTCAAAAACACAAATTTTTAGGCTAAGACTGTGGTTTTTGTAGCATCCAATATCTGTGTACAATTTTCACCCTCTAGCATCCAATGTCTCTAATTTTATACAATTTTCACCCTTAACATCCAATGTCTGTGTACAATTTTCACCCTGCTATTTCAAGCCCACAAAAGACGCCGTCTTAAAAATTCCTTTAATATTTCTTTGTTGGGAACCTGGCTGATCTTAAGTTGAAGTTGACGATTGTGACATTCCAGCTTTAACATACACCAGTGCCATAAGCACAGTCCATAGTAAGATCTATGAGGTCCACTGAACACTCACTGTATCTTTCCGTACTCGATAAAATCTCTTACTGAATATCGTTTTCAAGTTTGCAATAGAGCTTGTAAAGTGTTACTGATGCGCTTTAGTTTGATTGGCGATGAGACCAGTTTGTTTTTCCCCAGAGTGGTGTCAACAATACAAGGATCACTTGATAGACCAGGAAGAATTACAGAAAGAAATAGACCAATACATGGTGGAGTTTGACAAGAGAGAAGAAGAGGTATATTCTGTCACCTTTCTTACTGTGTTAATGCGTAATATTTATAGTTAAAGGCACAGTGTACCTACCTTATGTCTGTAACTTAACTTTTGATTTAGATCATTTACTGTTATAAAACTGCTCATAAGATTTACGGGACTGAGAATAGGCAAGATTTCTGGACTTGTGTAGAGCTGACGGTTTGTTGATGCTAGTGTTGTTGCTTAGTGTATAAAATGACCTGTCATGACATTCCAGCCTATTAAGTCTGGTTGTTAGCAGTGAACTTAAAGTTTTCCCAAACCTAAAAATCTTGTCTCATTTGATTAAAGAACATGTTGCAACCTGTTTATAATGGTAAATTGTCTAAGTCAATTTTTATTACAGAAAGCTGGTTTGCTGCTCCTTTAAAACTTTTGACAGTGTTCTCCTGTGTAATTGAATATGTGCATGTCTGCAATGTTAGCTAGGTGACAGTTGTGACATCACTAGTCCATCATACCATACAAGAGTAGTACTCACCAGATGTCTCTAGTGGGCTCTTTCCATCAACATTCCTCACAGCATTGTCTTCACTACTATCATTTCACACAAATCCAATTGTCAACATGCTTGCAAGAGTGATAATTGAAGTTTGCCTCTCGGACTGAAGAGGGGGTATAGCCACTGCAGTGGATTTGACAACTTTTTATTTGGATTTGAATTAGTTGATTTCAAAATACATTTGAACATTGATTGATAATTGTGTCGTATAATTTCAATAATTAGGATGAATACGTGAGCATACAATTTTATTTTCATGATACTCTAGGAAAAGCAAAGGGCCAAAGAGCTTGAGGGAGTGGCTGATGATGAAGGCTGGGTCACAGTGACTCGGCATGGGAAGAATAAAGGGATCCCTCGGACAGAGGCGCATGAACAGAGAATATTGAATAGGGAGAAGAAAAAGAGGCGAGAAAGGGTAATGTTAAAGAATAATTGTTGGTCGTTTAACTGTGTATCAGAATCAAAGAAGTACTATGCAACTTTTCCTAATTTTGTGTAGTCATTCCCAACTGTACTCTTCTAGTTACAAGAAATGTATTGGACAAAATTCCATTTCTCAGTTGTGGCAGTTAGTAGTGACCCATCAGGACTAGCCATTCTGATGGTGAATTCCACCTGCACTCAACCGTTTCTGTCATGACGGGGAATTCTGCTTGTGGTCCGTCATCATGATGGGTAATTCAATGCCATTTTGTCCAGTTATTTTGGATGTGTAGTGTTGATTAGATGAATAATTTACTTTGTCACAAACTAAAGTGATATACTCGCTACATTTCGCTATGTTCTTGCATACGTTATTGTGTTTAATTAGCGGACGAAAAACATTAAGATCCACTGCTATAAAAATATGGTGGGGGCATTTCATTTTTATTTATTTGTCATTTGTCACGATCCATTTATAATTTAACCAATGTGGAGAAGGCCCGCTGCAGTGCCATGTATAACAGAACATTTCTGCTGTGCTGTTTAGTTGTGTGATAGTGCCAAACATCTGTTTAGTTGTAATCATGGTAAGTGCCAAATCATGCTTGCTTTTTTGAAACCTTTTCGTGTGAACCATTGTTTGTGTTTTACTCATTATTACCTTTTCTCCATCATGGCAAGTAGCAGCATATGTTAATAAGAACGACAGATTTAAACTGACTTGACATGTTTTGGCGTTTATTGAAACTCCATCAGAAGAAAAAAAGAAAACAGAATTCCTATGGGTCTTCGGTCCAGGATAGTGTAGAAATTTATCTGTGATGGATGTGGTCCAGTTATTTAGGCGAATTGTATTCGCCATTTGATAACCCGAACCAGGGAACTTCTAAATCATGACAGAAGTTCACATATTAATATTCATCTGCAGAGCTCCAATCATTGTTACGAGCAATGCTTTTTCAATGACTTTGCTGTAATAGACCAAGCACAAACAACAAAAGAGCTGAAAATTCGTGAGGCTCAACACATCAATTAGTGCAAGCCCAGGCTCAATAGGCCACTGACACACCACAGGTTGTCATTGTTAGTCTAGTCTGTTGTTACTCCCCTGTAACTGACTGTGTCTGTGTATCATTACTTGTTGTTGGGCCTAGCAAGGTGGCTACTGTTTTTTCTTCTCATCATGCAAGCATTCTCCAGGTGCTTACCCAATTTTATTATTAGCAACTACGATCCAGTTTGTCATGTTTCCAATTGCTTCATATGTAACAGTATCTAATTGTATACCCAAAATCTCCTGAGCTGCGCCAGTCCACTTCTTGGTTCCTGGCGTGTCGGTTGTTTTCAGCGCTAATTCACTTTGTTTTCTTAAGTATGTTATATATATGGCTTCCTCACCTATTCCTAATGATTGTTGCATTTTCATTTATTTATTTTGTACAGGGACCTTCTTATTAGCCTTTAGAAGGCTTCCTAATGGAAATCGAATTATTTAAACATTGTATTATTTTAACTTAATCTAAATATAAGTGTTTCTCTCTCTCTCATGGTGTTTCAATTAACACCAAAACATTATTACTGTTTGCCTTTAATTACGTTGGAAGGCAAATTTGCATTGTCTTCTTGTATCTATTGTTAACTTTTAACGGGTCTGACTGGGCTCAGTGCAGACAGAACTATGAAGTCACAAGTGAAAATTAACTGAGCACATAGCATACACCAAGGTGTGTACAACTGGGTGGACTAGTACCTAATTCATTCAATTCACTTTGACAATAGTTATATGCCCAGCTAACTTTCACCCGAGGCAGCCAGGTGATCTCACTGTAGGTGGCACTGAACATTTGTTCTACAAAGAAAAAACTGTCACGGTGTATCAGAACAGCTCATTTCAATGGGTCACTAACGTATTCTTGTATTTGGATGTTGACTAGTTACCATGAGGTTTCTTTCTGTTGCAGGAGTTACTTGACTTTTACACTTTCCAGTTACGGGATTCAAAAAGAGAACGTAAGTGTTATTGTTTGGACAAATTATGAAGTTTTAAAATCACCAGTGGTCAATATTTTGAAGTCATCAGTTTTTCGCTCATACTTTCATATCGACTGGACCAGGTGCTATGGCATCTACAATTTAATTCTTTAAAAAAATTTTTTTGAAGCTCTGGAGATCTGATGGCAATTCGATACAAGAATATACGTGCTTGCAAGTCACTACTTAATCACTGCACATCACTGAACTTAAAAATCTTTTACTCCTTTTTATGTCCTTATTCTGAGGTAACAGTGGTTTTTGAATAATCGCAAAGTGTAAATCAGTGGGTGAATGCAAATCTCCATCAAGGCATCACAATTCCTTTCAACATGCTAATTCACAAAGGATAAAANGGCACGGGGTTATTACTCAGCAATTTTGTAAATTTAATAGTGAATGACTAATCTGAGGGCAAGAGAATCTTTCTTGGGATCATCCGCTGTTATGATGTTTTCACAGTCATTTGGCGACGTGACGATAAAGCTCCTTGAAAAGGGCTACGCGTTCCCAGTATGAGTGTCGTGTCATGATTTAGATCGCCAGGTAAGATTAACCGCCCAGGGCGGTTGACTGTCGTAATAAACACCCATGTTCGGTTAACCGCCCATCCCCCACTTTAGGTGGATTTTCGATTTAACCGCCCACTGCTCGGTTAACCGCCCTCCCCCGATTTTTTGGGTTCGCCAATTTAACCGCCCAGGGCGTTAACCCGAACGATTACTTCACTGTAACATTCATTTGCGCAGACTTCAGCGCGTGCATGCTGAGGGGACTGACACACAACTTGCGATTGCAATGATGTAACCAAATGATGTTTGTCGATTGTTTTGCCTTAAAAACATCCGTTATATGACTGCAAAACATGGCATCTTTCCCAAAATGTGATTGTTTTTTTTTGTCAGTAACAAGCATCTCGTGCAAGTTTTTTTTCAAAATCTCCAAACAAATTTGATTGAAAAGCTAGTAGCTGACCAACTGAACAAGTGATGACATACAAGCAAAATCCTCGTCCCGTGAATTACTTAACAGATGTAATCATTCATAAAACAATTCTCATTGACATTCTGTCAACTTGCTAGTTTCAAACGAAGTCATCTTAATTACCTCGACTAAGCCTCGGATCATTTTGGGGTGGGAAAATTAACATATTGACCTTGGTATAAGTCAATAAATGTTCATCTCATGAATATGACTTGCTTAAAAAATTTAACAATAATGAAGTTTACCGTAACAGCCGATTTATATTCATGGTATTGCACTCATGTACTAGGCATAATAAAGTGATTACATGAACTTGTCCTCAATTTTACGCTAACCTTATGGCCGCAAACTGACCTTTAACCTTTTTAGTCTTGCTCTCATTTTCAATATAACCCGTCTTTACACAAATTGCTGAACTAACAACATACGTTTTGCTTTGCAGACATCGCTGAACTTCGCAAACAGTTTGAGGAAGACAAACAGAAAATAGAGCTAATGAAAGCTCAAAGGAAATTCAAACCATATTGACCGGATTATTGCAACCACAGCAGAGTATTTGAAAAAATACCTAATGTCCATTGGTTCACATGTAAATGACACCTACTATAGAAAGGATGACTGAATAGTTGACACAAGACATTAAAATACTTGGTATTGTAATCCATGAACTCTTTACTTACAAGTGTGTACATTATTTCTGTTACTGCAATTCTAGTCTGTAAGAATTGGGTGCCCTCTGTTGAATAAGTTGTGCTCTTTATTACTGAAGACCCAAAGTGCGCGAGCACCATGAAACATGCCACATGTGTACAATGGTTGACATTATCTGTAGTGCACATGTACTTGTTGCTGCATTTCAACACTTGTTCCTGCAGTCTCACCTGAGGTACTAAAACGGTGATGCACAACAGCACAGAAAAACAAGTTAATGTTTATCCAACTTTTTATATTTAAAAAACTGATTGCAATTTATTTACAAGCGATGCCTAGCATGACTGAGGGACATTCAAACAAATGTCACATGTAGCAGCAAACAGATCATGGTGACACATTAAAGTAGGTTGTGGAGATCACTGGTTGGATAGAGAGGGCTCTCGCATTCAAATTGTGTCGCTTTTGAATAGAAATGCCAGGAGGACTCCAAGAAACAACTGGAAATCCCAGCACACAACAGTTGTGTCAGTTTCACATTTTGTTTTATAACTTCAGGACAGTGAATGACAAAAGATGTCTCTCTTAGCTTGTTCATTTGAAAACACAATGAGTCTCTGCCAAAGGAGAAATTGGTGGTTATTCCTTCTCTGTTGAAATAATTCACCCATGGGCCATTTTGGTACTCAGAATTCCACTGCTTTGTGAACCCCATGCATGTGAATGAGGAACTATAAATTCACGGAGTCACAAGTAAAACGAGCGTTGTACTTAGAGGGATGCATGGCCTTGTGTCATGTGGGCCCCTTATCACACCCATGGTGTTGTTAATCTACTCAGGTGATCAAAAGGAGGACTTTTTCTAGTGAATGTCGAATCCTCTAGGAGATATTCTGTCATCTGTATATCACATGTTGCAATGAATAACGGCTGTCCCTCGCGAAGATGAGTCACATGTCTTCACAGTTGCAACAGGCTTACAATGAAGTCACATCTGATGATGTGTTGTGTGCGAGACAAGTACAGGTTGGTCCTGTGAGTAGACCTGGGCCCGGTCTCTAATCTTTGTACTCGAAACGAACTCGAAACTATTTTTGGCAATTTCTCTGCTCCTTTTGTGCGAACTTAAGATAATTGGTTATCAGACTGTGCTCGAATACATTATAGTTTATGCATAGGAGTTTCTAGTTCAAGTTTGCCCTTGGAGACCCTTATATTCGTGCTACAAACTGACTCGATTAAAAACTCAAAATTTTGAGTTCAAACTCGAACTTATTGCTTTAATATTGGGTTTACAAACTGTGAACTAAGGGCAATAAATTATCTACATAAGTTATTGTGTACTCGAGCATAGAATAATAGACACTTATCTTGAGTTCGCCCAAAAGTAGAGTAGAAAATGCCAAACCTAATTTCGAGTTCCATTTCGAGTAAAAAGATTGGAGACCGGGCCCAGGTTTATCCACCATTGCTCAATGCTCCATAGGTTCTTGGTAAGTCTGAATACCAAGCACTATTTGTAGTAACCTGAAAAGGTAAAACCAGAATTGTATTAAATCTTTGAAGCATCTTCCAAAACTACACGAGATGCCACGAAATATTGTGTTGAGTGTCACAATCCGACTGCTACACATCAAACTTGATAACCTAGCACTACCCTTGAAATGGTGTTCTTGTAGACATTATGTGGCAAAAAATAAGATCTATGATCACGAAAGGTTACAACTGATCTATGATGGAAACTGCACATTACTTCCTTAGTTACAAAGTGATCAGACAACAAGGCTACACATGCCTATGGAGTGCATATGTGGGGTGTAAACATACCTCGTGGGTTTAATTGGTTTACACAGTGACTGCAGCTCATCTGTAAAATAAAAGAACACCAGATCACCAATTAAGAAATAAGCAAACAACGGGTCCTAATTAAATACATGTTTATTGCAATTTATCTACAGTCACAGAACCATTCAAACTAATACCGATAGCACTATTACCAATGCTAAATAAACTTGTACTGGTTACTTCTGGGAGATTACCCATTCAGGGCATTCTTTAGTTTTTCTGTTGGAGAAGATGGGTATTAACATCAGATGATCTATGGGTTCTAATTTTATAGGCACAAAGTGGCGAAACATGCCATTTACAGCGAACTAGGCCTTTTCTTAAGAAATTGTAAGCGGCAATCCATGATTTTGTGAAGCGCAGAAATTCGTTATGAAAAGTAACCAAAATTTTGATCAAACTTTTGCATGAAGTGACACATGTTCATAAATGTTCAAAGCATCCATGTTCATTTTTTCAAGAAGGATGCTTAGTTGACAACTTGCAGTACAAGTATGCTTGATATCTGAACATTCAAGACAAATAACAACCGTTACAACCCTTTTTTCACATAAGATGGGTCACTAAAGAGAACTGACTTGCACAGCTGTGCCAATCTAGCAAAACAGTGAAATAGTGAGCATTTTTTTTTCAAAAAATACATGGCAAGAAAGGTCTTCACTATATCAGTTTAGAACAATTTGTGCAGCACTGCTGTCATTATTGAACACACAGTGAAGTCTCTAGTGCAACGAGCATTTGAAAAATGGAA
This sequence comes from Phoronis australis, assembly GCA_002633005.1. Lineage (NCBI taxonomy): Eukaryota > Metazoa > Phoronida > Phoronidae > Phoronis > Phoronis australis. Next base: position 318,563 of record NMRA01000421.1, on the reverse strand, counting down.
AAACCGACAATCTATATTATTTTTCCTCAAACTTAAAAGACACTGTGTTGTAAAAATCAACACTCTTGACCTTGCAAAGTTTATGAGAAATGAAGACACCTGAATATAAATTATCACAGTGAACACGCCACATGCCACACATATCGTGACTTGAGTATAAACCATAAAATGACCAAACACTTAACTAATAATGCCAAGGCACCAAATTTCAACCCCTGAGCCATGTTGCTGGAAGAGACCATTAACTTTTGTCGTGGTCTTTAGCCAAAAGTCAGAAATCTGACTATGAATAGCCATAGATTTTCTGTCTTACGCATTTCTCGAAACATTTTGTCTTATGTCTAGTGGAACAGACTACAGATTTCTGTCATTTGACTTCCAAGTTGTTGACAAATTTTCTGACTACCAGCCTAAGCATGACTTCATGAAACGGGCAATGCCATCCCTTGATTGATTTTAGCCGAAAATAAAGGCCACGTCACTCTTGGAGATGCAGGCCCCTGGCCCGTTAAAGTAGGCCCAGTTGGCTGAAAAGGATATTATTAAACTGTTGAAATTGAATGAAAATAGAGATTACATTAATCACAGAAAAGCTATAAACATGATCAGAATGAATGGAATGTGTAAAAACAGGCAATCTTAACAACTTTCGTTTACCTTTATTTGTTCTGAGTGCCCCGGTATCCATGGCAACTTGTAGAAATTGAGCTAGCCTATTGACAACCATGCGGAAAGTGTTGCTGTTCACAGAGTACGGCAGATTCTGCTGAACCTTGGTCAGCACTGCGACGACTTCCTGCACGTCGCCCCGGGTAATGACCTCACGACTTGACCCCTTCAACTGGAGCAGTGTCTGTAGCAGCCCCAGGTGGAGCTGTGAGTGTAGCAGTTCTGTGTCCTTATCAATGTCCTCATTGTGAAGACATGGCATGAGAATGCAGTACTGCATAAGGCCAAGTATACATGTCTGCGGTTGGCTGGGACTCCCTACACTGTTTTGTAATGAACCAAGGCATAAATTACTGTCACTGTGTATCCAATCTGTGATGATTCTGAGCAACGAAACTGGAAACATGGGACGCCTTTGGACCTTTGATGATGACCCTAAACCTGTTAAGAAAAAGTATGATTGATTCCAGTAGGCCTAATTAGCCAAGGGTGTAATGAAGAGCACTGCAATTAAGATTGTAATTTCTAACAAAACGGTCCTTAATAGAGGGACACTCATTGATATTTTGGTAGGACAAATGTTGTTGGTCAGTGACATTGCTTGCAATGATATTCCACGCACACTACAGTAACAACTCATTTAAAGTAAAGTTACAAATTACAAATAATCTCATTAGCTTAATTATTGCACTTTGAGTAGAACTTGTCCTCTTAACAACCCGTCAGTTTTGAAAGGAAATCCATATTTGACCCGTGTCAAGTAAATGCGTCAACCATTTAGTAACTTGAAGTTTGAACTGCGTCATTACAAACGAGCAACGTGGAGTGCTAAAATACACACACGAATGCACCGCAAATGGTGTGGTTCTAGGGGTGTTTATTTGTATCATAAAAATGGCCACTAGATGGCGCAAAGTACATTAAATCCACCCAAAAACAGGATTGTGTTGTCATTTCAATAATAGAAAGTTATTATTAAATTTCATAAAAATCTGTTAAGGAACTTCAGAAAAACAGAGGAAAATGGAAAAAAGAAATTGCCACTAGGGTGCACAGCATTTGTCTGATGGGTCTGAAAGTCGTCGTCGTCCATTGTCAAATTCACATGAATAAAATTGCTAAACGTTTAATAAAGATCCTGTAGTGGGTTTAGGAGAAACCATCCTCTTCACACTAAGAACGTATATGCCAATTTTCACAATCATCCTTAGAGTGGTTTGGTTGGTAGAGGGGCAGATGCCAAGAAACAGATATTCGAAAACAGTAAAATGGTCACTATGTGGTGCAAAATACATCGAATTGATAGGAAAGGATAGCGTCATCTCACTAATAGATGCCTATGAGCCAAATTTTATGAAATTCGTCGAGGACCTTTGAAGATACAGAGATAAACGTAAAAAACTAAAATTGCCACTGTTATTCCATTCATGAAAGGAACTTGTGCAAAATTTTATGAACATAAATCATAGAGTTTTGGAGATAGAGCAGTGGACACCGGACGGACAGACAGGTTTGACAGCATAATGCGTCCACATATAAATATGTGGGCACATAATAGTTAAGAATAATGAATTACCCCCTCTGATTCCTGTGTCGTAGATGTGCGATACAGCAGTGAGAAAACATGACGTGAAGGATCGGGAAACTACTGGTAGATTGACCAATAGGGAGGTGGCAGTGGGCACCAGAGCGCAGTAGTCCTGCACTACCGACTGGATGAGACTTAGGCATGACTTACTGGTACAATCACTCATCTGGAACAACGAAGAATCAACTTTCTACTGCCATGTGCTATTAAGTGAAAAATACAATGCTGAAAACAGACAAAAACAAAAGCCAAAATTGGTCTTTTATGTTTTTCAAAGGCTTCTAATGACTTCACAAAATATTGTCTTGTGGCAGCTATGGCAGGCTACTGTTATAGAAATTAAAATGAAAAAAGTGTTTACAGTTGTATATTGGGCTGCTTATCTTTTGATCACCACAAAGTGTCTTAAATTTGTGAGATTTTAACATAGTATTAGACTGTTGATAGATGTTTCCGAGAACTATGCAGGTCACTGAATGATTTTTTGAAAAAGCACTTTAAGGTTATGTAAGATCTTATCCACAGGTCTGTGTACTTGGCCGAATATGTACAGAACAATAGATATTACCTTAGTTCGTACATTTTCTGAAAGCAGAAAGCCTGTAGAATTTGATTTTTGACTTGATACCAATCTGCCATTAATTGGACCACAAGATCTTATCATTATAGTAAAATTTTACAAATGGAAGCTAGCCAAAGAACAGTACCAATAACAAGATCAAACTTTGTTTGATATAAATGTTCCAGATGAAATCTCAAAAAACACTGTTAACAATTTTCTAAGCTATAATTTGGCTTCCATTTTATGCAACTTTTGATGTTTTTCATAGAAGTAACAAAAGTCCTATTTTTATAGTCCCTAATTCAAAAGTGGAACGAACACCTTAAAAATACTTCCTGACAGAACAGTACATAAAGCATAGCATGTGATACTTTTACATGAACCCAACGTGTCATTTCTGAATTATGACATCCCAAATTTGGCAAAATTTTGATATTTTTTCAAGGTCCTACACAAACATATATTCTTCCGTTTAGTGAAGATGAGTTTTACGTGGATCACCAAGTGAACCTGTCATATTTCCATTTGTCCTGTAAATTCCTGTATCATTCCGTCTTCTAGTACAGATGTGTACAAATGTACCTATGGTAACTACACCACAAGCCTTACTGACTACAGCCATACAGTTGACAGTACCTGCATCCAAGATGACGCCCAGTCCAGGAGCCTTTTGCTTTGGATTCCAACTCCCATGGAAATCAGCTTGTGCAATAACTCCTGGCGGAGTGGGTCCCCTTCAGAGAAGATAAAGTTGAACACAGAGGACAGGTTGTTCTCATCAGCCTCGCTTTCTGCATAGTGACACATGACCTCTAGGATTTGAAGCTCGTAGAGTGGGTTGAGTTTCTGAATATCAAGACAGCAACAGTAGATCTTTGTGAGTGTTATGATATCACTTTCATAATAGCAACATAATTATGACACATGTTATTTGTGAGTATAAAACAATAATATCTGGCATTTCTGGGTGTCAGCTGTTAAGACAAAAACAGTTTATGTTTGTGAGTACGTATCAAAACTACAGTATAACAATTGATATTGTAGAGGATCAGCAATGAGCATGTGGTAAGACAATACAGCCATCTATATAATAAGCTGATCTTTTGAATAACAAAACAGCAAGTTTGAAGCAATACAGGTGGTGTCTCTACAGTGGATGTATGTTTGTGCAGCACCAATAAGGCCTTCGCCTTACAGCAAGATCTGCTCAAACACAAGAGTGTTCAAACTGTGTCAAACTCTGACATACTTAGTGCAATAGTCATTTAGCAGAATAAGAATAAAGCCACATTTTGCCTTGTTTAGCTGGCTAAAAAACGAAAATCAAATTGGGCCTTTAAGTCTCATAAATCGTGTCTACAAGAACATCAAAACCATTAGAAAATGAAATGTTTCAGAGTTTATTGGGGGTGGTTGATCCTAAAATTGTGAATTGGACAAATGTATTATTTAAATAAGAATGAGGCCCAAGAATTCGTGAGTCCAAGGTTCTGAGCTATGAATGTAGCCCTTGCATACTTGAATGAATGTAGAACAAGGTAGAGTAAACAAACTATGTTTTTCATTGAGCTCAACAGGAACCTGGGAATATCAAGTAGACTCCTCTTAAATAGCAAGTAAATGGAGAATACATCACTACGTGAATACTGTGCGGTTGTTTGGACAGGGAGACTTTCATAATATTTACGAAGTTATCTTTTATCCCTCCGATCTTGGCTTTGCTGATCAATCTATGCCAAGGTGATTAATAATAATAATAATAATTAGTCATTGTATTAATTTGTGATAAGGTTCTAATTTAAAAAAATTAAACACTTTTTTGTATCGAGTGCTAATTAACAGCATTAAATACTGACCCTAGGATGGACTTCATGAAAATGTGGCCGACCTCGCAAATGACAGACTTTTACCGACAGCATCAAAATCTTTCAAATACATGCCAAAATTGAGCACAGGTGGTTATCAGGAAGAACAATGAGTTTGTGGCAAACCTGAATATGCTGAAAATGACATCGTTGAAAAGCTTTTGAAAACCATTGGTTTTATGCCCAGATATGATGCTTTCTCGCACTTTCTGAGCTTAATTCCAATTATAATTGTATATTATATTTTAGTCATAAATATTTCAAAAACAACCGAAAAATGTCTTGTCATCCACTTACATGGGAAATGCACTGTGACTGTAAGTGGTTTATTTATTTATAAATATTCAAGATGGTGGATTAGAACATATTGTAAAGCAAAACTTTTCAGCAAATGCGTAAAGTCCAGATTTGCATTCAATTGAAATCCATTTAGCGACTTTTTGACTTCAATGTAACAGTACCAGACAAGTATCCTTTTAGAATCTTCGTTACAAGACAAAGTTCACCTTATGCATGTCTTCAAAGTAAAAATAACAACCAAGCCTATTTTAATCAGTTAAAAATCTTTATTTTGATGGGTGTGATGGAGTTATAGATTTAACTTTAATTAGTAGCACAATTTCTGACATAACAAATAAAAACTAGGATTCAAAATTTTGGTTAATTACCAAAAAGTTACAAAATTAAAAGAGAAAGTTTTTGAATCAACAAATCATTTTTTGTGTTGGACATATGGTGCCATGATATGCAGATTGGCCTTTGACCTTGGCTGGTTGGCCTTTGACCCCGAGTGATAGGTCTTTAACCCCGAGTGGTTGGCAATACGTGACGTCTCAAATAATATTTTTCGCTAGTTTAAGCTTCATGGGATGCCATAAAAGTGAAATTTCCATAAGTGTGCTAATTAATTACAAGAATTATCAACAACAATTGGTAAGTTATGAAAAAGGTCTGATAAGCAAAAAATGTAGGACATTCAAATATGGGTACTGAAACTAAATGGCTTGGCCATTCAGATGAGACCTAGTCTCTGACTGAACTTTACACTGAGTATTGCCCTAAAAGTGATTCATCATGGAACAACTTATCTACAATTAGTTTAACACTATCAGTGCTGTAGTGGTAAAATAAGGGCTACATAGGCGCCCAAAGCTCACCGTATCACTGCACTGAAAGTAACTTAAGGTGCGTAGGCGCTACAGTCAAATGCCAAAAGGTGGTTGGCTGCGCCTACGAACGCCTACCCCACACTACAACACTGAACACAATTAGATGCATTTTCACAAACCATACCGTAGTTTCCCCGTAGAAAATGAACTGCAACATGATATCCTTGGCTAGTTCAAGAGGGTCATTACCAAGTCCTGGGATGTGGGCACCAGCTGCTCGAGTTATACAGTGGGCCATCTCACTGAGGGCACATCTCACATTGTCAGGGAAGTCAAGCTTCCTCAGTCGCAGTATTGGCTCATTCATGTCGCACTAACTTGAAAAAGTATATGAAAAGTAACACTTACATTGGCACAATACATAAGATAGTAGCAAGTAGAATTAATTAAAATGGTAACAACATACTATCTAGTCATTAGGATATTTAATAGGTTAACAAAATGTATGAACAAAAGATGATACAGAAACTAAGTTAAAGAAGCGCAATTTAACCGCGTAAGACTATGCCCATGGCTTCATAATTATTCTAAATGAATTCAATTTGGTTGGATCTATCACACTCAACACGTATTCTGACATATGTCCATTTCCCAGAATCCAGGGAAAATGTTTCGATGGGCCAAGTTCAATTCACCGCTAAGTCTGAGAGACTGAACCGAGTATTAGCTACAGATTAGGACGTGTTCTCGCCAAGGTTCATAGCCGCTTTAAAGGAATTCACAACTTAACTGTATAAATTCACAAACTAAACCTACGCAGTAACCGCTCAACGTGAAAGAGTTTTTAAAGGTACATTTGCAATCTCGTATCACGCTCAAACCCAACCCGGCAAAACGTATGTTTACAGCCCACTGGAATTGTGTGGCGACGAAGTAGTAAAGTTGCTAGTTGTTACTAGACAATAGAAAACGTATTGTTCAAGCACGTTCCACGCTTTTAGAGACCGTTTATGTGATGGTGTTAACACTCGTGTGTGTATTTACTTACACTGTGTATTTTTACCATAGAAAAGCTAATACACCCGGGCGTAAATCTACACTCGACACCCCCTCCTTTAGACACTAGTGACCCCGTCGCCGCGCCCCAGGGAGTCTCTATAACTGCCCCCCCCAATGCACGGTAGGCTACTGCGGGGCACGTCGCGATTTTCCCACGCGTGTAAAAATAAGATCATTTCGCCGAAAGTTCAACTGCAAAATTATTTCTGTGATCGCATCCTTTCTTAAAGCAACACCCGAAAGATGCCGTGTGTCTCTAGCTGCCTTGCTGCTGCTGTCGGTGAAGCACTTGCTTTAGTAACTCCGCCAGGTTACGAACAGTGTGTTGCTTTCGTCATGTACGCATTCATTCACGACTCCTCAATTGGCTCCAACCTAACAGGTGGGTTTTCTCATCGTTTGTGGTCGCCAACTTGAAGTGTTCCTCTGAGTTGGCCTGGGCCTATTGAGGGCATCTGCACGGTTTGACTTCCTTAGCTAGACTTTTGCACTCCACGGAAGAGGATAGTTTTCCTGTCCCTAAGGTGCCGTAGTCTAAACAGTGTATTAGTTTGTCTAAGTTTTCTGACATATTGTATCAACATGGTCAGTATAGCTTACTAACAGGACACCACATTGGTTCCTAGAGTCATAGGCAACCACTCCGAGAAGATTGATTCATTTATTACATTTAATTCAGTGAATTATTTCCAAACTTTAAGGATGCACGTATTGTAAGATCGTAGTCGGTCAGTCTTAGCTGTTTCCGAACACAGTCGCCTGACAACTGAAGTCTTTTTGATGCCACAGCGCCGGGCGTTGATTTATCGTTATGAACCCCATGCTTCGCGATATTTATTTGGCTTATATTTGTATTTTCAATGACAACTAATTAAGTCGCACTTTGACATCATTGGGCATCTTAAATTAAAAAGCAGTATGATGACGTGGACAAGCACGCATGCTGTATTGTTTCTGTAAATATTTTACAACAGTAAAATTCTAGTAGGCGAGCAACCTTTTTACGTGGAATCCTTTTTAAAGAAAAACATATTTTATTGAAACGACATTTCGCATTCCCTTCATGCGATCACTTTTGTAGAAGAAACATGAAAGCTGATTTTTGTGATACCTTCTTAAACAAAGTTATCCGAAGTACAGATTGAATCTAAGTTGTCGCCGGGACCAATTATTCCATTTTCATTCTCCACCCTACTTTAATTGTTGATCATCCCGTGGATGTAAACATATTTATAATGTACTAAATAAGAACTCTCTGCAGACTACTGTTCAGAAGAAGTTTGAGGATGTAGGAAACATTTTTGATCCTGGTATGTGGAGGGGTTTTTATAAAATCCCCCTTTTAAGTAAACCATACAAAAATTTGCCAGAGTTTCAATACAAAGTGCTGCATAGGACCCTTCCTACAAACGCTTTAATGGTTATTTCATGGGCGGCGCAGCCCTGAAAAAGGGGAGGGGGCTAAAGCCCCCAGCCCCTTGTGGTGCAACGCCTATAGACCATGGGTGGCACACCACTGAAAAAGTGGAGGGCTATAGCCCATGTATTTAAAATTAATTATGTTGATTCTGATTCGTGTACTTTAATCCCGTAAGAACGAATGTGACAAGTGAACACTGTAGACTGTTGCGTCACGCACTCTTTTTGGCGCTAGATTGAAAGTCTGTTATCAGCAAAGGTCGACTCCAATTGGAAAAAAGACAATATTTTTGGAACTCCGCTCAAGAAAGAAAACTAAGAACAAAACTGGTTTCTGTTGCACGCAAAATATTACATATGCAGTTCAAAAATTAAACAGATTACCTTAACTTTAAATGTTTCTATTAATTATTTGAAAATAAACTTTACCACTAAAAAGTATATTCTCAAGCAAAAAATTCCAAATGAGCTACAAGAGTTCTGGAAACCGTGACAGTCTATCTTTGCTGACTGCGTTATCCATTCATTGATACATGTATATATTGCACACTGAGTGGGACCTGCACTGGGTGAGTGATGTCATATGTGTACCATATAAAATTAGGTACCTCATCACTATCGTTAACGTTTTTGTAATGTTTATTAGAATGCCATTGCTGTAACATGAATGATAGTTTACTATTTGTAATGTTATGTTTGAAGAATTAATGGTTAAAAAGTCGCACTTTGACTCCTAATTAGATTAATGCCACAAAGTCTCAGGCGAAGTTTCCTGCGTAGATTCACAACAGTCTCGCCAGGGAGTCGCACGAATGAACGAGCAGACGTTTCGCCAGCAGCATACGGCTAAAATAAAAGCCTGGGAACAGGGGCATGAATTTTCTGGGCTAAATTTCACTAAAAAGGCATCCAGACGGTTACGCTTGTGACTTAGTCAATCTTGGCAGATTGACAGAAGTCAAAATGAAATTCTTCACGCACTTATAACGGTGTGTTTTTACCGAGTTAAAGTCAAAAGTGTTTTGATATATAGGTAAATGCACATACTTATCGATATGGTCATACATAACTTGAAAATAATCATGGGGTTGGAATTCCCTGAGGTTGGAAGCGATCAGCTGACAGTGATTAGAGCACTGTGACCTACGATCTCTATCAGATTTTATTAAACTGTTTATTCAGTGCATTTATTAATTTCTTTGACCATTTGGTTTCGTTTAAAGTTTGATTGCGAAACATGTTTCAATCAACATTTGAGACCTCATATTGTTATATTCTTTCAGCAAAATATTTTCCATAAAGTACGTCAAAAAGGCATTTCGTGGCCTTTCGAATGCACAAAGTTACTTGAATTCTCAAAAATGTCCGAGAAATGCCTCCCACAACACCTCCCCACACTTACTGGAGGAAGGATCCTTTTATTACCGTCTGTGCCTGCCGTATGCGGAACCAATAAGAAAATGCATCCTAATTGGTGTAGCGAGGTCATTATCAAAACACTTGTTGGGCCCAAATAAGATCCCGGGAAACTTTAGTTCACCTCGTAGTCGTAAAATCGACATGCCGACCTTGTTGGTACGCTTTTAGTCGCAGTGAACCGAGTGAAGGTCAAGTTAAAAAGTCTGCAGCACTCAGTTTGGTTGTCTTTCAGTTGAATTCGATAAGCAGACGACGATGGCCAGCTTACCGGATCTCAGTTACCTCGACACAACAATTATAGTTACGCAGTCATTGATTTTCGCTATCGGTATTTTGGGAAACGCGCTTGTCATTCTTGTTGTTGTGTGTCATTCGCACATGAAGACAGTTCCCAATATTTTGTTTTTGTCTTTATCGCTCGCTGACGTCTCCTATCTATTTACTTTGCCGTTTAAAACGCACACTACGGTATCAGAAACGTGGGAGTTCGGATCCTTCACTTGCAAGTTCATGCTGGTCGTGTCCGAAATGAATAAATTTACCAGTATTTTTAGCATGGTTGCACTTAGCGTTGACAGATTCGTCGCTATATCTTATCCGACAAAATCTTTGAAGTATCGGACAAAGACCAAAGCTATAGTAACCTGCGTTGTGATTTGGATTTCAAGTCTTCTGATTGCGACGCCATTTTGGATATTTGGGGAAGTCAGTGACAACGGCTCGAAGTCGAACTGTGGAGTGTCATGGCCGTTGGAAAGCAGACTAAAATACTTCAGATTTTGGACGTGGTTTCAGTTCACCTTGGGGTTCCTGCTTCCTTTCTTGGTGATAGCCATCTTCTACATCTGTATGTTGCGCCATATGATGTCGTCAATCGAGCCGTTGGAACGTGTTTCCGGTAGGCGACCGTCAGCCAACAGAGTAGCCATTCTGGTACTGGTGGTCACGGTGGTCTTCGTGGTATGTTGGGTGCCATACCAGGTGGTCGAATTCACGTCACTGTACAAGCAAGAAGAGGTGAGTAGCAAACACACGACCACTTTTGCCGGCTATGTGGGCCTACAGATGAGGTGCCTATATAGTATATATCTCAAGCCGCGGGACCGTGACTAAGGTCCGAATTCGAGAGAACTGAATTGGAGGCTACGACTTGAAAATACCTGAAGTGATACGGATGGAGGCACCTACTGTGTTTATAGATGCCAGCAAAAATCGCCAAACGAGCTAGTAGACCTTTTGCAAAACCATTTGTATTTTTAAAAGGCTCAGGTCCTAAAAAAACATCCATTTCGCTAGCCGTGAGTTTCCAGTCGCCGTCAGTGCTCAGGGTATAAAGCACCGTACCACTGAAGCTGATTTACCGGACAATATATGCCTCAACACAGATGAATGTTTTCATCCGCTGACTGCGCCGAGGCTTCAGCTAGTAAACGGTTAAAATACGATTTTAATAGCAGGATTGTTCAATCCCTCCAAGATTAACACCTCATGCATGTTAAAATATTCCCTTTCATAAGATACATCTGAAAGCACAATATGGCAACACAAGAAGATAATCACTGAGTAGGATAATATACCAGGTTTTGGATTGCAAAGTAAATGAATTTGTAATCATCAGACTGTTCTGTAAAAAACATCATTAAGTTACATTTTATTAAAAACTTGCTTTCGATCTTTTTATAGAGCACCCATGGGTGTTGTAATCAGCCCAAGTAGATGTTTCACATGAAAATTTACACCAATGGGTTAAGTTACATTTAACGATCGAAAACGAAATAAAATTTAAAAACTCACTGTAGAATCGCAACATTTGTGAAGAGAAATTTGATCAAGTTATTGACGCTGTTGTCTTGCTACAAAACTGTAACTTTGTTTTTACTAAACTTTATTAAAAAGACATGGCCACGTGGCACATAACTTATTGATACGGTTCTACATAACCATGATCATAATGATGATTGTTCATGTTGATTTGTTATGCTGATAACATTTATCTGTTATGATGATCATATTAATTTGTTCAACTGAAGTTAGCATATCCACTTAACCTACTGTTACTAATGAATAGCAGGACTCACGAGATCTTGGGATTTGTTTGTACATGCTGCAATGGGGCTATTCGGAAAATCTACCATAACTAGAGGGCGTGCGTGTACTAGTGGTGATAGATTAGCAGCCTCGATTTCGCGAGCCCTTTAAATACATGGTGAAATCACAGGCGTCCTCAGCTTCTGATCGTCCCCAATACACTACATATAATACTACAAGGTATGACACTTCGGACTTGAAATTCCACGGGTGCTTCACTTCAGCCGTCCATAGCAAACATAAAACTCAATAAATTTGCACNAAAACTTGCTTTCGATCTTTTTATAGAGCACCCATGGGTGTTGTAATCAGCCCAAGTAGATGTTTCACATGAAAATTTACACCAATGGGTTAAGTTACATTTAACGATCGAAAACGAAATAAAATTTAAAAACTCACTGTAGAATCGCAACATTTGTGAAAAGAAATTTGATCAAGTTATTGACGCTGTTGTCTTGCTACAAAACTGTAACTTTGTTTTTACTAAACTTTATTAAAAAGACATGGCCACGTGGCATATAACTTATTAATACGGTGCTACATAACCATGATCATAATGATGTTCATGTTGATTTGTTATGCTGATAACATTTATTTGTTATGATGATCATATTAATTTGTTCAACTGAAGTTGGCATATCCACTTAACCTACTGTTATTAATGAATAGCAGGACTCACGAGATCTAGGGATTTGTTTGTACATGCTGCAATTAATGAAATTTGTAATTTTAAAAATATCGTGTGGTGAAGTGAATTTTTCTCTTTGTGGTTGCAAATGCAACTTCTTACTGTTTTCATTCATTCAAGTTTGCAAAGGCCTTTGCTGAAGGTAGGCGACCACGTATGACAGAGGTGAGTGAAATCGTCGACTTCATAAACCTCGCAACTGCTGCCAGGATACTGTCGGCGTTTTCCAGCTGCGTGAATCCATTCATTTACGGTCTGGGAAGTAGAAATTACAGTGAGTATTCTTCATTATACATTGAGTCAACCAACCGACCCCAGAGCATGTGAGATTTTGCAATGCGTTGATTTACTCAGAAACCATATTAATTTTTGTGGTTATTCCTGGGAAAGGGGAAGACCCCAATACTATATAAATCGCAAGGTATAGTGCGTAATGGAAAATGAATACACATTTAAAAAAATCATAGCGTTTGTGCGTGGAGTAGGGGGGAGGAGGAGGAGGGGTAGAAAAAATGGAAAAGGAAAGAACTTTCATACAGTCTTTTACGCTCATTCACGTTCGGTTTGAATATTTACTTAACACGTATGAGTTTATCTACACACCTTGCTGATGTACGCCGTAATTTGCTGACGAATACGCCAGATGATACCAGAGTAGTTAAGTGTATTATAAGGCCAAGGCCTGCATAAAATAAACCTTTCTAATCCTAGTTCTATCTACACCATACCTATTAATTACAGTTTATGTGAAAATATTGAAGTTTATGTGAAAATATTGAAGTTTATGAAACATGAGTTTACTGTAAAGAGAAAATGCAAAGGTCTAGAAAAGTGCGAGTTACGTCAATTTCAAAGTGGGCATTGCTTCCAGGAATTAAATTACCAATATTGTATTTTCATGTTACACCATACTTTTAAAGACTATAACAAATTACATTTATCGTTGCATGGAACATAAAAATGAAAAATATAAACACATATTCGGAGCGCCTAAAAATACTGAAACCATTTCGCATGTCCCAGCCGTGGTCCCAATGCATTTATAACTGTAATCAAATGCCGTATTTCGACTGTATGAATTTATAAATGTCAAATCTAAAATCAAATTCAATATGAAAAAATGTGAGAGCGTAAATCAATCGTTGCAGTAAACCACACTAGTTTTAGCATTTCGTTTTTTCTAAAATAATTCAAGCCCACTTTGATGCCGCAAACCCATCACGTTTGTTCATTATTTCAGAAACGATATACAAGGCAGTGTTCACAAAGTGTCACATTAGACCCGTCCAAGTGGATTCCCACGAGGGTGCACCGGCACACCTTCTACAGACTACCACCTCAAGCGGTTTGCCCGATAACGCTTCCGGAGCTGCTCACAAAACGCCACCGTGCCAAGAAAACTTTGGCTTAGAAGATCCATGAGAAAACGAACCACTTATTTGTGACGTCAATACCGATCTTTACTTGAGACAACACCCACTTTTGTTTTGAAGGTCACAGTTTAGACAGGTTTACCGCTACAGAAACGTTTGGCATTTAGTTAGCTCTACTGGGCATTGGTAAAATGGCACTGACCTCCATTGCCCGGTTGCATGAAACAGTTCCAAATAGGGACTCAACAAAGTTCCCTGAATGTTTTCAGTGGCGGATTAAGAGGGGGGTCTAGGGGGCCATGGCCCCCCTAATATTCTCCCAGATTCCATTGGGCAGTTTGAGGGTGCTAATGTCTGACAGTCAAAATCCTGGCTAATACTCTGCCCTGCCCTCCTAACTCAAAATTCTGGATCCGCCCCTGGTTTTGCATATTTTTTTCGTTCTGTACTCACATGTATAGTATTTTTCTATCATTTTATCTTGGTTATGACCTCTTCTCTGACTAATGACGTTCTATAGTAATATAACTGGAAACTGAGTCTTTAATTCGGTCAAAATAATTAGGGACTTAGTCATTAAATTAGGGGCGTTGCATGAAAACATCCCTACTCGGTAATTGCGATTGAGAATTCAACGTAGACTTGACTCTCGATTTGTATCAAAGCCAAAAATGACCCAGTCATGAGACTCAAAAAGAGGACAATCAGTGTTTTCAATGTCCCACAAATACGTTGCCGATTTAGGGAAGTTTGTTGAGTCCCTATTTGGGACTGTTTCATGCAACCGGGTACATGTCGTCTGAACAAAATCATTAAAATAACTTGATACCCATTCATTAGAAAGATCAACACTGTCCGTCTGAAGATCAACTTTCATGAATCTCTTACTGTCAGCGTTACCGATACGAGTGACAAACTATAATCTGAAAATGATAACACGCGCAAGAAATGTTTAATATGTGTTGTTCCATAGAACATGCGCATTGCACTGCAGGTGAAACACTCGACTTTCACTTGGTGTGGTCTTGCGTGGTCTCGCTTTTCTCGCAAGAAACTTGGTATACGAAACGCGCACTCGCTTTCGCCTTAGTGTTGCGCAATGGACTTACTGTCCGTCATTACAAAGCAACTTCTTTACCTATAGAGCAATTTCAAAAGCTGAATGTAGCAGAAAGTAAAAATACAATACATTCATATACTTTTTCGTGTATTTTATCATTTAAAACCTACATAACACACGAATAGATATTAAAATGTCTATCAAATTTAAGTTCAAAATTAAAACTCAAATACAACCATTCAAAATCTGACACTGTAAAAATGAATAAGATTTGTTAAATATGTACACAATTGAGGGGCGGATACAAGATGGGTTCATTCCTTTCAAATAAAAATTAAATATTTGAAATGACTTGTCGTTCAATTGGTGATACTGATTTCATCCAAAATGAAACTGATAACACTGAAGGTGGACTCAGAAAAACTTTTAAGGATAAAATTGACGACCAAGGTTTTGTAAAATTCCATCTTTATTACAAGTACTCGCCGTTTCCACAACTTCCACTGAGCTGTATTATCATTAGAATGAATACATACAACATGCAAAACATGGTGGGAAAATTCCTGAGACTATGTGAATAGCTGGATGTCATAGAATAACGAAATTCTAATGTATTCTAAAATTTTATAACTTTGTTTTACAATCAAGCTGAATTTACAAGCATCGTGATGTAACATTCTAACGTCTGACCGGTATCTATCACATGGCGATGAACAGAACTGTTTGTATCTTCGTAATGTCCAGTGTTTTCCCATTCGGGGAACTTCGGCTTGCCGAAGCTTCGCCAAAACCTTGTTTACCTTTCTGATTAGACAGCAATTTGTTTTCGCTAAGACAACAGACGACGCATTTTATTCATACTTTCAAACGAATATTGAGTAGTGGGTTCGAGGCTAACTGAAAATTAGATCAGTTTTTCAGGCCACAGTATGATTAAAAAGCGGGCGATCGCCGCAAAAATAAAAAACATGAACTTTTTTATTTGTACGGCGATCGTCCGGTTTTTAATTTAACTGAAAATTGTTCCGACGAGTCATGGCAATATGTGATGCTCAAATAATACACAACGTTAGGTCGCTTATGTATCGGCGTCGGGAATTGTTTGGATCTACTGAGAGACCCAAGGCTATCGGTAGTAACAACAGGTTCTACTTGGCCCAATACTCTTGCGATCTGACGAAATGAAAGAATAAAAATCTTCGTCTAGGGACACAATACAGAAGACAAGTAAATTTTATTCCTTCAAGTTCCCAACACAAATAACTTTGCAGACAGTTCTATTTTACTTTAAGTAGCGGCTGTCACCAAGTATAATTTCAAGTAGTGAACTCGTTTTAGCATTTGAAGCAATGCAATAAGCCCCCGAAAAATGTAAAAATGTCAATTTTAGCTGTTATTTTTGTCTCAATGAGTTAAGAATTTTTGCCATACATTCACCAACAAAGAGAAAAACTGACCACATTCGGGACTCAACTGACCACCGACATTCGGGGCTCAACTGACCACATTCGGGACTCAAACGTTCACCCATCTACTTTCTCCCATACTGGAACTATGAACCTCATCACTGCTCTACTCAGTATTATTTGAACACAAAAAGAAACTAACCCTACCGAACATAATAAGTGACGTCAAAGCAGCTCATGAAACAATGTCCCGGGTCATATAAGGGGCTTTTCACATTGGCGCTCTCTACAGTAATGAAAGCACGAAAGGGACTTCCGCTTGCGGACTAAATTTGATGGAATGAATGAATCCTCAGACTGAGTTAAAAGCAGAGGAATAAATTCTACTGTCAGCCCCTCCCATTGTTTGGTTAGTTTAAGTTCACTAATGTATATTAACTTCGAAATTCCCCTGCTTTATTAGCCGCAGCCAGACTGGCTTTGTCACGCATTCAGTCTCCGCATTCATTTGAGAAATGTGCAGAACATGATGTCCATCCACTGATATTTCGGCAAAAGGTTTACGTTTTTCTGCAAGTCAGTAGTACATCCCACCGTACTGACGTGTTATAACGACGACGTTTTCTTACAAGAGTTTACACGGAGAACAGCCTTACGACCACGCAGCCGTAAGCTTTCGTCTAGGTCACGGTTTAGACTCGATTACCGTAGCGAAAACCGACGTACTGAAATTGCAAAACTTTAGGGTAACTCGAATGTGACATAGACACTGTGGACTTCTTATGATGACACTAACAAAATTCGCTGTTACGCTTGAAGGTGTAATGGATATGCGCGCCTCCCCGTAGGCGAGAGCGAGAACATTTCAAATTTTGGACACTTCATCTGGAAATTAAGTCAAAATATTTAATCACGCCAGGACAATTTTTTATTCCCGGAGACCACGTGACCATATACTATGCGCCGACATTGACGCTCAGCTGTGTCTCTGTAATGCTCAGTCGTATTCTAGTCTTAATTTGTTCAATTGTGCAGTGGTTTTTAATGTGGAAGAAAAATCAGCCTCATTTTCACTACTTATACTGCCGTCGGCGGGTTATTCCTTGTGTGTCATCACATTGAAAGGTCAATGTCGATGGTCACGTGCATGGTCTTCTGGCATGAAAAATTTCTGGTGTGATCAATTTTAGGTCCTGACCTTTGATCCTGACGTTTTAAGTTTTCAGTCCTGACGTTATAAATTTTCTTGAGGGTGCCATAGATGTCCCCTTTCGCTTTCCACGTGTTTACTTCAGGTTTTTTGCTTTTGCAGAAACTGATTAATTTAATGGAGTCAAGAATGAATGAAGAGTTGGCCTCACAGCAACTAAACTATGAAACTTTTTTTTTAATCAGCATGAGGCCTGACGTCTTTGTATTGTCACAGCGTCACGGCCTGATAAGTTCAAAGATGGCACGGCGACGTAGGCAGGCGTTATCAAAATCACTCAAGAGTTGAGAAGTCCGGCATCAGTGTGTACGCACCACGGGCGATGTCTTCGCACCACTCAGCGTCTCCGCACCACTTGATCAGTGTCTCCGTACCACTCAGTGTCTCCGCGCACCGCTCAGTATCATAGACTTTATGGTTGAATTAAACGACGATGGCCAGCTTACCGGATTTCAGTTACCTCGATACAACAGTTATCGTTGCGCAGTCATTGGTTTTCGCTATCGGGATTTTGGGAAACGCGTTTGTTATTCTTGTTGTTGTGTGTCATTCGCACATGAGGACAGTTTCCAATATTTTATTTGTGTCTTTATCGCTCGCTGACGTGGCCTATCTATTTACTTTGCCGTTTAAAACGCACACTACGGTATCAGAAACATGGAAGTTCGGGTCCTTCTTTTGCAAGTTCATGCTGGTCATGTCCGAAATGAATAAATTTACCAGTATTTTTAGCATGGTTGCACTTAGCGTTGACAGATTCATCGCTATATCTTATCCGACAAAATATTTAAAGTATCAGAAAAGGACCAAAGCTATTGTAACCTGCGTTGTGATTTGGATTTCAAGTCTTCTGATTGCGACGCCATTTTGGATATTTGGGAGAGTCACCGTCTACAGCTCGAAGTCGAACTGTGGAGTGTCATGGCCGTTGGAGAGCAGACTAAAATACTTCAGATTTTGGACGTGGTTTCAGTTCACCTTGGGGTTCTTGCTTCCTTTCTTGGTGATAGCCATCTTCTACATCTGTATGTTGCGCCATATGATGTCGTCAATCGAGCCGTTGGAACGTGTTTCCGGTGGGCGACCGTCAGCCAACAGAGTAGCCATTCTGGTACTGGTGGTCACGGTGGTCTTCGTGGTATGTTGGGTGCCATACCAGGTGGTCGAGTTTATGTCACTGTACAAGCAAGAAGAGGTGAGTAGCAACCGTTACGCCGACCACCTTAGGTTTGGCTCTGCAGGCGAGATGCGGCCCTACAGAGGAGGAGCCTACATCTCATTGACTTCGGTTATTATTGTAGCTTCAAGGGAACTGAATTTGAGGCTACGAAAATAGCTGATGTTCTCCAGATGAAGTCACCCACTGTACGTTTCTATAGATGCCGACGAAGAAAAGCTAGTTGACTTGTAGCAAAACGGCGATTTGTATTTTTAAAAGTCTCAGGTGGCGAGAAACCTCACCAACTTCGCTAAGTGGGATTAGCCTGTCGCTTAGGTAAGCCACCCCTAAGAAGTTGATGAGACAGTCTGGTCAACATCAGTGTTCACCATATAAAAAAACACCGTACCACTGAAGTTCACTTACCAAACAAATACCTCTCAAGTTTCATGACAGATGAAAGTTTTCGAGCCCAGACTGACCGAGGCTTCAGCGAGTAGATGGTTAAAATGCCATTTTAATAGCGGGATTGGCCAACCCTTCCAAGATCAGTACATCATGTAAGACATGCGCGCACCCAGCCTATAAATGGGGGAGGGGCTTGCATTTTTGAGATTGTGGACCTTTTACTAAGATTCACGGGGTACGTTCAGAGCTATGAATTGTGCATTCGTCAAATCTTGGTAGTTCCTGCCTGTTAAGTGGACTTGTGTTTCGCTTTCTACTATTTTCGGAGTTTTTGTTTCTCAGAGGCAGACCGGGCTCGCCCCGAGCCCCCCTGGGTGCGCGCATGTAAGATGCACATAATATTCCTTTTCATGAGAAACTATATGTCTTCATCGCAAAGGAGCACTTGGAGACCCAAGAATCAAAGGATTCTCATGTTTAGGGATAGTGAGAAGGGCGACTGATTTTGGAAAACATTTCCGAACAGGGAAACATGCGTCGGGTGCTTTTTGGCGTTGACAGGTTCATTGAAGACTTTATGTCAAATAAAAGTGATGGCATTCAGTCCGGCATTCAAAGCACAGCTTTGTTCAATTTCAAAAATCATATTTAGGAAGCCCGAAATGAATATATTGATGATATCTCACGATTTCTAGAGTCAATGCTGGGTAAGGCTTGTGCACAAAATTCTTCCGTCTCGCATACTCTATTGCCTTGACATGGATGCATATCCCCCTCCGGGCCACTTTTTCCATATTGCGGATACATTGCTGTGCTTGCTGACGGATCCAATCCTGCTCCCGTGCAGTAGGCCTATTACTTGTCCGCAATGCCACTTCACCGCTCACGAGTCACATCACCAAACTAGTTGATCGAGCTGCTGGTTTCATTGCTGTTTCAATTTTACAGTAAATTAGTTGAATTTTTGAAAATGGCAAAATAGCTTTTCTTTCACTGTATACATACGGTGAATGTCATCTAGTTTCATTGGAAAAATTACCAGTACTCTTAATGGGCCTACTCGTCTTTGCGGGATCATGTATCAGGACAACCAACTTGCACAAAATGACTTTAATAGCCCGCTGTGTTCTAACCACAAGGTAGGTATACATGCATGAGCGCTTGCTTTGCTTTGGTTGGTTATGTTTGAAAACGAATAATCGAAAGTTGGGCGCAAAGTATATCGCCGTAAATTTACGTCGCAAATAATTACTTTACGCCGTTAAGTTACGCCGCAAATAATTACTTTACGCCCTTAAGTTACGCCGCAAATAATTACCGTATGCAGTAAATTAATTCCTAACCTCGGCCAATCATCGTAATGATAACAAAGGGAAAGCAGTATGGCAACATGAAGATTTGTTAATGATTTGTCAACACACGCTTGTTGAAAAGTAGCCGATGGTCGCACTGTGTCCTCTCTCTTAACCACAATTTGTGCCATTCTATTAGGGATGCCCTCTGTCTCTGCCGTGTTCTTGTTTTCGAAAGTTAATGTAGAGTGTTTGCGTCTGTGAAATCGACGGTTATTGGACGAGAAAAGAATTAATTTACGGCGTAAATGAATTATTTACGTGAGTAAGTTACGCACGTAAATTAAAGTTAATTTACGCCGCAAATAATTAATTTACACTGCAATAATTAATTTTCATCACTAATAACGCTCGTAATTTTACGGCCGTTCATAGAGGTACACGCGAAACGTGGTCAACGAGAATTGAATAAATTTGTAAAGCTGCGACGATGAAGAAATGAGTGTTCGAGGAAAAGTATTTCGGCGGAGCCAGCGAAAATCCGAAGAACCCCACACGGGTTCATCTTCACTAAAAAAACTGACAAGGCCACTGATCCGATATGTTCATGTAAAGCTGGGTATTTACCTTAAAGTCGAAGTATCTGTACGATGCCATATATTTCAGAATATTTCGAACAAAATCAGTGAAGATTCGCCGATATTTTTATTCTGTCGTCTGCTATATTCCGCCAAATGGAAAGTAGGTCACAACTGATTGTATTCTCCAAGTAGATCTAGTCGATAGCACTGTTTATACTTTTCTAATCTTCGAGCGAAATATTTTGATTCAAAAATCAGGTTCGTAGCTCAGGTACATACTCATCTTATCCTAGGTAAGCAGTTAGCTCCGGTAGGTCTAGGGCTGTGTCCAAAAGTAAAATTAACGAATGGAATTGGCCGTAATTCAGCGCACCATAAAGACATTTAAGTTGAGCCAACCTTCTGATGAGCTTCATATTTTTTGTAGTTTCATTGCATAAAGGTAGTTTGCATTTAATTCTAAACGTAAGCTGTGGTATGGTAACAAAAGACGACAAGTCTGGTGTAGTGACAAAAAGTGGCCATTTACAAAAATAACTAAAATTGTTTTTTAAAGCTTCACAAATCCACGTATCGTGTTTGATCAACTACAAAGTTAACTCTCCTTAACTCTACAGGCGCAGTGTATACTAGAGGTTCTGATCAAAAATAATTCAACTGTTTATTTTTTCGTGACAACAGCTCGAACGAGGCTTTGTGTTCAGTAATCTATTGCCCTCCCAGCACGTGCCGATCGAATGTATCAATTTTGGAGAGAAGTTCAGTTGAACGTCAGCCTACTGCGTATATGAATAACAAAAATGTACCTGTGCTACGAAACAGAACAATATCCATTATAGATCGAAATAAATGAAAAATAATAAAAATGTCATTTTAAAAACAACTTTTCGGGGGACTGCCGCTAGACACTAAGTGCTGGGATCCAGCAGATGCCGAGACAGGGGCTCCCACACGAGTGAAACTCCGGAGTCAAAATCAGACAGGCCTACAGCATAGTCATCTCCAATTTGAAAAGTACGTATCTTGGAACAAATATATTTGTGTTTAACCTTCGAGTAAACCAGCATCATTGTTAAGTTTAGCTGCTCGTGTGTCGTGTGGCCGTCGACACAGTTTGATCCATCGTCTCAGTCGACAACAGTTTTCGGCTTAGGGAATGCCCAAGAAATGAATGGAGTGTTGTTCTCGAGCTGCATAACGGCTGTTAGACTTGCACACCCCATATCAACACCGTTTCACCATTCTTATCGCACAATTTTTTAGCTGTAGACTAAAATAAGCTGTATCCAGCCGACAACGACATTGTTTGTCGGGTAAAATGGCGGCTTGGAAACACAGACGAAGGTGTGTCGAGAATGCTGCGTTCTGATTGGTTTATTAAACCGTCAGTCATAAGCCTGGCGATAGGTCAATTAGTGTGAGAATACGCCCGAGTTGTACGCGGCGTTCGGAAGTTTAGGTGCTTTGGAATTAGTCTAAATATTTAAACAGAGACTTTACGACCACTTGTAAAATTATGGCGAATGTTTTGCTGGTTGAAGTAGATCATAATCAGTCCCCAGGTGACGAGACAGGCGCAACTCCGAGTCGGCTTAACAACAGCTACCAAATAACATGTAGTGAATTCACTCAAAATACAGTTTGGCGCGAAGTATTTTGAATCGAGAATGAAGGATGTATGAGCAAGGTAAAAAACTGAAACGAATCTCAAAGAATTCTTTGATATTGATGCCCAACAAAGTCATGTTTCAGTCAACTGAAAATACTCGCGTGTTTGTGGAGATAATCGATCAGGGCCAAATATCATTAAGATAATACACATGAGGGGAATCAAAGTAGGCGTATGTTTCCTTTATCTGAGTAGTCTGCCTAAAAACGTCGTAAAGTGACGACATTTTAATAAAATCGGCTTTGGACTTCATTTATTGTAGAGGATTCACTGGGTGTAATCAGCATTAGTAGATATTTCACATGGAAGTTGTAATCAACATAAGTAGATGCTTCACATGGGTATTGTAATCGGCACAAGTAGATGCTTCACATGGGTGTTGTAATTAGCACAAGTAGATGCTTCACATGGGTGTTGTAATCGGCGTAAGTAGATGCTTCACATGGGTGTTGTAATCAGCGTAAGTAGATGTTTCACATGGATGTTGTAATCAGCGTAAGTAGATGCTTCACATGGGTGTTGTAATCAGCGTAAGTAGATGTTTCGCATTGATGTTGTAATCAGCGTAAGTAGATGGTTCACATGGGTGTTGTAATCAGCGTAAGTAGATGTTTCACATGAGTGTTGTAATCAGCATAAGTAGATGTTTCACATGGATGTTGTAATCAGCATAATAGTTGCTTAACATGGGTGCTTTACGCCAATGGGTTAAGTTACATATAATGATCGAAAAGGGAATGAAATATAAAAACTCATTGTAGAACTGCAACATTTATCAAGAGAAATTTGGTCAAGTTACTGATCCCGTTGTTCTCAGTGCTATACGTGTACCCTTGTTTTTGCAAAATGTCCTTAAAAATACATAAACACGTGACCCAATAAATGGAAAATTGGCATGAAATGAAAATCAAATTCTTCACGTTTTCTACATTCAGAGGATTTGTAGATCTTTGACTAATTGTAGAGGCTTATTTGCACGGTTCTACATAATCTTAAGTATCCTAATGTTCATATTGATTTGTTATGATGATATTGTTTACTTTTTATGATATTAATATTAATTACTTCTGTCATGTCCATAAAAGTGTAAGCTCAATTTACCATGTTGTTCCTGACAACAGTCTCGCTCAAGGATCGAGGGTTTAGCCAATGCCTTCTAAAATTGATGAATTTGTAATTTGTGATTTTAGAAATATTGTGTGGTGAAGTGAAATTTTCACTTTGTGGTTACGAATGCAACTTCTTACTGTTTTCATTCATTCAAGTTTGCAAAGGCCTTTGCTGAAGGTAGGCGACCACGTATGCCAGAGGTGAGTGAAATCGTCAACTTCATAAACCTCTCAACTGCTGCCAGGATACTGTCGGCGTTTTCCAGCTGCGTGAATCCATTCATTTACGGTCTGGGAAGTAGAAATTACAGTGAGTATTCTTCATTATGCATTGAGCCAACCAACCGACCCCAGAACATGTGAGGTTGCAATGAGTTCATTCACTCAGAAACCATATTCATGATGATTCCTGGATAAAGGCGACCCCATTTACATTATAAATCACAATATCATCCATAATGCAAAATAAATTCAAAGGGGGAAGAGAAAGGACTTTCATACACTGTCTGTCACACTCATTCACGCTCGGTTTGAATATTATAGTTACGTAGGTTTATGTGAAATTATTTTTAATAAGATGCAGAATGCATCGGTTTCTTCTACGGTACATTTCTTTAGAAAAATTAAAGTAACCATTGCCCGTATCACCAAGTACGGCAGTTACAAGTATTAGGAACTTCTGGTTAATATACCAACGATTGTATATGTATACATATTGGGCCTGTGTATCGTATTTGGCATTGAAATTTGGCCTTTTGTAGACCGAAGAAGCAAACTAAATAGTGATATACGCAAGTTTAAGGAAATGATATAGCGTCTCCCCGAAAGTACTTACCAAATGTCAGTTATAGGACATTACATTGAATGACGTCACAAAGGGGCCAGTGGTCGTTTTGTGTAACACCAAAGATTTTTGATATCTTTTTTGTGTTTATACTTTTGCGAATTAAAGTCTATAAACATTGTTAAACGACGATTTTAAAGCAGGACGAAAGGAAGGTTGTTTATATTGTTTTCTTAATATCGCCTTCCGCGTAGTACCCATAAAAATAAAGCAATCTAGCTGGGCTGTGTTACATGAATCAAGATAATCACGAGAAAAGCTAGTGTGATTACGTAATATGCTTGAACACTGTAATACATGGCTCTATCTCACTAAGACCCGTTATCTTGCGTTTTCGAGAACTTCTTGCGTCTACGCAACGCAAAACTTGTAAAATCCCTTTTAACCCATGAATTGGATTTTTTTAATATCAGTAAAAAGTCTTATATCATCCTCGCCCACATATTTCATCAAAGCTGTCGTCACCCAGTTGAAAGCTATAATAGAAATAATTATCCTTCCAGTTGTGATCTTAATATTTTCTTATTTTGATTAAGACTTTCGTTTTGAGTCACCGAAGGGCCTCATAGCATTGTTGTTTTACAAGCACAGGATACCATCACTCGTCACCTTTCTGGCCGACATTACAACCAAAGTTGGTCTGAACGCAAAGAAATTGCATTATTACTCAGTTATTTGTTGGCGATACGCAGCGACATATGCCGAAATATTGAAGTTTATGAAATACAAATTTACTGTCGTAGTAAAAGTCAGTTGAAGAGCAAACACAAAGTTTTACGAAAGTGCGATCGAGTTTCGAAGTGGTAACTGTTTTCAGGAACTTAATTTACTAATGTTGTATTTTTATGCAACACCATACTTTTGAATTACATTTGTAAAAATGAAGCATCCAGCCCATCAGGAATTACATTAATGGTTACTTGCAACATAAAAATAAAAGTCATAAAAGCGTATTTGGAACGCCAACAAAAATTACTGAAACAATTTCACATGTCCCATCTGTGATCCCACATGTATTAATAAATATAATCGCATGGCTTATTTCGATTGTATGAATGCGTAAACGCCAAATATAAAGTCAAATTCAACATGCAAAAAAATGTAAGAGTGTAAATCAATCATTGTAGTAAATCACACTAATTCTAGCATTTCGTTTCTTCTAAAATAATTCAAGCCCACTTTGATGCCGTAAACCCATCACGTTTGTTTATTTTTTCAGGAACTTTATTCAAGGCAGTGTTCACAAAGTGTCACATTAAACCCGTCCAAGTGGATTCCCACGAGGGTGCACCGGCACACCTTCAACAGACTGCCTCCTCAAGCGGTTTGCCCGATAACGCTTCCGGAGCTGCTCACAAAACGCCACCGTGCCAAGAAAACTTTGACTTAGAAGATCCATGAAAAAACGAACCACTTGTTTGTGACGTCAACGCCGATCTTTACTTGAGACAACACCCACTTTTGTTTTGAAGGTCATTCGCGCAGTTAAGACAGGTTTACTGTTTCAGAAACTCTGACATTTAGTTAGCTGTATTGGGCATTGGTTTTCATGTGGAAAGGTTAACATTCCAAGACTGAAAATTGCTTTCACGAATCGCTCGATTACTGTCAGCTTTACCGATACTAATGACAAAGTGTAATCTAAAAATGAAAATAATTCACGCAAAAATAAATTTTTGGTATGCGTTGTTGCGTAAAATATAAGAACTTCATTGCAGGTGGCAAATCATTTTGTTAATTACAATAACCTTTATTTTGTTTAAAGAGGATGGGACGCGAAAGCTAACGAAAGTACCGTCTCGCAATGTCTGCTACAGAATTATCCGTTCTCCCCTGTGAGGGACTTTCCACAAAAAATCAGTTTTGAAATGCGCCAAGTAAAAACTGTGTAGAGAGTTGCTAATCTTCCCCCACTTATGATAATTGCGCTTGCGGCCACACTCATTCAACAAACAGCTGACTGACAAGAAGGATATTAAGCAGACTATCACGTGTGATTGCATTGCGAATTTGAGTTCCACACCACCGTACGAGGTTAGCCAGTGAAGCAAGTGCACTTTATATTTGAATTTCAGGACACGTTTATAACGAATTTTAAACATCAAAATTGCCTCTTAATCGAGCTGCTGCTTGACTTTGCCATCGCTTTTGTTAACGTCAAATGTCAAAGGTCACATAAAGTTCGGTATCAAGGAAATGTGCTCTGTCTATGTCTTGCTATAGCGCATGAAGAAACGTGCTTTGCCTGGTCTCGCTTTTCTCACAAGAAACGTGGTATACGAAACGCACACTAAAGCTCAAGAAAGGTAACGAGAGCAACGCGGAGCGGTAAAATGCGCCCACGAATGCACTGTAAATAGTGTTCTCCTAAGGTGTTTATTTGTAGGCCCTATCATAAAAACAGCCACTGGATTGAACAAAATGCTTCGAATCCACCAAAAAAAAGGGAAAACGCATCGTTTTTTCAACAGAGCTATTTACCACATTGCATGAAACTCCCTATAGGAACTTCAGAGAAAGAGAGCAAATGGAAAAAATGACATTGCCACTAGGCACAGTTTTCGTTGGATCCGCCTCTGAAAGTCCTTGTCTTCCGTTGCTAACTTCATATACTAAATACACATACTAAATTTATTGAAGATACTGCAGAGGGCTTAGGAGATACATGTATGGGCGCAAAAAAAAACTGCCATTTGGAGGCGCCACAGTAGTCGAAGTCGTCGGAAAATCATTGCCAATCATCCTCTTCATGGTAAGAACATACATGACAATTTTCATCCTGAGAGTGGTTTGGTTGACGGAGGGACGGACGCCAAAAAACAGACTTGAAAACAATAAAAATGGCCACTAGGTGGCGCAAAATACCTCGAATACATCCGAAAATGGGAGGATAGCATCATCTCATTAACAGATGCCAATGTGCCATATTTTATGCAAATCTGTAGTTGAAGTCGTCAAAAAATCATCATCAACCCTCATCTTCATAGTAAGAACATACATGTCATTTTTCATAATCATTCTTAGAGTGGTTTGTTTGATAGAGGGGCAGACGCCAAAAAATGGACTCGAAAATGGTAAAAATGGCCACTAGATGGCGCAAAATGCTTCAAAGTCATCCGAAAACGGGAGGATAGCGTCACCTCATTAATAGATGCCAATGTGCAAAATTTCATGAAAATCGGTTGAAGACCTTTTAAGATACAGAGGCAAATGTAAAAAAAATAAAATTGCCCCTAGGGGACACAGCGGTAATCGGGTCGATCCGAAACTCATCGCCCTCTGTCGTCAACCCCATAGGAACACACCTGCCAAATTTCAGTAAGATCCTGCAGGGGGTTTAACACAGACAGCCGCAGACAGAGATGACGGCACATAAATATGTGGGCACATAAAAATAAATTCATTCATATACTTTTCATGTATTTTACCATTTAAAACCTACATAAGCGCAAGAATATATATTACAATGCCTATTTACATTATGTACAAAAATTACAACTCGAATACAGCGAGTCAAAATCTGACACTGTAATAATAAATAAGATTTGTTAAATATGTACACAATGGAGGGACGGATACAAGATATGTTCATTCCTTTAAAAACCAATTAGATATTACAACTGAATTTTTGGTCACTTTGGACACAAACCTACTAATTTCAATCAAAATGAAACTGATAACACTGAAGGCAGACTAGGAAAGACTACAAATCTTCAACTAGGGACACAAGATAGAAGACAAGTACATTTTTAATTCAAGTTCCCAACACAAATTACTTTGCAGGAACTTCTATTTTACTTTTTATACAGTAGAGCTGTCATTACATATAATTTCATTTGTTGAAGTTATTGAATATTTGCAGTAATGCAATAAACACCTGACAAAATATTATTTTTCAGTAAATTATGTTTGTCTCTAAGTACTTTTTTCCATACAACTTACAAGTACCAATGCCAATGTAAGAAAAATTGACCGCATTCAGGCCTCAAACCTTGACCCATCTTGACCCTCTCCCAGATTGAAACTGTGAGCCTGACCAGTATTAATTGAACACAAAAAGAAACTAATCCTACTACACAGGACATGTAACCTAGAACATAAGACGAGATCTGTCTTGATCATGAGAGATCCACCGGTACCCTTTAAAATATTTCAGGAAATGTCAGAGATTGTCGTATGCCAGTTTCAACCAAACGTTATTAATGTTCCAAGACATATAGCGTCTTTACATCTGAACGTTCAGTGGATATCTGTGACTTAGTTTCTGGGATTTTCCTTATCAACTTGATTGGAACAGCAAAGGTACAGTACACGGCAAAAGTAAATACCGTCATGACAAGTAATTCTGTCAACAGCAAAAAGACTGGTAATCACTGTTACAGGGACAAAAAGCTAATTAAAAAATGGCTGAGCAAATTTTTCAAATTTCCTTTTCATCCCTTTCATTCTCCGTCATCAGGGGAGACTACTCAGACAGTGAATTATGGACCACTTTGTCTGAATACTTTTGGCTTATACTACTGTTAGACAGAACAAAGCTTCAGTTAAGATGAACAAGACTAATTCACTAGTATACTTGATGCTGGCCAAACACACTACCAGACTAGAGAGGGCAGCAGTGTTGTCATTATTCTTAAGTTAACAGTATGGAGTTGTTCTATGATCATGACACTGTAGTTCTTCCTTGAGTTGCTTTGGATACGTGAGGGAACAAAACCCACACGTAGCACCAAAATGGCTATGACTCGGTTTCATCTGCCTGTGTATCACTTGTTGATGCTAATGTCACTGGTTGTATGGAGCCAGCCAACCCGTTCACTCCTGGAACCGTTAAGTTTGCGACATCCGAGGGAGTAACGTCGTATCCCAACTTTTTCAAATCCTTCATCACAACACTAAATGACATTGTCACATGACCTTGTGATCTTACTCTGGTGACTGAAATTGAAATTTGTATGTGTAAAAGCCAGGTTGAGAGCGAGCAGAGCATAACTTGACAAACATATTGGTGCTACCCATTGATCCACACTATTAAAAACATAGTGAGAAATGTCAGGTAAGCGTATATTGGAATTCGTCACCCACAAAATATATTTGTCCACTTTTAAACGGTCCCCAGGAAACTGTAGTTAAATCTTGAATAAACTGATGTAAATTCACGAAGACAAAATAAGAATAAATATTAATTATGACACATTTACAATAGCAAAAAACCTTACTTAATGAAACCAAAAGGTTTTAGAAAAAAAAACTTTCCTCAGAATAACATGCTTCCTCCAAATAACCGAGTCATCATCTGGCAAGTAACAGCTCTGCAATCCAGCTCAAAATCGTCAACAAACCAAAACTATGCGAAAAGGGAATCATTCCTGGCTGGGCTTATCAGAATCCTTAAAAGGGGACTGTAGTCAAAATAATGTTGCAGTTAATCGGTTCTAACATACAAATAAAACTCACATTTGCCTGACTTGCGTGCCAAACAAAAGCCAATTCGAATTCATGGTCAAAACTCTGAATTCTGAAAGCGATCGCTGATTGGCTGATGTGTCAGTGACGTGAACGGCGGGGTATCGGCTGCTTTACACATTCATTGCTTATGTCATATTTGAAGAGTTTACATCGTAATTCATCATTGTATCAATCGTCCTTATTTTTTATTGTTTGCCACAATGCTGTAAAAGGTTCGTTATGCCTTTTTGTATGGCACCTGGTTGCTCAAACTCTTCGAAAAAGGCGTCTTCTAAAGGGATGGTCATCGCATACCATCGCCGGGTTACCCAAGCCTTGGCCCAAAGCTCAGTGTAGATATAGACCTACAGGTTTATGGGTAAAAAATGTACAAATAAAATCTGACTCAAATAAATGTCGTTAAAACTAAGTCATCCTTGAGTAAACCTAGGAAACAGGTTCCTAGAGTAAACTAACTTCTGTATTTACCGGTGTTGGAAATGTTAGCGATCGTTCATCGGCTTGTGCTAGTAAAATTGTGATGTGTTTTCTTGAGTCGGCTTTTTGCGATTACGTCACCTGACCTTTACCAGTTTCTTTTCCCCCTGATTCTTTTATCATGTGTTCGTCGCTGACGGTACCTAGATTGCGTACATGTTATAACAAATTATCGGAGCTTGTTTCATTTTGTTTCAAGTTTTTAGTATTTTTACACCAGCAAACCGAATTTTAGAACAACCTTGGTGCTGCGAAGCTGTTATGATGTCCCGAAAGACGTCTCAAATTTTTATGAAATGGCGCGTGCGCCGTGTCACGAGCGTGCTGTTCTTGAAACGGACAACACACTTCTTTGTTAAAAAGGCGGCAAATTATGCTACCAAAGGACGTTTATTTGATTGTTTTCCACTTAAACGGCTGCAACGAACAATGGAAGTGTCGGGTGACTATATCAGATTTTGCATGCGCCCCCGCCGGTCCGTTAGCTTTATATGTTGATGTAGCCTAAGTTTTACGACGAGGTGACGAGCATAACTGAGTCAACTATACCCGGGTAGTCAACGGCTGTCTGAAATTTCGGGGTTAACGGAGCTCAACACACAGTGGTACGATAGTCTTCATACAGGTACAGTCGGTAACTTACCAACCCTTCAAGTTTACAGAGCTGCCGGAGTATTGGCTGACAACTGGCTGACTGGATGGCTAGAGTCCACATTGCCCTCGGCACAGTCACTGACACCAGTTGCACCGGCAAATTTTCGTCTGACGATGACTAGGTATCACTTTGTGTTGCCTCGGCTCAAACAGGTATCCCTTGTGACCCGAAATTCCACACTAAAATTTCTTATTCCGACAATATAAAAAACGCTACTTGATTGCACGCTAACACAGGACAGTGACTTTGCCCCCGCCAAATACGTCACGAGACTAAGCAGCGCTCCAAGCCGGTAATTTTTTGAGCTTCGTTAGAGAATATAAATTTAATTTTTGGTGTTGAATTATTTGGGAAATTAATCAACAATTCATAGAAAACTATCCAGAATTTATTCAGAATAAAATACAGTTCCCTTTTAAGGGGTAATAAAACAATTATCTTCTCAGCCAGGCCCAAGCTGTGTTTAGTTACACAGTCAAACTGGAAAAATTTATGACTAAGAACAGGGTTGACAAAGAACTACTTTCACTGACCTTGCTTGGCAATTTCAAAAGGCCTATTGTGTGTGAAGGACAACCACGATTTACAACCCTGTGCAAAATTCTAAGGCACTATGTGGACTAGTTACCCCCTGTTCACAGTTTATAATGGCCAAACCAAGCCTTCATGGATTGAATGAATAGCAACTTGTAAGAAGGCTTACTGCCCAATGACTTGTAAGTTAATTGGCAACTGTTTAATAAACATGAAGAGTTCACAGTAGCAATGACTGAACCAACCTTCTCGACCCTCCCCCTGGGCAATCACCCTGGGGTCGATGTACTCTGGCCGTCGACCCAAGAACCAGCTGGCTAACTTCTGCAGCTTGGACGTAGCCTCTGGCACAAACATGGGGATAGTTCGCTTGTGTCTGGACAAAGAAATTGACAATGAGAGAGAGCCAAGCACCTACCAATAACAAGCAACAATAACACTACTTTCAATTAATACAACAGTAGCAGATAATCTTTAATTGACAATGATGCTAATGATCAGACCATTACAGAGTCGGTTAGCCCCCCTCAACTGTACGGACTCTAGCCAGACATCATAACATAAGACACCATGTCATGACCAGAAGGCTATAACCATAGACCAAATACTCCAAGATGCGTCAGGACTTTTCCAGCAGTGGGCACTATTGCCCTATGGGCATTCTGTGCACCACTTGTGAACAACTACGGCTGAGTCGTCATGTCTGCAAATGCGAATGCTCAAGTGGAGTATTACACCACAGTAAATTGCACCAATTCCTGATGGAAATAACCAAACGCGTCATTTTTTTAGATTTTCAAATCCAGTTGTTTTTGTAGTATTCATGCTATTGCTAAATCCTATGTCAAAAGGTGTATACTCTATGCTGGGACGTTTTTTTAACTAAGCCTTAGAGGGATTGCCTAGGAATAAGCACACTCAAAAAGCACCCAAGTTGAGCAAATATGTAATGTAGCAAAGAAAATAATTTAAAGCTGAGAAAGCACAAATACAAAGAGTTTTGGGAGACTTTTTGGTGGGATGTGAAAATATAGCAAAAAAATATACAAAGTACCTAGTGGTGCGAAGTTTTGTTAAGGTATTGGCTGTTTGATGTATTTGCTTATGACAATGAAAAATACTTTAACTGTAACTGTTGAACTAGTTCCAATAAAAAAATCATCTTGACCTTCGTAACAAATACTTATTACCTCCGTCACTGCAAGGGCAGGAGTTTTTATGTTTGTTTATGAGTGTGTGCCGTGCATGTGCGTGTAAACATCTCACGAAGATGAATTTCAATGTTTTTACGTGTCCTTGCATTTGCCCAAAGGAGCAGTCAATTAGATTTGAGATGGTTTAGTATCTTCACGACTTCCGCCTTCTTCTTGACTTCCGTTTAAGGCCTAATCAATAATGCTCACGTCTAATTACATACCAGAATATATTCGAAGCTTTCTTGTCAACGGCTGGAGGTTGAACGGATTATGAAATTTTTTGGCCTCTATTTGTTTACCACCATAGTAACACGATTGTATGCAGAAACACATCCCCGAACCTAGGGCCAGTTGCATAAAACAGGAATTTATCTTTTTAAGACATTCACGTACTGCTATTTTCGTGTATTAGTTTACTGGAATATAAAATTTCCACCAAGCAATTGACCCAGGTTGCAAAAGACATAATCCCTATCAAGTCTTGACCCTGTTTTATGAAGTCACCTGCGACCCGTATACAAAGATCTGTTAACTTTCACGATTTACCTTAACTCACATTTTTAGACATGAAATCAAAATCTCACGTCATTGTGCTTTAATCTCACGTCAGTTCAATTTTTTACAAAAAAGCTTTAAAAAATCTGAATTATGGCGCATGTTCAGGCACATAAACAAAGAAGTGAAGATGAAAATTTTTATCATAAACAAGATATTTGACAAGAGTTCAGAAAAGGGTATCAATATGGATGAAATACATCAGACTGCAGTCACCTACCTCCCAGGTGTGATAGGAAGATGGCAGCTACCATAACCCCTGACAACATCATTACCAAACAGATCTAGACCATACACACTCAGGACAATCTGTGGCCCTGAAACACCAGAATCATTGCTAAAGGAACAGTGAGTACTGATAACTTAATACGACTATTACCTTGAGACATACCATTTCAAAAAATGGCAAGTGTCGAATGTTTGGATTTCACTGTGTGGTGGTCACAAAAAATGAGTCATGAAACAAGTGAAAAATAAATATTACTTTTTTCTATGTTTACACTGAGGTAGAATTGGAGCTTGTGGGTGTTATTATTTTACTTTGAAGTAGACCACTTTTGACCAGCAGAAACAGTGCTCAATATAACTTTGATTGGAATGGGTTAAATCATTTAAAGAAACGTAATCATTCATTTCACAGCACATATACAAAGACTAAATATCTATACTATGTTCAGTGTAACCTTCCATAATGATGGGAAATTAAATGAGATTTCCCAGAAGAAAGTTAGCGACTGATGGTGGAACCTCTATCGAGTCATTAAAAAGGATGTTACACGGACAGTTAACAGTCACTTTAGCTGTTGTAAAAAAGCATGAGTCAGCATGACTTGGAAACGGTGTTTTGTCCGATTATTCTGGGAATGCACTAACTGATCAAAGCAAGCAGTCACAGAGCAGTCACAATAAGAGTGACTGTGTGACCAAATGACATCTTTTTCAGAAAGTAATAAATCAACTCTAGTCAACAAGAAAGGAAACAAAAGACCACTTACAGCCATAAGGGTTTGTACTTTTGAATGTTACATCCAAGGGGAAGTTGAACACAAACACTTGTCTCTCATCTTTGCTTTTCTTAGTCACCTGTGTATAACCCTCTTCCAGGCCCTAGCAATAACAACACACCTTCATGTTATGGTAAAAATTCTCCAGTTAGGGACACAACATGGCGGACAAATGATATTTCATTTTGTCAAATTTCTCAACAAAAATAACTTCTCAAGAATATTTATATTTGTTTTTAACATAGCTATTGCCAAAGAACATTTTTCAAAATTTTGAGCATTTGCTTGAGAGTGGTGCAAACTCCGCCATGAAACAAACAGAAGTAATTGTTTTTATTAGATTTGTTTACAGTGCAGTGCCATAAAAATTCCCCGATTTGGAACAGTCTCTAGAAATTCGGACATGGAAACTCGCAAAAAATGAAATACTGTCATTCTGTAATTTGTTACAAGATTTTGGCATTCACCGTATTTCTCAAATTTCTGACAATGTGTTTCAATCTACAGAGTGGCTAATCTCGCCAACTTTTTGGTGATTCTCGAATTTGGGACGCCAATTTCGTCTTTTACTAGAATTTGGGACAAGCTCCGACCTTGAGCAAAGCAATTAATTTTCCACTGTCCCCAAGTTGGAGAGTTTTTATCAGTAATAGTTTGTTTTTATATTTGGTTTTCTACACACTTGTTTAAAACAAGAATTGCCACTTTAAGACGAGCTATGAGTATCAAGTAACTAATACTTAAGCCAAAATATCTACGTAATCAAAGTCTCCATAATCAAAGTCTCCGAAACCAGTTGGGGAAAAAACAAGGGAATTAAAGTTTTTATGTGAACTAAATGTCCTAGACCTATATAACTTTGGACCAATACTTTTTAAATTATCTTCAAGGATGTTATTGTTTTGACTCGGCCAAGAGATTAACCCATTTGGACCATAACAAAAACTATAGCATAGGACCCAAGAAATAACAAGGTACTTACAGAGGTAATGACCCAATCCTGTCCGTAGACGAAGCAGTAACGGCAATAAATGTCATCGAACTCAGGAAACTGGAATAGAAACTTCACATCACACAAGACCTTCAACAACACATCTCACAACACTTTCAACTACATGCGACATTTTGATGTATTACTTGCCTACATAAAGTAATCTTATCCCAGAGACATCAGAACCTGGCAAGGACACAATACATTTGACCTTGGACGTATTTTCAATGACAAACAACTGCAAACAAAGGTGAACTTCTATTTTCCACTGAAAATGAGAGCCAAAGTTTAACTTCCCTGATCAGATGAATTATCAGAAAAAAAGGACTTAACAATTCCAAATACAGAGAACATGTAAGAAGTAAAGGGTACAAGTCTACAAGATAAA
The DNA here is from genome assembly GCA_002633005.1 of Phoronis australis. NCBI lineage: Eukaryota > Metazoa > Phoronida > Phoronidae > Phoronis > Phoronis australis. The sequence goes on along the minus strand of NMRA01000421.1, from coordinate 282,717 downwards.
GTTGCCAGTATCATATGGCCCATTATTTGTGATGTATGGCACCATTATGTAAGCGGACTGATTTTTGAGGAGAGTAACTTACAGTTGCCATGAAATCACCTTACATAAAAATATATTTTAATTCAGACCGATTATATAACTGGTGTCAACTTATGCCTTACTAGAACTCAGATTCAGTCACAGGTTTGTGAGGCTGTCAGACGAGCTTGATCAAGAGTCACTCACCAAGCACTGTTGAACAACATGCCATGAAAATCCACTCAAAAGTGGATCAGCAACGAGACAATTCTCAAGTAATGAAGCGAGGAAAATAGAAGAAATTAAGCCAAGTTATCAATAGGAGAAATCGTCTCTTGGCATTGCTTTGGTTCACGATATTTAGAAGGTTCTGCTAATTTTGTTTGCAATTGAAAGAACCGTCAATATACGCTGGGTCAGGGCCCATGTGGGAATTGATGGCAATGAGAATGCAGACAGACTCGCAAAGATAGGAGCAAGCGTTCTGCATTTTGTGCCTGAACCTGCTATCCCGGTATCTTACGGATGTTGCAGGATGAGTATACGAAACTGGGTACATACCCAGTCAGCAGCCCAGTGGGCATCACTTAACTCCTGCAGAGAAACCAAGGAGAATTTTCCCAACGTGATTGAACCAAAAGGTTCAAAAAGCCTTCTGAGTCTAGATAGATTGGGTATAAGACACGACATTCAAATTTTGACGGGCCACTGCAACCTAGCCCGACACAGACACATTACTGGGCATATGGGGACTGGGGAGCCCTGTGTGTCCCGAGTGTGGTACTGACGTAGAATATCCTAAACACCTGGTAGAGTCTTGCCCAGCTTTTTATAGGCTAAGGAGCAACCTACTGGATGGCATTGTTACATGCCTACAACATATAGTGCATGGCAACAAATGGAAACGTCTGTCCGTCTTCCTAAAGGAGACTGGCAGACTTGAAAACTTTCTTCACGAGGAGCCATAATTGTGTTACTTCTACCCTACCAAACACCGGCTACCCAAAAAGTTATCAATCTTGCTTTTTTCTTCTTACTCTAATGAAAAATTCTGCATCTGAACCAGTAATCTTTGCCGGTTTTTTTTGTCGGGAAAGGAAATAATCATGACTGTCGAACCAGCACGTCGGCTGTTTTGATTCACATTTGATCTGAATTAAAGTCTTTGAAATTCGGCTTGGCTCGCATCAATTAGAATTCCTGAGAAACCGGTAAACCATAACTTTTTCCTGACAACATCCTAGCTCAAGTGGGTGGTTAGGTTGAGGGGGAGTGTGTGCGTGCGTATGATGTGTGAGAATGGCTTGTATTTTTTCTTTTACTTCTTTGTTTCTATGTTCTGTATATCAATGAAAAATAAAGAATAGAGTCGACTAATCTCAGCTCACATTTACAAATTTCAGGTCGCAAATGTGACATGCAGCTCATTAATTTGAGCCCTGGGTCTACTAAAACGAATCTAGGTTACCAACCACTGCTGAGTTGCTTGTGTGATAGTGGTATATTTTATATATGTTGTTAAATAAAAGTTAGTGTATGTAAAAAGTAGGTGTTTTAGAAGAATCGAACCAGGGTTGTTCAGGTTGAGTGTGCTGGAGCTTCACCATAAGGCCATTGGTCAGTGCTATATTCTAGTTTCTGCCGTGCACCAGAAAGGTTGCAGATCTGAGCTTCTGTTGTCACGTTAGTTAAGTGAGAATCTTTAAACTAGAGACAGCTGGAGAGAATCTGAATCACATTGATTTAGGTTGAACTCTGCGAATAATTTATTTTGGCAAACTACAGCCAATTATACATCAAGCCCCCGTTACACTTGCGCTCACAGCATTTTTCCATTTGCAAGCAAGTCTTGAGAGTTGATGACTAGACACTAATTACTTTGCAAGAAAATCTTTATCCAAGAAAAGCTAAATCACGCACGACTGTCTAGTACAATACAACCCACTGACTTGGTCATTGCCATTGAAGCAAACAAGCTTAAAGCGGTCTACGAAAAAAATTTTGAAACCAATTTCATAACAGTAAGTTAGTAGCAAAAGCGACCCCAGAACTGTCAGTGGGTCCATGACTGACACCCTTAGGATTTCTGTAAAAATAAACTAGTATTTAATGCTCTAAAATGTTACAGTGAATTCCATAAGAGTTTCGGACACAAACAGCGTAATGCTGTGAAACGTGCTTCCGGTGGATTATATAAGCCTCTATTAGCCACTCGCTAATGGGCAATTACTTATTAGCTGAATGGCGAGTATGCTTGCCAGTTTTAGTGTTGTCGCTGCTTCAATTCTCGAGTTGGATAATCTTGTCATTTACTTTAACTACATGTTTCAAGTGCACGCTCTTGGTTTCTATAAACAGCACTTTTGCAAAATCATGCTTTAAAGACTAGTTTAAAAGGACACAGGCAATTAAAACTAGAAACGATGGCTCAAGATGTGAAACAGATAATCAATCATTACTAATATCATCATCTCGTTGAAAATAATTATTGCGACAGCAAATCACAATAATATTCATAGAAATGCTTTTGTGGACAAGTTCAGTTGAGAGGTATCCATCGTAAATATAGACGTCTCTATGAACCAACTGCCTTTTACGCTTCATAGGCATGTGACATACAGGGCTCGACATAACGAGCTGCAGGTCGCATTTGCGACCTGAAATTTGGAAATGCGAGCTGAGATTTTTGTCAACTCGTATCAAGTCGCAAAATGCGACCTGGAATTTCCAACGTATGCGAGCTGAGTTTTTACACTTCTCGGCAGATACCGATAAAGCAACTCTTGTTAATCCGAACGTAATTTGGTTGCTGCCAAATCCAAGTTCAAACGAACACTAATAGAGAAAAACCCTCCCGGTGACTGTAAGCAGGTCGCGTGAACATGGGATATGAAGAATCAATCTTAGACGCGTTTCATTGGCTAACATTTTCCGCCACTTTTGCAAATTTCCGGATTCGCCGAAGAAAGTTTCGGGCCACTGCATAGCACGTGATAAAACGTCACAAAACGATGTTTCTACTAATTCTTAAGCAGTCAACTTACCATACTTTGTGGTGGACAAATATCTTTATTTTTTGCGTAAGATGTCCGTATTCCATATACCAAAAATCCACGACAATATCCCTGATATCGCACTGCGGCACTGGTCGGTCCCGTTGTTAGCGCCCAAGCGGTCCCGGCAGACAATGGTGACTTGGAGATATACGTCTCGTTTTTATCGCATAAGTCAACCAAAGTGAAAATGACAACCTATTAATCGCCAGACGACTTTTAGTTGCTAAGAAATTTTCGAACCCCTTTACTTGTTTCTGGGGCTTCGTGTGCGAAATATGATTGGTCTTTCATTTGTTGTTGCCAACGTGAAGCCTACTCCAGTGAACTCACGCGAACGCACAACTTCAAAACTGCACACGAAAAGAGAATAGTGACAGGCCCAAATGAAAGAGTATAACGGTTTGGCTCTGTTAAGCACCTGGATGCCAGTGGTTTATTAGAAGATGAATTCATACATTCCTGGCGGTTATAGAAGACCGATAGAACTCAGAACTGAAATTTTCCNCCCGGCAGACAATGGTGACTTGGAGATATACGTCTCGTTTTTATCGCATAAGTCAACCAAAGTGAAAATGACAACCTATTAATCGCCAGACGACTTTTAGTTGCTAAGAAATTTTCGAACCCCTTTACTTGTTTCTGGGGCTTCGTGTGCGAAATATGATTGGTCTTTCATTCGTTGTTGCCAACGTGAAGCCTACTCCAGTGAACTCACGCGAACGCACCACTTCAAAACTGCACACGAAAAGAGAATAGTGACAGGCCCAAATGAAAGAGTATAACGGTTTGGCTCTGTTAAGCACCTGGATGCCAGTGGTTTATTAGAAGATGAATTCATACATTCCTGGCGGTTATAGAAGACCAGGTGCTTTACGACATTCCCCGGGACCGATAGAACTCAGAACTGAAATTTTCCTGTTCCGATGTTTCCCGAGGTCGATGTTCCCTAAGCCCAATATTCTATGCCCGTAGCCAGCTATTGCAACTAAACGGGTACTAGATGCGAAATTGTGGCTAGCGAACTTTTTATTCCTCTCATCATACATCCCCTCCCCCTTGGCAACTTTTCGCTCCCTGCTGGACCATCGTTGCCGTAAAATGTTCAGACTCCAATAGAAACAATCTTGCTCGGGCAGAAGCAGGCAGTGTAGGGTACAGTGTAGGTGGTAACGATATCCAGTAAGTCATCCCTACTAGATAAAGTCTGCCTCGCAAAATCGTATTATTATAACGTTTCTTATCCATTGCAGTCTTTTAATATCTTATTATCGCAAACACTCGACTACGCTCACGCACAAGCCCACTCCCTACCTTTGAAGCGCTTCATAAACACTCAGTAATCTACTGAGCGTTCCCCCTTAACTTTTGAGAATTTCCAATTAAGCGCCCATTGTTCAGGCTAGCGCCCATCATAGCGCACTACAAACGACCGCTCGTGGTTTAAAATTGACACGCAGCCAAAATGGTGTGTCACTCTCATTTTACACAACAAATTTAGTTTTAAAAAAAACGTCTTTTCTCAATACGTAGAAACCAAATCCCGGCTTTGTTTTATACCTCCGAAAGAAAGTTAAAACTAGTGACTTGCGTGTCGTTTTGTGACTGACCTATTTTTCCCGTACTTGGCAGGTATTGAGGAGCAAACTTGAATTACCTGATGGCAACCCGCACGGAGTCGGGAATTATTTCGATACTATTCATTTCATGGAAAACTTATAGTTGAGTACGTGAACAGCATACGTACCACGTTTTTGTTGCGAAATTTGCACTGAATTGTACCCGCGCATCCAAATACATCATTCGTTTAGGGCATCGTTTCACGTTTTTTTTCGACAGATGTTTTTCAAACGACGAGTTAAGTTGCAAAATTTGGGCTGCGAACAAAAAGTAGAGGCAATTTGCCGAGTTAGTTTACATCTTTAACGACTTTAGTGACAGCCAGTAGCAGGTCAGGCGTAGCAAAATCGCGGATACTTTTTCAACGGGCATTTTCTCCCTTTTCACATGGCCAACTTAGCTAGTCGAATGCAGGTGTCAGTTAGAGAGCACTGATTCAACTTTTACATCGGCAATTTGCCTTGCGCTCTGAGCCTTTCAATGGCGGTGGAGAAGAACAGTAATACCGTACCTGCATGAACCAATTCAATTTTGCGATTTGAAATTTGTGAGTATTTAACACTTCAGGTAAGAGCATATTATCTAAACATTTTCTCGATGATCTAAAAATCAATTTTGGCGCGTTAAAATGGCAGGAAAATTTTGCGACCTGGCATTTATGCGAGCTGGATTTTGAAAATGCAACCTGGGATTTTGGCTAGGTCGCAAAATGCGATCTGGCAATTTTAATAGCGTCGAGCCCTGACATATATATTTACATGTATATATTCACAATCCCAGCAGGTGTAAACTATAATGCGCGTTCCTCGCGTCCGTTTTTGCTGAAATTGAAAATCTACAGAATGTACCTGGGCTTACAAAATGGGCAGCAAAGGTTTCAATCGGGTAGAATCAATATACACTCCGAAACCCTATAGTCGTCCGCCTAAGCATAAAACCGGCTTATTGTCTTACTCACCCNTGGAACGCTAAGTCCCGCGTGGCAGCGCTGCACGCGAAACAAGATGGCGGACGACCTTAGAAGACTGACGACGAGAGGTAATCGGACTATAGTAGATTGCTTTGGCTTTAAATTGGAGACTGGAGTAAGAGAGTCTCACACACTGACACTGACCTGCTGACAGTGTCAGTGTCAAGTCAAAATCAAACCTACCAGTCCAAGTCACAAGTGTCAAGTGACTCCACTGACTGTGACTCCACTGACTCCACTCTCCAACTCCAAGAAGTCCAAGGCAAGTCCAAAACTAGCAAGCTAATTTTTTTGAGACGGAACGAGGGCTTAAAGATTTTCAAAGCAATAAGTTTACCTTACAAACACAACCAATACCAAAATAACAGCTTAACAGTTAACAGAATTAAGGTGTGGATCCTTACGTCAGCGGTTTCGATTTGCCCTCCTAACATAAACAAAAACACAGATCCCGTCGCCGCCATTTTTCATATTAGGAATGTGACTCAGCAATAACTCAACTATGAAAATTGCGAACATCTAGAGACATCTATTGATAAAATTTGTATTTACCATAAACATCCCACGACTAACGCCTGTAGATGAACTGAATAAAATGCAATTGAGCAATAGGCACTCTGCCGGAGATTAACCACACATTCATACTTTTCACTGTTGCTCATAATTCAAGTTTAAAGCTGAACTCGTATTCATGACAAAAGTTGCTTTCTTGCTCCATTTCATTTCATTTTCTGTGAGCTAAATCAAACGTTCTGCCACAGCGGAAGATTATCATGAAACAAAACAGAAATTGAGAAGAAATCTTTCATTTCCTCTAAGCAAAAGTATCACCCACATCCCACCAAAGAAACTAACTAGTGATTTCAAACCAAGCACTTATTCAACAAAATTGCCCGGCGGTCTTGAACTAGTCCCTAAGTCAAATGAGATGTTCTGATTTTGTAAGTAATTGACAGTTTGTTACTGCCATACACCATATTCAGCCAATAGACAACCCAGGATGCTCAACTTGTAAAGCCTCTTGTCTCCAAGTCATATCCAGCTGTCATTTCCTTAGAAGCCAAGAAGTTACACCTATTTTGACAAAGGAACAATTCCGATCAAGACCAATTTCACAGTCGCAGGTGGTTTAAATCGAGTTGGTATTTATGTAATGGAAGCGCGTTTGTAGCCCCCTCTGTAGGCAGATTTTTATCGGTCAGCAGACGATAACAGAATGTTTATGGGGATAACGATTTTGATAAAATCAGAGATGGTTGGGTTGTTTTTTGACATAATAAAATATTTACATATTAAAAAAAAGACATTGCTTGGGGCTCAATTAGTTTTATTGATCTCTATAGTTGTCAATTTATTCATAACAAACGTGCACAGACATTCCTTCATATATCCTAACCATTCTCGTCAGTCTTAACATTGACCTCTGAATTTGGAATTGATGGCAATGGAGTGTTTTGTTCACTATGCAGAAATGTTTGGTTTTTCTGTATATTGCTGTAATGAATATGGAAATAAACAAGACAGTTATGAAATTCAGAATATTCTATAATTCATAACATCATGCATGTATAATATTTGTTTGAAACTCATTGCATACAGCATAAATTAATTTAGCACAATTTAACAACACAGACTAGCAACAATCAGTAGACCACAACAATTCAATTACTTCAATTAAATGCAGGATTAAAAGAAATATCCCATTACACAAAAAATATGTTTCAACACAACATGTTTTCAATATTACCAGGTGTTTATGTAAGCCTGTCATCTAAAAATCTCCCGAGGAGCGTGCTTATTCAGGTGGGGTTGCATATTGAGTAAAATCCAATTATAAGCACCACAACAAAGTCTGAAGCTGGTCTCAGGTGCCCTTTACACCACACGACATATAGAATCATACTTACACCAGGAATGGGAGGTACTTGTACACGTACAGGTACAGGTAACAGTATGTTACAAAAATAATCGAGGAAAAATGCCTTTTTCATCATGGCAGCTAGTTCAATAACAAAACGACTGACAATAACTGTCATGGTGGCAAATTCTAATTACAGACAGACGTGGCCACTGTAGTATAAATATTCATATTACTTCCCCCTCATTCTAGCTGATGAAGAAAACTTACTCTGCAGATGAAGTGGGCTTTTACCTCGTCATTACGACGAGTTTGTAGTACAGTCAATAAGTACTGACAGTAACTGTACACTGCAACTTCTCTTTGACCAGTCCATCAACAAATTGCCAAACTGTCAGCAACTCCTGGCAGATTCTAACGACATGCTTGAAAGGCTTGTTAGCTTATTACTCAATGTTTAAATTGTTGGCTCATTTACAAATTAAGCACCAGCCAAAAAGTACACATGCTCCTCACTACCATTATTTCTAAATTACTGGTTAACAAACTGTCAATCAAAGATGTTTAATTAGTCTTCCAACTTTTGTGCGTCAGCAGTTAAAAACATGTTTGCTTCCACTTGTTTAAAATACTACTGAATATTTGAAATCCACCACTGCACAGAGAATTCACCTAAGAAATCAAAATGTGCCTAAAGCTAATCCCAAAAATTAAGTCCAGCTTTCAGAGCTTCAGTGGCCTTGCTCCATCTGATGGGTGACATACGTAAAAAGTCGCAGAACCAGTGTACTTGGACTGAAAAAGAAATTCTATGTAACAGATAGTGTTTAAACAACAGACTAAGTCTTGACATATATTCACAATGTCACCCTAACCCGCTATGTATCACTCTTTGTAGTGACTGCAACATTTTTAATTAAATGTCTACAAAACGCAGAAGATTATATCTGATAGCTGCACTTCAAAATTCTGTGTTTGATCTCCTAACCTATCTCCTAACCTCGAACCAGCAGACAGCAAAGCATGGACCAACAGACAGTAAACTGGTGGTACAAATTTTAAAGCCTAAATTACACACGTTTGCTGAAAGTACTCCACACCTAGTGACCAAACTCCATACATGGGGACTATGAGTCTGGGAATGGAGTTGCTCACAAAATGTGAATATTTTCAGCATGTTTGTGTACAAAATGTTAACCAGTGCTATTGTTAAGATGTTAATAAACACAAGTCAAAGACAGTATGGTACCTTGATGTGATCTATGGTCCTCTCAACAGCATCAGCAGAGACTAGAGTGACAGTACATCCACCAAATCCTCCCCCGGTCATTCTTGACCCGTACACACCAGGCACGGCTATGGCCAACTCTACTAGTTGGTCAAGTTCACTGCATGACACCTCGTAGTCATCTCTGCAAGGTGAAAAAGTCTTTTAATAATATGAGCACAGCCTCAGAAATCGTTTTTGCATTACATCTAGGTTCTCATTCACGCCCTTGCATACAATAAATAGTAAGACCCAACTCAGAGGAGGGGAAACTGTTGTGCTATGCTCGATTGTCTGTCAGTGAAGCCAAAATTTGAACCCTGGTATCCCAAACGAGAGCCCGGAGCTGAAACCACTAAGCCATACTGTCTCTTCGAAAAAGCCTTTCAGTGATGACCCCACTTTGTTTTGCAGATTTGTAGTAAGCAAAGACCAAAATATAAAACATAAAATTCCATGATAAAATAAAATTGTGTCAAACCTATCTAACTGACATGTAAGCTGTAATTTATCTGGAAAATATATTTGTCAAAAAAGATGATTTGATTTTTAAAATTAAGACAATAACTTAAACAAAAAGAATACTGTAACAATAATATGAAAATATTATTAGTACATAGAACTCAGCTATTTTTTGACAGAAATCAAATTTTTTACGAGATTCATTTAATACAGAACAACACATTGGCTGCACTTGATTGACTTGACCTGTTATGCCGGGGCAACCAGCTAAGACATCTGATTGGAAGTGATCATTGAGACCCAGTCAGATGTCTTAGCCGATTGATGCAACAAAATCAGCCAAAATAATCAAGAACAGCCACTGTGTACAATGATTATTTACCTAAGAGAATTATGGCTTTTCACCATCAATTCTCCAAATTTAGCATAATCAGCAATCTGTAGGGCCATTGCTGCCTCTTCTGTCCTCTCTATTTCACCAACGACATGACGAGCCCGACAATATACAACATCCTCTAGCATTGACCGTGAGGCTGAAACAGTTTTAGTACATTTCAGGTACAGTGAAGGAAACTGAATTGCTATGCCAAAGAAGTGATAACTATTATTTCTTAAAGGCCTTAAGAGTTGTCCGTAATTGTTAACATTCTCAAAAACGCACAACACACAGCATATCTTTTCTGCACTCTTTAAAATGTTGATATTTAAATACTATTCCTAAGATAACCATGCCAACTGTCCAAATAATACACTGAAAATATTTTTTTTCACAAAATTTCACCTTTAGTCTACGCTCTTAGTTAACACATTATTTGTGAATCATTAATTCCAGTTCAGCATATGGATGCCACAAACACATACCTTCGCAATGAATAACCATAAAATTCCTATTTTAGTGAGTGGTCTTCTGCAGCTAACAAAAGTGTGAATAGATAAATACCTTCTAACAGTTGACTGTCCACATCTCTCAGACTGGATTTGTTCATCGCTTTAGCAGCCACTTCACATTGTTTCCTCCTTGTTGGATATTCACTTCCTGTTAACTGATGGCGAACATTGGAGTTCGTGACCAGAATGACTAGATTAGGGTCTTGTAATGGCACAAGACTTCCTTCCATGGACCTAAATGAAAACCATACATTTAAAGGTTGTAAATGATTACAATACATCTCAGGAAAACAACTATTTTTCAAACAACAGAGTACATCAAGTTCACACATAAATCGCCTTCCTATATAGTACCTAACCTCACAAGAGTAACGCGGAGCATTAAAATGCGCAAACAGTGTGTTTCTAGCATTTATTTCTAGGATAAAAAATAGCCACTAGATGACACAGAATACACTGAGCCCATCCAAAACTAGGAAGGTGTTGTCGTCTCTCAAAATTATTTGCCAAATCTCATGAAAATCCATCACAGAATTCCAGAGATACAAAGGCAAACATAAAAAACAAACTGCCAGTAGGAACCACAACAGCAGTCATCCATCTGCTGTCAGGTTAATAGCAATACAACTGCAAATTTCAAAAACACCTTGCAAGGGGTTTAGGAGATACAGCCGTAGATGCGAAAAAATGTCACCATAGTAATTGGACCCATTTGAAAATCCACGTCAGTCACCCTCTTGTCAGTAGGAACACATCTGCTAATTTTCATAATGATCCTCGGTTTGGCAGATACAGAAGTGGACGACAAAAACAGACTTTACAATAATTACAATGGCCGCCACTAGTTGGTACAGAATAAGTCAAATCCAACACAAAAAGGATAGATGCTGTCGTCTTCATGATAGAAATTTGTATGCCCAATTTCATGAAAAAGCATACGAAGGCAAACGTAAAAACTAAAATCACCACTTGGATTAGTCTGAAACTGGCCGTCATCTGTTGCCATCTCTATAGGAACACATATGCTAAATTTCAGAAAGATCTTACAAAGGGTAAAGAAGGTACAGCTGTGAAGGCAAAAATTAAATTGCCACTAGGGGGTGCCAAAGTAGTTGAACACATACGAAAATCAATGTTACCCTCAGTCTTCTCATCAGAAACACATCCCAAAATTTTTATAACGATAATTCAGGCAGTTTGGTGGATGGAGAGGGTAGCGCAGAATACGTCAAATCCAACTGAAAATGAGAAGGCATCAACGTCTCCTTATAGAAATCTGTTTGCCAAAGTCCATGATAATAAAAACGCCACTGTACAATCTATCCGAAAACGGGAACCTGTCGACTCTTTAATAAGAACCTATTAATAAAATTTCATGAAAATCTGCCAAGGATACAGATGACGAAAAAAAATTACCACTAGGGGAACAGAGTGCCACTGTTGTCTGTTGTCAACTTCATATAAATACACTTGACAAATTTAATAAAGATCCTGAAAAGGGTTTGGGAGATATAGCCATAGAGGAAAGAAAACTGCCACCAGGAAGCACCTCAGAAGTCCAAGTCCTCTGAAAACCTTTATCAGCCGTCCTCTTCACAGTTGAAACATAAAAGCCAATTTTCAAAATCATCCTTGCAGTGGTTTGGTTGATAGAGGATGCCAAAACAAGCTAGAAAACAGTGAAAATGGCCACTAGATGGCGCAAAATATGTCGAATCCATTCGAAAATCGGGACATGCCATTCTTTATTGAAGAAAGGCATTTAGCACATTTCATAAAATTCCACCAAGGAACTTCAGAGAAATAGACAGAAACGGAAAAAATGAAATTGCCACTAGGGGACACAGCGTTATAAATAACAGTCAGCAAAGCTTCCCCGCACATGAGCATGACCTTCAGACAGCACAGCTAGACAGTTTCGTCGCGTTTCTTGAGTTGGGGCTTGTCTCCGTTTGAATGAACGTGGATATGGAATATGCCGCCAAATATCAGCCCATTTAAGAAGTTGTTTGCATGTCCTTCCGAAAGGGAGTACGTACAGTTGCAACACCCGGTTTGTCAATCATAACCTTGTCACCTTCTCGGAATTCCGGCATTGTTTGGTTGGCGGGCGTTTGGTTGTTTTAGTGTTTTGCAGATGATAAAATGTAGACCAAAGGATTTGTACTTCGCACTACTTTTTGATTTGCCCACGTAAAAAATTATGTACTCGGTGTTATTAACCAGTCATGTCATAACACATTCCAGGTCATGTGAGAAAATTAGTAGCACCATCAGTGTTACCGGCATCAATAACAAAGTATAAATAAAAAGTGCTTAACTTCAATCCCACATCATCACCAGTAATATTGCCATCAACATCCTCAATGCCAACAGTCATTATCACCAGCACTGCCAACAGTCACCAATATCATGGCCAACAACACCATCACCAACAATACCACCATCACCACCAGCAGTTTTATACCCATCACCAACAATGTTACCACCACCAACATCATGCCATCACCATACATCACATACAAACCTGCAATCAATAAGCAGCGCATGGTCTTTCTTCCCCATCACAGAAATGAACTGATCCATGATACCACAAGGCATGTTGGCAAAGTCATGTTCAGCCTTTTGACAAGCGAGAGCCTTAGACCTTTGATCAGCAGCAAGACATCCTGTTAGCTCTTCAAGGAATGTGTAGGTGGCGACCTCTAGTGAAGCAGAACTTGATACACCACCACCGAGTGGCACAGAGGTCACAATAACAGCATCAAAGGAACACATCTCTCCTGATAAAAACAATCACCAGACTAAATATAGAGAAACCAAATGAAAACTGTGGAATACAGTACAAGACAAAAATTAATCAGACAAAATGCCCTTTTCCCAGCTGTTAACAGCAAATTAAAATATCATAGATATTAAATATTGGGGTGGCAATATTCTAATTACAGAATGGTTTGAGCTGCCTTAATCACTTTCCCGTTGATTCCCCTTCATTCTTGGTCATGGAAGACTACTCTGAGAATAAATTTGACTTCTGCCCAGTCGTCATGATGAGTTATTATGGGATATTTTGTCTGAATACTTTTGTCTTGTCACCTAGAGCTTTGCACTCACTATTAGAACGATGCAATTATGGCTTATAACATTTTAATGTATGGTGAAAAGCTCACCAACTTGTGACAAGTGAAACTATACTTTTCTATTTTTTCATAACATTAGTGGAACCAAATAAATGCTCTGGTCATTTTCAAGTTCTTCTTAGCGACTATCAGACTATGTTTTGAGAAACTGCCGTCCCTGGAAAATAATTTTAAAAAATTTGCAATTTTGTCCAAAGTCTGAGCGATTTTAGCCTACTTCATACCAACAATTGAGAAAGTCTGACAAATATTTAGTTGCCTACCTTTAAAGTTTGCTATCACACCTTTAACATAGTTGGCCCAAGCTGGCTTCCCTGGCTTTAAAGGTTCACTGGCAGAGTTGACTGCAAACTCAACTAACTTGGGCTCATCTGCATTAACGGCTGTAGTTACAACTCTGCAAACACCAGATGGCGTCTTAGCTCCAACCATAACAGTCACTTGAGGGAGAGCCTATAACAAAATCCAAAATTAGGTCCAATTAGAAAATAAAGGACTTAAAAAGTTTAATGGGTTACAGTTTATCTTCTGATTTTTATGTTACATTGTGACTATTATAAAGTTACTTTCTATTCCAACAATAACAGGAATTTGTTGTCATTCATATGGTTTGACTGGGCTGTGAAGTTTCAAAATTTACCAGTTTACAAAATTCACAGGAGTTGTACTACAGTTGTAGTGGTTCCTAGCTAGGAAATATTAGATAAAACAGTATTGCAGTCCTACTGAAACTATGATGAACAAACAGCTAGGAACTGGTTTCTAGAGTACTACAAGATCGAACTGTAGTCCACATAAAACGTAAACTACAAAAATATACTCTAACTATTACATAAATTATATATATTAATTATATAGGCCTATAAACTGTAGTATAAACAGAGACTAATATGCCAATAATACTGAATTATGGAGGAGTATTTCAAATCACAATTGCTAAAAATATCATTATAGAGGAAAGAACAATGCAATGGTAGTAAGAATGCTCAAGTGTCTTGTGAGCAAAAAAGATGGGGACAGGATGCCCTGACTGTGCAGGACAGTCAGCAGCGGGCCTATACACTGGCTATACAGCTGTCTAGTATCATTAGTAATAAAGACTAGGAGCAAAGCATGAACACGTATACCATTGGGAGTACAAAGCCATCATTGTAATCTGTGTGTTCCCCAATCAGATTCACACGTCCAGGGGCGCACGCAGCAAACTGGGGGGCGCCACCAAAGTTTGACTTGAAAACACTCGTAGCTTCAGCAATTAATTGGTCAACACTAATTTCCGGAGATGCCCCACTCATCTTCTCTAGCCAGTCGGTTAGGCAAACATTAATCTAAGTCAAAGGTCATGCCAACTGCAAGTACCGGGTGAGCCTATTTTTAGAGCACAAAGGCCTCACATTTTATCGCTTATGTAGTAATTTTGCAAATTTTGTTCCTTTATTATTGCTCAAGTTGCAATTTTAAATGCAAAATCGTGTTTTATTAAACATTTAAATTGAACGTTACAGCATTTATAGGAGCGTTTTAACATTATTGTAACTTTCACACCCCTTTTAAACATAAAGGTTCGTGTCCTTTCGCGCGACATCTGTTGATCCATAACGTTGTAAATATGGTGGTCGTGTACTTTACGTCGGGCTGCGGGTAACAGGTTGTACACCCGTTCACGTCTAAACCTTTTCTGAAATATGCGTTTTGAATTCTTCGTGTATTAAAATGTCTGTAAGTGACCCTCTCCTGAAAAGTTTAAAAGGTGAGGTTTTGCTACGAGCTACAAAAATGTGGGTTGTTTTATTCATGATTATGCCTACCTGACTAGATTGACGGCTGGCGCTTCATACGTCTCAGTTCTGACCCCGAGGAGGCCGAGTTCCTAATTCATTCAAACCGGTGTTATCACAAATAAGAACTAAATTCACAGGTGTTCTAAATAAAGTATTCTCTGGACTCTTTAGGCAATAACGATTACTGAAGATTGCTCAGTTTAAAGGGACATCTAGCAACTGCAGCCTACTACTAATACTCACCACTGTTAGTGTTAGGGTGACTTGCTTGACAAGAGAAGATCATCCCTGTTCTTGAGCTGTTTGATTGTCTGAGAGCTCTACTGGTGTAATTTATTGTTTTGTCATTACCCTGATTGTTAGTGGGTATTAGAGCAACTGTTTATATTTAATAGTTTGATGACACATTTTTATATTTCTTTCTAGGTTATATCATTGAGTTAAGGCATGAAACAAGGCCAGTTACCGATGACCATCCGAGTTTGCAACCCTTCTGTGAGACCATTGAAGTAATACTCAGAAAAGGCTTAAAACGTGTGTATTTAGTGTAAGCTAATATGGAAATCTGTCATTGTTGAGTATGACTCTTGAAATTAATGCCGAACTACTGGCTATAGTTGATACATATGTGTGGAAATGTTTGCCGACACCGAGACTTGAACCCGAGTTGCACGTGTGAGAGCTGATGGTCCAAACCGTTCAGCCAAGAGACAATTGCCAGTTGGCAAGCTATTTGAGAGAGGCTTTATCTGGCTGCACATCACACCCAGAAGTAACGTGTCACAACATATGTACTCGTGAGATTTTAAACTAACATGTAGTTTGCAAACACTTGCAATATATGCACTTGCACAATGTGTTGTTTTCAGTGTTTTGGGAGTTTTGTGTTCGTTTGGTTTCACTCTAATTTGCACATAATCTTCTTGTTGAGTAGAAGTTACGTATTACCTAAAGGACCTGAAACATCTGATTCTTATCAGTGGCGGATTCAGAGGGGGGCCTAGGGGGCCATGGCCCCCTAAAATTCCCCCAGATTCCATTTGGCAGTTCGGGGGTGCAAATGTCTGATGGACAAAATCCTGGCTGATACTCTGCCCTGGACCCTCCAACTCAAAATCCTGGATTCGACCCTGCTTATTTAATTATTGTGTGGTGCACTTCAATAATACTTCCGAGCGCAAAAGAAAAGGTCGAGAAATGCAGTCTACTACAAACATCTTCCATTTAGTGACTATTTCAGTCCACAGAGGTTTTCAAATTCAGGTATACAAGCTACTTAAGTACACATTTCCCCTCTTCACACACTGGGCCTCAGTGTCTTGATTTTGGGACCAGATATCGATCCTTTTCCCCACTAAATGATGTTTTAAAAAATCACATGAAATTCGCCTATCAGGCCAAGAAGTCCCTCCTTGTGATTAAAAAATTCCTCTCTGGGTTAGAATCACTTTTAACTCACACAGACCCTCAGCTGTTAAGCGTTTTATGAACTGCAAAGCATATCTTTTCAATGCACAATTTTGGTGTGGAGAACAGAATGTGCATTAGTTTGTCGCAAGTTTAAGGGGTGATCACATAGTATTGAGCAAAGGAAGTCACTCATGGGACACCCCTAATAAAACCGTTTCCATATACTCCAACATATACTTCTAAAAAATTCACTAACTGCTCAAGAGATCGTTAAGAAAATTACAGTTATTTTCCTACTGACAACAGCATGATTGACATTGAGTTCTGGGTGGGTTTGACTTCCCTTGTGGCAATTTTGTTTTGTTTTTTTTTCCGTTTGCATCTAGAGATGTATCTTCTAGTAGTGTACCATTTGCTGTGCAGTTATGGGCGTATTCTAATGCTTGGCGTTGCTCTTGTTTAATTTATTAAAACAAATTGTACTTATTCAGTTTCATAATATCATCTAGAGCATGTGTCTTTAACTGTCTTGCAGATCTGTCTTCCATTCTGCCGTGGAACAAGAGGGATTACTGGCATTTAATAGAGCACATTGGTAAACAAGATGAAGAGACAAACCCCCACCACCTCAGGTAGAATTTGTTATTACTTGCTAGGAATGGGCCCCTGAAATGGGGCTTAGAGAGTTCTTTGAGGAGTACATATAAGGTTGTGATTTGGACTGTGGATAATTTGAATCCTGTTTCGGCTGGCAGACTACGAGCATTGTTCTACTGTACTTCAATGTCTTGTTCAACACATCCCATCCTTGGCTTGCATCTACCTCCTAAATTTCTAAGTTTTCATATTTAAACACTGCTACTTGGCTTGCCACCCAACCACTACATTTTCCTTAAATTTTTTTATTTCCAATATTGTATCAACTGTTCTTGTACTCTGAAATGTGAAGGAATGTGTTGTAATTAAATGTATTTTGCTGATTTATTTGTTTTAGGTTAAATCCAACATTTGCAGTAACAATTACTTCTATTCAAAAGTCTAATCGGGTAAGTGACTGCTTGTCATATCTTGTGTTTCATGCTCTGCTAAAAGCTAAGTCGTGTGACGCAAACAGCTCAACTAATGGGTTTTAGTTTGACTCATTTGGGATTGTGGCCACAGTTTTATAGGTAACACTATTTTAAATGAGAGACACGGCTTTCAGCTACTAGTCAGTTTGTCAGACACTGTGAAATCAAAGCTTGAGTTAACTTAATAGATTCTGTTCAGCAAGTGTGATATGGTGGTGTGCTTGGAGTATTGTCACGAGTATTTAAAGCTAGTACTGTGTCAGAATATGTGACCTTGTCTTGTACACACATTTTGTTCATTGCAGCAATATGTTGATTAGATATTTAAGTAAATCTGGCAAGAAATGTGAATCAGTTGGTAAATTATGTTTTGAAACTGTGTTTGTCTCTAACTGACAGCCATGTTGTTTTAATTTTAGTTGAAAACTCCCCAGGGGAAGGGACGCTGCTTTATTCGTCTGGGTTTACAGAAAAAGACCCTTTTGGCACCGTTCTGTTATTTAAAAAAGAATCCTCATCTCCTTGAGGTATGGTTTATCTACAGTCACATTTCCAAGTCTTGCACATTTTTGCGTCGGTAGTTTATGTTTATTTGACGAATCACCATCCTTTAACAGTTGTGTTATGACATGTTTTCTACACTTGTTGGTTACATGACATATATTTCACACTAACTCTGTTTACTCGCATAACTGTAACTGCTTGCTTTTCAGACATGGTATGACTACACGTCCATAATAGGAAATGAAATACTTCTGGGTAAGAGAAATGATTTCCCTTAAGTTCAACTAGTATTGAAATCATTGATGTTTAAAAAATTGTTTGCCAGAGGTACTTGTTAAGGTGTTGTTAGTCTTTTTTGACAGGTAGTATATCTGATAAGCTGTTAGAATCAATGTTCAAATTTATCTTTTAAGCTGTCTCTGTTGAAATAATTATGTGGTACTTTTCAATAATGTATCATGGTAAAAATTCTCCAGTTTGGGACAGTATGTAAAATTTGGAACACCAAAATTTAAGCCGAAATGGAATTTTTTTGATTCTGAAGATTGGGACGTGGGTGATTTTGGCATAAAATATATGACACAGTGACTGAACTTTGTATCAACAGGGTCTGAAAATGACCACTGATGGTGGCCACTTATGGTGACCACTGATGCAAGGCTTGCATGAGTTCCATAGCGTGTATTACTGAGGTGAATGATCGTTTGTCATGGATCGTAATTCTTGAATTTGGAAACTAAGGCTAATATTGCCTATTTCTAAAATTTAGTACAAGCTCGGACTTTGAGCACAATAAAATTTTCACAGTCCAAAACTAGAGAATTTTTATGGTATATGTCAAAGCTGTGTTTTCTGATAGAAGCTGAAGGATTAGACATGGTGAAATTAATAAATTCTGGGTCTCCAATGGAAATCGGGTATCCAATAGAAACCAGTCTTGTAAATGAAATCATGCTTAAGACCCTGTAATAATGTGACTCGGCAAAGACCTTTTTTCTTTGCAGTCATAGTTTTGGCCCTATAAATGTCTTTAAAAAACTTAGTAAATAATTGTACAGACATGGACTAGTCTCCTACGAAGTTGAGTAATGTCACACTTAGAAGAAAGGCACCTTTGCTACTTGAAATGTGTTTTTGTTATGATAACATGAAGTTTTATTTAGTTTATGTTTATTTTTTTTGTTTGTAGAAATACTGATGTCTTTACTTCAAGAAGCTAGTGAAATCAATTTTAAGTTGCACATCAGAGTAAGTAATCTCAGTCTGTAGAATTGTTTATTTAAATATTAGATGGTTTCCTGTCTTTAATTTGTAGATTTTACTTGTTTGGCAGCTTAATATTACTTTGCTGTTGTTGGTCCTGCCTGTGTCACATTCTTTATTTCCCCCTACTTTATCAGATATTTTTCATTAATGGTTATTATATATCTTACAGATTGCATCCTTTCTGGATGACACCTGGATTATTCCCGTGAGTATGTTTGAAATGTTTAGCATCTTTCTTATCTCTCATTTAATTGTTAAAATGTTCTGTAAATCAAATTTGGTAAAACTTTCCTGTCTGTCTTTAGTGTGGGGTCAAAAACATTTTGAGATTAACACCTTCAACGCTGGTGTTTAAAACGGATATAAACTGTCTTGTGTTTCATCCAAAAAGGTCCAAATTTGGTCTTAAATTATTCCTTATACAGATGAAAAGTGACGTCTGATTTTACAAAGACCTGACAATTCTTTATTACTGGAGACCATACTCTGTGCTCCTGTGCTCATAACGACATGCTGTGACAAGCCAACTTGTTATGCCTGGATATTTTACTTGAGAGTTGACTTAAAGAGGCGTGGACCGTGATAAGCAGACTAAATTGCAATATTGAAAGTAGTTCTATACAGCTGAAACAGAATTCAAACTGCCCAGGTATTTTTAGGGTTTGTTCATAAAGATTTTTAATTTCAGAATCTATTGATATCAAAGCATTTTCTTACAGTTTCAAATTTAAAAAAAATCTGCCTACTACTCGCCACTTCATCAATTTTTCTCCAACAAGGCAAAGCACGTTTCCTTATTTGACTCGGGAAGGCTTCGATGCAGCACATTTCTCTTATATGGAAAATGTAACCTTTGACCTTAAGCGACCACAAGCAACTGATTATGAGTGCATGGGCAAATTCATCATAAATTAGAAATAGTAGTTTGGAGCTTAAGACCAAATTTCTCTCCTAAGTCTTAAGTCACCCTTCATCTCAAGCAACAGCAAACTGTTCTTTTAAAGCCTTGAAATCACCTTTGACTAAGGATTACTTTTGAGACTGATATCGTTGCAGTAAATGGTCATGATGGAAGGCGGGTTTACTCCGCCTTAAAAACGTATTCCAAAGACACGTGTGACTTCAACTATTAACCAGTTCAAAATTTCCTCCCTCATGCCAAATTCAGCTGTCCTCATCTGCGAAGATAAAAAGAAACGCATTGTATGATCGACCTAGTTTTTTGAAAATTTGGGCCAGAAACACAGTTCTGAGCTACAGACAACTTGGCGTGGTCAGCAATGGAACACTTTATGCGACGGCATAGAATGAACCAATTTCAATGCCAAATAATCATTAGTGGGGGACCAGTGTACAACTCTGGCGGCAAATGTCCTACTGATACTCAGCAGAGCCAGAGAGGGCGCTGTGATATATCGATGAGAGGTTATGAAAGTTGCCATGGAACGGCATTCATTCCATTGTGTAATCATGTAAAAGATTGTTATCCAAATTTGTCTGTAACTAGTCATTTTTGGGATTACAAGGACATGTAGTTAGATACTTGCAAAGATTTCTGTCTTGGAGTGTTGAGCACTTTTACCACTGACACTGTTTTTTAAAAAAGTTCCAAAGATATGTGCAACTTTAAATAGTTCAAAATTGCCAATTTCCAATCCCCACAACCCGCATTCAACTCTCCTTTTTTGTGTAAGTAAAAAAATGGATGGCACGATTGTCCCAGTAATGAGTATTTTCTGTATCTGTTACTTACTATTTTTCAGGCCTACAAGAAACTGGAGTTGGTTCCCTGCAAAGACCTCGGTCTTGGAGTACAGTAAGTGACTTGACATTTTAACTTTTACGAACCAAGACAGGTTGTGAAGTAGTGTGCCTTGGCTTGGTGTTTTTGATGATTTTAATTTTCATTTTAGTGAAAGCGTAAGTTCATTGGTCGGATGTGGACACTGAGAGGCTATTTTGCATAATCAGTGTGGACTATTGACTTTATTGAATGAAATTAAAGCTTATAAATATGTGTGATGTAAGTGACACGCGTCAGTTTAGTTGAATCTGCAGTCAAACAGAAAACAAATGCGCGATATACTGTTGCTGCTTTCCACTGTTTTGTCAGAAGCTTCGTTTTACTGATGTATAAAAATGTTGACAGTTTTGTGAATGTCTTATCTATTAGGGTACATTTCGGTTGCCATAAGTTGCCCATGGATTGTGTTTTTTTAATGATTTTAGTCACGCCAATACCACAAACTTAATATTATTTTTCAGTTTTGTAAATGGCTGGCCTATAGTTACCCAAGTTGATCCTGAAGGTGTCGCTGGTGAAGATGTAAGTAATGTACACGTGCTAAAGGTAACTTGCTGCTGATAAACTCTATTGTGTGTTTGAAATTGGACTCCTTTGATTAATGTGTTATTGTTCTACAATTTGTTGACCAGTATTTGGTGATCTGAAGAGCTGAGTATGAAATGCTTATTGTCCTAACCAGAGCTTTAAGTAGATCCTTTTGTAGACAAACCAGAGCATCTGCATGGTTGGATAGTTTGAAATCCTGGGTTCACGATTCATGTGAACACTTGTCAAAAAACTTATGATTTAGGTTTCTTACTGTTATAAAATCATCCTGGTCTTGTTCCTTTCTTAGATTACAAATAATTTCAAGGCCAACAAAGGAGCAGCTGCAGTTCACTGTTGCTTGAGATGAAGCTCGGGAAGTTTGCTTTTCATGGCCGCTTAATTTCAACCAATATGGCCGTCACGGGAATACCAGGCGGCTTTTTTCATTCAAGCAAAGACTAAGATTGCAATGACTTTGCTTCGGAAGTGAGAAAAGTAATTTTTGACACCAGAATATTCTGACCTATAGGTATCATTATTCAATATCTCGGCTCTTCCCACAGACCAGAATACAGAATTCAAAGTTTTTCAAAACTCATAATTATGCACCATGCTGTCAAGAGAACTCCAAACAGTAGTAGACGGTGTGTAAGTTGGTGTACACCAACCTTGTGAACGGTAGAAACTAATACCGAAATATGGGGCTCATGGTATTTTTGAGACACCAATAGACAGTATCACGTCATGGCTTATCTAGTTTGACTAATGAGTAGCACATTGCTTTCAGAACAAAGTTGAAGTTGGCGACATATTGGAGGAGTTGTGTGGGGAGCATCTGAAGGGCTGCAGTAAGCCTAAGATCACCATGCTAGTACAGGATCTGCAGGGTTGGCCTATTGCTTTGTCCGTTGTCAAGGTGAGCCACACATCTACCTACAGGGTTGCTCTATTGCTTTTTAGTTCTGGGCGATAACTGCAAACAGAGACTGCCTGGGGATTTTTCAATGTTATTTGTGAAGGATGATTTATGAAAGAATACAACTTACTTTGATATCCTTTGAGAAATCAACATTATTTTTGTAATTTTACATATTGGAATTTGCTACTAGTTTTTCAACTAGAAAATAAGCGAGAGTTCAGTGTTAATTCAACTTCAATCATTAACGAGTTTGAGGATTGTAATTAATTCCAACTTAGGGTGTCTATGACGACGGACGACTGTTTCCACTGGCAGCAAACATGCTTCGTACCCTTGGTAACGAGGATCCGTGTGTGAAACGCTACCTAGAAGGTGCTGAGGAGAAAGCAGAAAAGTCCAAAAAGAACCAGATTCCACCGCACGCTTTACTATCGGATGATGATCAGGAGCAAGTTCCGGTTCAGAGCCCTGAAGGAAAGTGAGTAACTTGTCTTCTCATTTTTCTGGTGTGTCCCAAACTAATGTAATATGTATACACCTCTTCAGAGGACATTGCATGCCAAGTGAATGTGTTATGCATACACCACCTCATAGGGGGCAGTGCATGTCAAAAATGATTCATTTTTCTGGTCAGGATGACAAATGCTAAGCTGATGATGAGTTGTGCTTGGAGTTTTTATGCTAATAGCACTCAGTTACCGTGACAGGGAATTTCTGGTCATTTTGTCTGTTTTATATTTTCTTATTGAACATACTGCAAAAGCAGAAAATAAAGGTTTGCGGATCTGTAATAGTTACTTGCTAAAACTCTTTATAAACTTAAAATCGTGAGATTTTTTATCAACGGTGCAACCAAGTAAGCAGTGTGTAGTCGATAAATTTTGCCAAGCAGTGACAAGTAATCATCGTGAACATTCATAGAGAATCCATTTGTGTGTTGGAGTGTACTTTAGGCAACATTTAGCAAAAGTGGGTGAGCAGTAATGAGAGCTCTTGATCCCCTGAACCCCTTTCTGACCATTATCGACTCATTCTTAGTGAAATTGTATTGGCAGACTTATACTTGGAATATCAGGAGAAGAGTTTAATATTCTTACCATATTACTTTCCTTTATTTAGTGCTTCCTTTATCATGGTTTATGTTTTGTGCACTGTTTTGCAGAGCTCGGTATAAAGTACAGTATTTAGGATGCGTACCAATGGGTTCTGTAAGTAATACTATATACTAATCACCAACATGCTCTTTTAGTCAGGTAATGGAAAGTTGACAGTTCTTGAACATACAGATAATTCAAACTACTAACTATGCCTGTTATAAACATCATGAAATTCATTAAAAGTTAAACGCTCTGTTAGTGGTCATTTTGTTTTTTCTGTGTCCGCTGCTGTATCTCCTGAACCCTATGCATGGACTCATTGAAATATGAGAAATGTTTTTTGTGATGTTTACAACGTATGACAAAGAGTTTTGTTTCATTCTTTCAACAGCTGTGCCCCCTTGTGGCAATTTGATTTTTTACATTTGCCAATGTATCTTTGGAATTCCTTGAGGAATTTTCAAAAAAATTGGCAAATAGTTTTCTGTTAGGGAGACAGTGGTGCCTTCCCATTTTTGGAATGTTTTGACGTATTCTGTGCCTTCTAATGGCCATTTTTTGATACCAGTTAACATCCCTTGAAGGGCACCCTTTGGGGTGGAATCGTGAGTGCAGTTCAATTCTCTACATCGATCTTATTTCTGTTAAATAATTGCCCTGCTTTTTGCTGAATAACTCAACACAATATAGTTTCAATTAATATTACTCAGTATCTGCTCAACACCATGATCTTTGAATGGTAGCACTGTGTTGTAGTTTATGTTCCTGTGTCACATGTATCAAGATCTAGTATATGTGTTTGTGCTATTGTTCAGTGCCATTCAGCATGTCTCTAGTGCACATAGTAAGGTTTGCTTCATGTGTTCGTGTCATTACCCTGCGTCATTTGTCTGTGGTGAATTTGCTAAGATTTGCTACATTTGTTCATTTCATTACCCTGTGTCACTTTTCTGTGTTGCACATATTAACATTTGCTTCATGTGTTCATTTGGTTGCTCTGTGTTCACAGAATGGTGGCATGGTACACATAGAAAAGGGTGTAGACGAGGTCTTGAATGCTACTGATATAGTGAAACAGGTCAGTAAATCAACGCTTTTGATAGTGCTTTAAGTTAATTATTCTTTTCAAATTAAAAAAATTCAACATTAATTTCTTTTAAGTTGACCCAATTCTTTGCCCACATCCTGCTTTGCAGAAAGCTAGTTTTCTATCGCCCATACCCAGTTTTTGAGTTAACAATTTACTGCACTGGACGCCAATCTGGATAACTATAAGGTATGTAGATGTATCAATCTTGATAACTATAAGGCATGTGGATGTATCAATCTGAATAACTATAAGGTATGTAGATGTATCAATCTGGAAAACTATAAGGCATGTAGATGTATCAATCTGGATAACTTTAAGGTATGTGGATGTATTAACTGTAATCTTCATGTTCAGGATGCTGTGATTGAACTCGGCGAGAAGGATGTGATTACTACACTACAGACCTCTGGTGAGCAGCTGATGCACCACTCGTACACTGAAATCTCATCATGCGGTCGAAGGATCGACTTCCTCAACTACTTTGCCTATATCGTTGGGTGAGTATCAAATGTTGATTCCTATATTGTTGAGTGAGTATCAAATGTTGATTCCTATATTGTTGGGTGAGTATCAAATGTTGATTCCTATATTGTTGGGTGAGTATCAAATGTTGATTCCTATATTGTTGAGTGAGTATCAAATGTTGATTCCTATATTGTTGGGTGAGTATCAAATGTTGATTTAGTTTTCTCAGATAAAGAAATCCCTTGGGCTTTTTATTTAGTTATAATAAGTAAATGTCTTCTTGACAGCCTAGGTTTTTACTTTTCAAACATTTTCTGTACTTTTTGTTTTTACTTTGTGCTGTTGGTTTAGCCTTATTGGTGATTTAATGTAAAAACTCAAAAAGTAATAAGAAAAAGTATTTTGGAGATTTCATTTCAAGTATTGGTCATGTTCCTGATGCCATTGTTTTGCATTGAATGTACATTTTTAATTAGCTTAATTTACTGGGAAGACATGTTCCCACAACCTATAGACTGATTGTTAAAGTTAAAAAGCAAAGTCTGAAGGTTTTCTACTTTCAGTTTTATAGTTTTGCAGATATTTAGCTGACTGCGCAGACTTGTTGAAATGGTCATTACATAACCTTAGTACATGTACATGGTCTGTCTTCATTTGATTTGTTCCAGTAACACGACCTGCACCATTGCACATCAGTTTGTTTGTCATGTGTTTGAAGCCCAGGATGAGGAGGAGGTATGATTCACGTATTTCTGTTTTTTGATACTGTGGCAAAATGTTTTTAGAGTTTCCTTTACTAAGAATGTGAACTGCTGGTTGTCTCAACGATAATTACTGTTTATTGGTTCTGTGTATGTTGCAGTAGGTAAATGTTGCAGCAAAAAACCCACATTTTACCGTTTTCTCCACTCATTTCGCTCAAAACTAATTGCCAAATTTTCATTTTTCCATTTTCAAAGGCTGATAACTAGAAATAGTGCAAACCCTACCAAATGTGTTTTATAGCATCTACTATTCTAGTAATAAACTGAAATTTTCTTTACCTTTATCTTTGTGACTGAGTGTGGCAAAATAAAATTTCTCTTGTTGGCCATATAGTGTGCTAAATAAATGGAGAATTGTCGCATTTCTCTATCCATTGAGCTAAAACATGATCAATGTAGAATGTGTTTAATAAGAAGTTGGCCATTGCCTTTCCTGCCATTGAGTTGAATGCAAAAGGGAGGTGTGGGCCTTTTGCTGACTTGTTTAAGTTACTTCGTAGTTACATTGCACTATTCAGTAATTACACAACTCTTGAAATTGTTCCTTTTAAAGTCGTGTTTTCTTGAAATTTCCATGTTTCCATGTGTCGATAAAGTGATGTGTTTCGAAGAAAAAGACACGTTTTTGTTCAATTCATCAGATAAAAATTCATGGGACTCTCAAAACAATTTGTTATGAGTCCATTAAACGTGTAGAATTGTGTAATCCAACATGTACAGCGATGAAATGACACTTGCTGCTGTGGATGACACTGGAAGAATGCAGATTACTACATGTAGTTGACGTTTTTTTTTTGGGAAAGCACAAACTTACCAAGGGGGAAGGGAAAGGAATTGCTATTTTGTCCCCCGACTTGTTCCAATTCTCACTTTAGTGTGCTTCTTTGCAGTTTCAATAGGGCCCTCCCGGATTACACAATGACACTTGAATCGCGCTGTACTTACCCACAATGCCATAAACATTCGTCAGGCACATTTACTATCT
>NMRA01000421.1:199342-255337 GCA_002633005.1 Phoronis australis | reverse complement strand
AGTATTGGTCATGTTCCTGGTGCCATTGTTTTGCATTGAAAGTACATTTTTAATTAGCTTAATTTACTGGGAAGACATGTTCCCACAACCTATAGACTGATTGTTAAAGTTAAAAAGCAAAGTCTGAAGGTTTTCTACTTTCAGTTTTATAGTTTTGCAGGTATTTAGCTGACTGCTCAGACTTGTTGAAATGGTCATTACATAACCTTAGTACATGTACATGGTCTGTCTTCATTTAATTTGTTCCAGTAACACGACCTGCACCATCGCACATCAGTTTGTTTGTCATGTGTTTGAAGCCCAGGATGAGGAGGAGGTATGGTTCACGTATTTCTGTTTTTTGGTAATGTGGCAAAATGTTTTTAGAGTTTCCTTTTATTACTAAGTATGTGAACCGCTGGTTGTCTCAACGATAATTACTGTTTATTGGTTCTTACTAACTGTGTATGTTGCAGTAGGTAAATGGTGCAGCAAAAAGCCCACATTTTACCGTTTTCTCCACTCATTTCGCTCAAAACTAATTGCCAAATTTTAATTTTTTCATTTTCAAAGGCTAATAACTTTGCTAGAAATAGTGCAAACCCTACCAGATGTGTTTTATAACATCTACTCAGTACATTACTATTCTAGTAATAGACTGAAATTTTCTTTACCTTTATCTTTGCGACTGAATGTGGCAAAATAAAATTTCTCTTACTGGCCATATAGTGTGCTAAATAAATGGAGAATTGTCGCATTTCTCTATCCATTGAGCTAAAACATGATCAATGTAGAATGTGTTTAATAAGAAGTTGGCCATCGCCTTTCCTGCCATTGAGTTGAATGCAAAAGGAAGGTGTGGGCCTTTTGCTGACTTGTTTTTATTTTAGTGACTTCGTAGTTACATTGTACAATTCAGTAGTTATACAACTCTTGAAATTGTTCCTTTTAAAGTCGTGTTTCCTTAAAATTTCCATATTTCTGCATGTCGATAAAGTGATATGTTTCGAAGAAAAATACACGGTTTTTTTTCTATTCATCAGATAAAAATTCATGGGACTCTAAAAAAAATTTGTTATGAGTCCATTAACTGTGTGGAATTGTGTAGTCCAACTTGTACAGCGATGAAATGACACTTGCTGCTGTGGATGACACTGTAAGAATGGAGATTACTACATGTAGTTGACGTTTTTTTGGGGGAAAGCACAAACTTACCAAGGGGGAAGGGAAAGAAATTGCTATTTTGACCCCTGACTTGTTCCAATTCTCACTTTAGTGTGCTTCTTTGCAGTTTCAATAGGGCCCTCCCGGATTACACAACTACACTTGAATCGCGCTGTACTTACCCACAATGCCATAAACATTCGTCAGGCACATTTACTATCTTGTTTTCGCGCCACTGGAGTTTCACGTTATTTGTTTTTGCCTGATGTTTTACAGTCAAGTATTTCTCGGTTGCATTATTCTATTCGTCCTTCCAATGCCAATGAAGTATTATTGCTGTGCTGTGGTCTGCAACTTCGATGTGACAAAGTTTAATAAACTGGTCAAAGGCCTGTGGATGGGTGATCAGAAATTTTTCGTCTTCCTGGCATCAAAAAGAGACCCGAAAATATGCCTGACTTCCAAAACGAGGTCCCACGCTTTCTTATCTCCACGACAAAGGAGAGTTCGGTCGCCATGTAATCCGGGACGACCCTATATGGAAGCTCGTCATTGATGTCATGAAAAAGGGATTTCCCCTCTGATATGTACTGTCTGTCTCTATACTATTTCTTTCAATAAACAGATTACACAAGTCCCTAAGATAACCATGGATTTATGTTTTAGTATTAAACAAACTTAGGTAACACCAAAAATCTTTGCTTTTCCCTTAAAGGTTCATCATTTTAACAATAACGTAACATACAAAATATTTCCTCAAAAAACGGTTTCATATATTTAATTTTAAGACAAGTGAGAATATTCCTTAATAGCAGGTTTAGGAATTTATGAGAATATTTAGGTTCTTGTTATTGCAATAATTTTCTGATATGGCCTAATTTATTACCTTTGCAATGGCTTACCTAGTGCATAAATTGTTGATATTTGTATGCTTCTTGCTGCAAACAATTCATTGTTCTTATGTGTTGTATTTTTCAGTGCAAAGTAATTTTGTGTGCCATTGGTAAGTTGCATTTACCTTACTTAGTCATTTATTATTCAGTGCTAAATTGAGGTTATTAGTTAGTTCTATGTTGCTGTGAGTCATAGTTGCATTGTTTCTTCATCTATAAAGTTTCAAGCTTGATTCTCAGGTCTTTGTTAGTTAATAGACTTGGTTTTTACTAATGGAGTACTGGTAAATGTGTCTTTACGTTGCTGTAATCTTAAATTGTTTGAACTTGTTCAACACAATGCGGTGTAGTAATCACTCGTTTAAACTGTACTGACTGAGCAGCAGACATGCTTCGGATGGATGGTTAATGTCAGTTTTTGTAATGACTGGATCTTTCATGGTTTACAGCTCAAGGATTTGAAAGGACTCATTGGTTTGTCTGACTGTTTACGTCTGTGTAGAGCATTACAGAAGTAACATAGTAATCTAAAATGTTACTACGAACCTGCCTTCAGTAAAAAGCAATGCTGATTTAAACCTTTAACTACTATTTATTTGGTCT
Source organism: Phoronis australis (assembly GCA_002633005.1). Taxonomy (NCBI): domain Eukaryota; kingdom Metazoa; phylum Phoronida; family Phoronidae; genus Phoronis; species Phoronis australis. Next base: position 252,698 of record NMRA01000421.1, on the reverse strand, counting down.
CGGTGTTTTCTCTTTGAAGATCAGATATGATTTCTGGAAGAACTGACTTTTTGTAATTGCTTGAGACAAGACTGTATGAGTTGTGTCTATGGTAATCATGATCTTGAGCAATAACAAAATGTCAGGTTTTCTCAAGCTCATCTCTGTATGGATCAGGGAACAAGTTGAGACTAGTTTTGTAGCTGTTGGTGGTGTGAATCAAAAGTTAGTATTTTGTCTGAAAGCAGGTTAGAGCAATGAAAAATAATGGAGACATTCCTCATCTGTTGTGATGATAAAGTTATGTTCACTGTTTGTTATTCTAATTGGGAATCTCTGTGTAAAGGGAGTGGGGCTGGGTACACATAATGTAAATACACACCACCTCACTTACCTTGTCATCTCATACCTTGTCAGTCTGCATGCAGTTCCAGAAACATGATCATACCTATACCTATACTTACGCATAAGTCGTCATCACTTTTATCACTGTCCAGAAAGCACAGTTAAGCGAGGTAGAGTATAATATGTAACTATGGTGAAAAGGGTGACATCTATTGTCTTAATTTTACTGTCGAGCACAGTTTGCCAGGGTTCTGGTGCACTCCATGGTCTGTTGTATAGTGTGTATTGTTACTTCATTAATTTGTGGTTGAAGGTTGCTGATGTAAGTTCATAATTATTAACACTGGTATTGATGAATAAACGGAGACTCTTTCTGAATTCAGTTTAAAATTGTCGGTGTTAGATTCAATTTAGTAACTTTGCCGTGGCAACACTCATTCAAGTGCCTTACTGAACATTTAATTGTATTGTTGAGCTTCGTTTTTGATAGGATTAGATGATGATAACTGAGCATTTTCTTGCAGACTTAGCATAGTGATGTTTTAGTTGCGGGCTGTGTATGTATTGCTGTGTTGCTTACTCCTGATGTTTACGGTTACAACAAATTGTTCAGTTTACCACCAGTTTAGGGAACGGTAGGCAAACAAGCAGAGCACTGGGGAGTAATTTTGTGGTGATCGGGCAGGAAATAAACGGGTGGCAATTGACTGGGAGTGAAATTGGTGGTGACTGGAGGAACCCTCCTTTAGTATGTACGTATAAATTGATCCGATGTGCCCCCTACCCCCCCTGGTATAACCAAGTAAAGATTTACCTAAGGTAGACAGTTATTTACGTGTCTACTAAGAACCATCATTTTATTAGTTCATAAGTTAAACTTTGTATTCACTTCACCGTGGTAATGAAGACTTTGTCATCTTAAGAGAGTGAGCACAGAAAGTTGCTCACCAACATGAAAGTGTTCGTGAGATAGCTCTTCTGTGCCTTTTCTTGAAGTGATGCATTTATACAATATAACATTGTACAGGTTGCAGTGTTTTTAACAGCCCTACATGTTGAATTTCAAGGTAGACATGACTGCTACTAATTGAGGAGAATGTAGGTCAAGGTTGTTGAGGGCAAATGGAATCATTGGCATGCTGTCTTTATCAATTCATAATTAACATTAGAAATAGTTGTAAGAGGTATATATTCTTGCTTTTTATGCCAGCATACCTCCCTGTCCTTTTATGCTTGTTCATCGTCCTACCTGTTCTCTGGTTTGTTACTTTTAGTCATATTGATTTTTTGTTTACAGAAATTGATTGTATAAATGTGTTGTACAAGCTTTTTGTATTTGCTGAAAAGTATTGTGGTTGGCTGTTGGGGTATAATAAGTTTAGCAGCAATCTGATTATCAGCAAACAAGTTTGTATCTGCGCTGATAATCAGATTGCTACTGATGGTGTGGTTTGAAACTGTATCTGAAAGATCTGAGGTGATTGAGGTATTAGGTAAGTGGAGAATTAGGTGATGGGTTGATCAGTTCAAGTCATTTGAGACTCGACTTTGAATTTGAGAAAATGAGTGGCTTAGCAAGTTGACAACTAGTCTTTATAAATAGATATTTGAGTAACTGTGACCCACGGTAGGACAAATATTCAACACCATCACATAGCTTTCTGGATGGCGATCTGGAATATCAACCTGCTTTTGAAGTGTGGTAAAAATATGTAGATTTGTTCTGCAATCAAAATCTGCAGTGAACTAGAATGACTGTTTAATATTGTGGAACCTCACAAAATGGTGAGGGTTTCAAGTCTAAGGGATTTAAATATTATGAAACAGGTCAGTCCGGATATTACTAGAGTTTGATTCTGACAGAACAGATATATAGGAGGTTTATATTTCCCCATTACAGCAGTTCTAAAGTGGCGGAGCAGGAAGGGTCCGGGTCTTTTGGACCCCCATCTGCTGTATGCGATTTTTCATTAGAAACGTCATACTTGTCGCTTAACGTTTGCGAAGTACGCCATTTCCACTCTCTAGTATTAATTTTATGTCTNTCGTTTGATCTTCCCTAGCCCACTTATCGGGTCCAGTATCGAGCAATCGTATCGTTTGATCTTACCTAGCCCACTTATCGGGTCCAATGTGATATCAAGCGATCGTGTCGTTTGATCTTCCCTAGCCCACTTATCGGGTCCAATATTAAGCGATCGTATCGTGTGATCTTCCCTAGCCCACTTATCGGGTCCAATATCAAGCAATCGATCGTATCGTTTGATCTTCCTTAGCCCAGAGATAGTCTCTAATCTGAGCAAGGAAAAGTTTTAGTGACATACTTCTTTGTGTAAATGGTCTGTGTCATACTTCTATGTGTAAGTGGTCTGTGACATACTTCTGCGTGTAAGTGGTCTGTGGGATACTTTTATGTGTAAGTGGTCTACATCATAAGTTAGTTGCCAATGCCGGCCGGGGAAAAGCGGGTTTGTGTAGCCGCAACTGAGTAACCGAATATATAAAAAGCCGATCCTTAAAGTTTTTGTTCCTTGTTGTCATACTTTCTAATGGGAAAATTGGTAAAATATTTCACTTTTCGCTGGGGTGCGCGCATTTTTTGTAACAAAACTGTCCGTTTTACGATTGAAAAACATAATTCTTAGGTCAGATTTCAAAGTGAAAGTTGTAAGTGAAACGAACTAAATATTGAATTCAAACGTTTTTGCATGGCCCACTGATATTGCGCATACACGCCTATACATGTACCACGCGATATGTTGTTGGCGGTTTGCATTTTTTCCGTATTCCGAACAACCGATTGTCAGTGATTTTGAAATGCTCTTCACTGACTGCATCGGGGCGACTTGTCATTTGTCCACTTGTTCAACAGCCTTATACAATTTATGTTTTTGCTAACACCACTTACTTGTCGGTTGCAATAGCTCCAAAATAACAAGCGTGCGCTCCATACGGACCAACAACACTGACTTAACAAGGGCTCTCCAACTAAAGAGTATTGTTGGCCAACAGGCACTACATGGCAAGCCATACATTCGAAAACATGTGATGTAACGCTCGTGACGTGTGTAACTCGGATGATTGAGAATTTATGAAACGGAATGCGTTTCTTCGTCGCCAATAGGTAATAGTTCAGTGAACCAGCGTTTTGACGGTGCTCAAGGGGGTTTATCAATAATTAATCCACCAGTACGTAAGAAACCCAACAATCGCTCTTAAATTTGTGACGTACAGTTTGAGTAGTATCCATGCATGTTCAGGTCAATGTTTTAATTGACCTAATACATGGACCGGTTAGTCCTCAGGCATCCGTGATAAAAACACTAGGAGCAATGCCGCCTGTGACAGTTTGACCCAATAATATTTCACACCTGTGTCACCGGGCTGCCGTATTACGTCACTCGACCAAAAGAGAGGATGGAAATCCCTTTCAAATTGTGAGCAGTCTTTTGTTAATGTTTACTCGGGAAGTCATTCGAGTGTTAACTGTGTGGGTTTTGTTCAGTCCGGCGTCTAGGCTATTGCAAGCAACTTGATCTGATCAATAGGGCACTGTAACACTACGTATTGTTGGTTCAACACAAGAACAGGTAAATTAGTTAAAACCACAGACCAGGTTAAACGTGTATTGAAGTGCTCCTGAGAAAAGTGAGGACTTCGCCGATGACCGGCATGTTGTGCTGTGTGGCACCTCGTCATAAGAAAGACAAGAAGCGAAAGACAAAACCGAAGTTGCCAGATGACGATTCCGAGGGCGGATTTAGAGAAAAGGAGGCATCTGTCAGTCAGATGACGAACTCTCGAGGAAACGAAACTGTTCAAAAACCCTCAACAGGAACTACAAGTTTGACAAATATACAACTGGACTCTGTTACGACCACTACTGGAACAGACGTCACAAAAAAGCACTATCCAAATCCACCTTTGAGCGCGCGTATCTCGTACGACACTGATATAAGGACTACTCATTACGATTACGCCCATATGAGGAATCCAAATGTTGTGGACCAGTATAAACTTGACTACACTCGGAGGCCCATGTTTTCATTCGATGAACAAAGGACGTCCGTGACACCGGCCAAATCTCTTCCTTCGCTAATTGACGAACCAGAGATAACGAGATTTCCCAAGTCAGAGAAATTCCGTTTCCACGGAAGTACAGCATCCTTATCAAACATTTATTCCGGGTCGACGTTATCTCTCGACACAGCGGGTGAGGAGAGTCACACCGCTATGTACGGATCGACCACCCAACTACACACTCAAATGTTAGACAGGAGGTTTCAAAAGCTGAAAGAAAGGGCCGAACTTTTACGTAAAAAAGACACCGAAATTCGGAAGCGCTATCAAGACCTTTTAGACAAAAGAAAGAGCATTTGTGAAGAAAGCCCAGAGGCAAATATTTCCTATATAACTAATCCCAGAGCAAACGAAACGGACAGTACACCGGTGGCACCGCCCCGTAGAAGGCGGTCGTTGTCGATGAGTCTGAATACTACAACGATTGAGTCGCCGAGGAGCTGAATAATGCCTGAAGTATCAACAAACAACCAACATTGGCCTGCCAGTTTGAAGAGAAAGCGATGTGAATTTAATCTATTGGTGCAATAAAATCGCCTTGACCACATAGTTGGATTTACCGGCTCAGGGCGAAACTGGTTTCGAAGTCATACGCTTCGTTGGTTAGCAATTTATCATTATACAGGGACGCGCCGTTCCTATTGTTCAATACAAGTGATAGCTGAATTGGTTTAATGTGGCATTTGCTCACAAACATGTTGCTAAACGTCGTATAATATCTGAGATCGTCAGTCTTTACAGTTTATGCTATAATGCATTAAATTATCTACACCTGCATTGAATTTTTAACAAGGTCAGGTCATCAATATGCCCAGGAATCATTTATGCTTTTAATTATTAACAACCTTGTTAACTAACTCCGTTGTATCGACTCAACGATTAAAAGTATCCATTTAATACACCAGTTATTTTAACACAAGCACAAGTGCCGAAATGGACATTTTTTCAAATGTCTGCCGCTTTGCAAAAAAAAACTAGCGCTGTTTTAATAGTACGCAGCTTCTATCAAAAATGAAGACTTGACATGATTTTATGAAACAAGTTAAATAAAATGAAAACGAAGTACATAAGAAAAATGTAACAACGATTTTGAGACTTGATCATGGATATTTATGTCAAACAAAATTTGGTTATGCTATTGATAAGATTGTCGTTTGGCAAAGAATGTGACTTCGTTTTTGCTTAATTTTACCCAACACGTGGTCGTGCGACGAAAGTGGGTGCAGATTAGTATAATGACAAAAATCAACGTCTGTACGCTTTCTGGTTTCAGGAAATACGCACTGTTACTGTTAAACTCTACCCTATTAAATAGACTCATGGACAAGGTCCTTATAATTGTACATTTCGGACTTAACATACAACACAGCAACAACTCTTAAAAATATTTATTTTAGAACACAGTGCTTCTGTTCCTGGAATCTGTACAAACCCGAACCACCTGATAATCTGAGGAAGTTACTGTGTCCACTTTTACTGAGTCCACACAAAGAATCATTATAAGAAGTAAGATGCAAGGAGCAACCCTGATCATAATGCAGACAGACTGCTTCCGACGAACTTTCACAAAGTTATCTTATCACTCGGGTGTTTTACCAGCTGTAATAAACACCACATTCAAGTACAAAATGCCAACTTTCTGTCACGTGCAATCCCCATGATCAAATCAAGTTACTAAAATCAAATAAACCCCTCTTATCTACCCTTTGATTTATAGGGGACCACAAGATTGAGGAGAAACCTAGGGGCGCGTTCCATACAAATCGCAAAAACGCAAGTCATTGCGAGATATTACCGAACATTACAGGCAAACCGTGTAACGGACTGGCTTTTCCCGTGAATTACTAGCAAACGCAGTGCCGATATCTGACGGGTTCGAATGTTTTTTTTTCTGACCTAGGATCAACTGAATAAGACAGCATGAAAACCAACTCTCAAATCCCATCACACAATGCTTTATTTCTGAACACCAGTTAGCATTATAAAGACGGACACAAAATATATCAGCAGATTCAAAATTGTAGTTGCAGTCATCAACTCTTGGTAACACTCTAACTAAACCTAAGTTTAGGAAGTGTACAAAGTGAAACAAGAACAAGTATGAAGCAAACATTACAACTTAAGATAGTTGGTAACAACTCTACCCAGAGGGGGCACAATAAAAACACAACAAGCATTTAACATGGAGGTCTAAACCATTAGAACATCTCAATGCCAAACTTTACGATTTTAACAGTTTCACCATCCCACACAGTGCCATATAATGCAAAGTACTTTGAAACGGGACACCTGTAACAATAATTTTCACCAATACCTTCTAATGGACCAGTCATTCTATTGACTGCACGAACAAGTTAGTAACAGAGTGCATAAAACGAACTTAAAACGTGTAGGTGCATATTATAGAAAAACATGTTAGTATGATATCTCAAAAATAGAAAACAACAGAGAAAACAACCCATGTCCCAGCCACAGAGAAACAAAAACAAAACTGGCTACATATTCACAGACCACCAACTCCCAGTGGCTGATTGCATAATGCCAACTTCCACAGCGATTGTGGCTCCACTTAATCTACTTTGGGGATCTAGGAACTAAAATAAGCACCTTATATCGTTAATAAACTGATAAGTATATATCCAAGAACTGATTACAATACCAACAGGATTAAAGTAGACAACTTTTTATTAAGACTAGATGAATCAAGTTACAAAATACAGAGTAATTAAAAAGTAGCAAAATAAGTTTAGTTATTAGAAATTGGTCAAAACAGCAAAGTGATGCCATTGCAAGACCTCATGCTGGTTTTCTACAGGTGACTAAGCAATGTGTCTCCAGCTGAGTTGGGAATATCATCAAACTATTTAAATCTCGTAAGCACTAGCGAACACCATTTGTGACTTTTGGACAGTCAAGTAACTCTAACAGTGTTTGCACGCTACCAAGTGACAAGTTTACAGAATTTTGTCTGGAATCTTACAATGGGACCATTCTTGGGGTTTTGTGCAAAAACTTGAGAAGTAGTACATTTCCTTAAAGGTATTCACGATCAAAATGGGGTTTCTTTGTTATGTTATTTGACTATATATTTTCTATAAACTGGTCCACTTTTTGCTTCAGGAGTATACAACTTGTCAATTACAGCTGAAACAATTGTCATTTAATCCCCATAAGGAGATGGTGGTTGTTTACCCAAATAATTTCACAGGAAACATCGGTCCAAAACTTGAGATGGACTGCATGATGGGTGCACCAGTAAACCTTGGGTGCCCCAGTAAACCTTGGGTGCACCATTAAATCTTGGGTGCACCAGTAAAAATGTGATGTCAGTATCGCAATTCTACACCTGAGTCACCCAAACGTTATTTAACAAAACTGTCACTTATCTATTTTTTTAGACCGACACCGTTGCTGAAAATAATGAAAACTTCGCCAAACGTCACTTCATGACTCAAGTCAATAAGATAAAGATTTTTCTATCCTTTAGTTTTATAGAGAAATGTGTCAAAATATAATTATTCCCTTGTCAGCCAAATTGTGTTCTAAAAAGGACGACTCTAAGTATATTTCTCTTCACCAATTACACCAACAGTTGCACAACAGGTTGTGGATAGTTTGGCAATGAAAGTAAGTATGATCTGAACAGCAATTTGCTTCTAAAACAACAGGCAAGATCAACAGTTTTCAAATTTCAATCACTACAATCGCTATTCTTAAAATCAAAAAATTTAAAAAAAAACAAGTGAAAACATTTGCATACATTTCTCATAATTACTCAACACGTCCAACACTTACTCTGAAATCATCAATCAAAAGTTTGCACTGCTATCAATATCACAACTCCCAGACAACATCATCGCGCTCACAATGGCCCCCACAAGGGCCTGTGTACAAAACTCACTCTTCAATTTCACCCCAGGCTATCTCCGCTTTCTCGTAAAACTGTGAGGACACCTTTCCCTTACCAGCCATCATGGCCGCCTCTCCTGCTTCATTGAACAGATCACCTGCAATAATGGAGAGAAGTCATAACTCTACCAAGCAAATAACTAGATAAGAAACGAGAGTAATAATTTAATGTAGAGTCAATTAAAATGTTTAAAAAGAAAAAAGAGCAAGTCAATTTAAAGTCATTCCATCAGGATGACCCCAAAATGTTACCCACATTTTTGCTTCTTAAATAATTTCTGAAGAGATCACACAAAAACTATGCAAATAACTGCGACTACAATTAGTGTATGACATCTCTACAAAGTTACAAAATTAAAGTAAAATGTTGATTCGATGCCACCTTATTGGTCTAAGGGTTCACCGTTTTGCTACAAGCACACTCGCAGATGTTGAGCAAAATTGTCACAGCAACGTTTGTAGCTATTTTATGTAATGATTTAATCTCTCTTCAGCTGCTTAATGTTAGGATTATTTGACATGAACGTTATATTTCAAATAACCTCAAAACACTAAGCGAGTTCCAATCCACAAAGAACCTCGTCTATTTGATTTTGTTTTCAGCCGATGATTACCCACAAATCTCTGTCTGTACGCAGGGTTACCTCATTCTTATGAAACTGCTGTTAATCCTTTCTAACACCTCTTCTCCCTCACTGTTAAAGCTTTTTACGACATGCTAAGCAACGTGACATAACATTTAGAATTGACCACTACCCTTCGAGTAATGTGTATCCCCCAAATAACAAGGGTCAATGAAGTTATGTTTTGACTTAGCTGGTCAAGTTGTACCTCTTGGAAGATTGCTAAAATCTACGTAACACACCACTAGGAGGTGCTGTAGCCCAAAAAGAGGAGGCAGTGAAGCCAAGTCGGCCAAGTGTTTGCCTCCTGTTCACAAGATAGTAGGTTCGAATCCCAGTGGACCCCACTGCTAGACCCAGTCTCTAGCTATCTCAGCATGGTCTTAAATTGCATATTGTGTCAATATGTGTTGCTTGTTTATATTAATAAATTAATGAAAAATGGATTCAGTGTTAAGTGCAATGGGCCGAGCTGCCTGTGCACGTTTCATGCAACACACGTCAGACAACCTGCATTATATTCTTACCCCAAAAAGACATCATTCTTCCGAGTTACCGTGACCATAAGTGTTATGCCCCTGCAAGTGTTCTTGCCGCAAAAAGGTAGACACTTGGATTGAATTCTAAATAGGCAATAAAACGGATATGAACCAACATTATTTTTTCAAATTTCTAACAACTGAATCCATTCATTATGTTTTTTGCTTGGTCATTGTACTGTAACCATGGCTACAACATATCTGCTGACTGGCTTCTCCCCACACAACACTAAAGAGCCAAGTGCACTCTACCAGCTTTCTGTGGATCTTTCTCCAGCCCAGGCCCTCCCTCCAGATACATCTCTGCTTGTCTGCCTAGCAGTCGGTATGTAGGGTCACTCAGCAGGCCAGAGTTGTCTGACCCCTCATGGACTTCACACGCTCGTTGGTACCAAGTCACAGCCTGCTGCCAACACTGCTTCCTGTTAGCAGACACAAGAACTTTACCATCATGGAACAGTGTGAAGACCAAAAGATTAGTTTTATGTTTTGCATAGTTCCCTCTGCTCTAAATCAAAGAGAGTTTCACATAAGTTTTTGTAACAAGTATTTTTAAAGTGTTCTGAGAGATAATCAAAACTTTACACAATCTTTGGAACATCAAACAAGAGCAATGCAGAGCATTGAAATGCACTCAAGAATGTACCACAAACGGTGTGCTTTTAGGGTGTTTTTTGCATCATGAAAATGACCACTAGAAAGCGCAAACATAAGAACATATATGTCAATTTTCACAATCATCCTTACAGTAGGAGTGGTTTGGTTGACAGAGAGGCGGTTGCCAAAAACAGACTAAAAACGGAAAAAATGGCCACCAGACGCAAAATATATCGTTTCAATAGAAAGATATTAATCAAATTACATAAAAATCCGATTAAAAGCTTCAAAGAAAACGGAAAGAAATAAAATTGCCAATAGGGGGCACAGTGTTTGTCGGATGCGTCTGAAAGTCGTCACCATTCATTGCCAACTTCATATATTAAATACACTTGCTAAATTAAATAAAGATCCAGCAGAAGGTTTAGGAGATACAGATACTAGGAGGCACCACAGTAGTCAACGTCATCAGAAAATCATTGTCAGGCATCCTCTTCACATTAGGAACATACATGCCAATTTCCACAATCATCCTTAAAGTGGTTTGGAAAATGCCAAAAACAGACTCAAAAATAGTAAAATTCCCACTACGTGGTGCAAAATACCTCGATTCAATCTGAAAGATGCTTATCTGGCAAACTTTATGAGAATGCACACTGAGGAACTTAGAAAATACAGAGGTAAACAAAATAAAATTGCCACTAGGGGGCACACTGGTAGTCCGTCCTTCTGAATGTCGTCGTCATCCGTTGTCAACTTCATATAAATAGACATGCAAAATTTAATAAAAATCCTGTAGAGCATTTAGGAGATGAAGCCATGGGCGCAAAAACAAACAAAACTGCCACTAAGAGGTGCCACAGTAGTCCAAGTTGTCGAAAAATCATCGTCAGTCGCACTTCACAGTAACAACATATAATCCATACTGTGATTTGGTTGACAAAGGGGCAGAAGCCAAAACTCAGACTCGATAACAGTAAAAATGGCCACTAGGTGGCACAAGGTACCTTGAATCCATCCGAAAACAGGAGGATGGCGTCATCCCACTAATAGATGCCTAACTGCCAAATTTTATGAAAATCTGTAGAGGACCTCCGAAGAGAGGCAAACGTAAAAAACTAAAATTGCCACTAGGGGCACACCAGTAGTCAGAGAAGTCCCGAATTCGCCGTCATCCGTCATCAGCTTCATAGGAACACACCTGCCAAATCTCATCAAAATCCTGGGAGGGGTTTTAGGAGATACAGCTGCAGACGCCCGGACAGAGAGGACAGCAAGATGCACCCACATATAAATAAGTGGGAGCTTAAAAATATCACGTTTTTGAAAAGTGCTCTTACTAGAACCTATCTTTTTCATTTTTACAAGACAAAATTGTTAAGGTACATTAAAAACATGTGAGTTATAAAACATTTGGACACTCAGGTTTCTGTATGTTTTTCAACAAGTTTACTCCTGCACTTTAAAAACAGATTGTGTAGTAGCAATTTTCTTAACTTTAATGGTGTACAACTAACTACAAACTTGAAATTCATGGGAAGGCTACTGTTTATAGAATAGAGGTTTAGTCAAATATCCTTAGATCCTATATATCCTAACTCAGACCAATATCCCTGTCACAGATTTCAAAATATATGCAAAAGGACAGAAAAGGAAAAATGTACTCTCGCCTGGCAGCAGAGTGTGTCATGAATGAAGACAGGAATAGGGACAGACGTTTAAGTAGAATAAATAATACGACCAAATTCCTCGACACAAAGACTACTAGGTACCAAAGAGAGGTGAATTTCAGTGGCATCAAATATGGGTGATATTTTAGCCAAAGAAAGCTGAAAATTCCTGACTTGGTGTTTTCTAATCCAACAAAATGGATGTCACATTTCATGCAGGAGCTAAAAAGTGTGTAAAACATGGTATATATTGATTCAGGAAATGAAATTTGTTGGTTTGAAACTGGGTAACATCAGGAGTTGCTGGAAACGTTGGTGAACAGAAGAAGAATAATCATTAAATAATTTGAAAACATAAACTATGAGCGACACAGATGGTGGATAGGTGAGACCAGTTGAAATTTCGACTCGGGTCTGAGCATCCTCCACCTAGCAAAGTGACAAGGAGAGAGGTAAAGCGAGATGGAGGGTAGGATGAGGCAAGCAGGGAGAGGGGGGAGGGAGGGGAGGAGAAAGTTGAGAAAAACGGAGGAAGATGGGGAGGCAGACTGGACTGGGTGGGAACAGGGGGATAAGAAGGGAGGAAACATTACAAGATGAGAGGGAAAGACCAACCTTTGTGTTCCCAGGTTGACACCCGTTTCGAAGGCTCTGGCCACAAACACAATAGAGTCCCTGTCTCCAGCCTCTGCTGCTATTAACATGTAGTTAAACCCTTTGTTGATGTTATCCGTCGAATCCTGAAATGGCAAACCAGCATCAGAATGCCACACAATTTGTTGATTTACAAAAAATAACAGACACCATTTCAAAGCATCTTTAATAAATTTAGAAAACTTTGAAAAGAACCACAAGCATAGCATAATTTTCAAGAGTAGACACTAACCCAACCCAGTTTAGTTAATTTGAAACCATAATTGTTCAGACTGCAATGAAGTATTTAGGTACCTTTTCAAGTCACAAGTTTCCATAAGCAAGAACTACACGCACCGTTATTGTGGCATTTGCCAGGACGTCCCTGGGGATGTCGTAATACAACCTCGCCATGGTGATGCAGGCTTCCAACAGACCTAGCTGAGCTGCCTTTTCCTCGTGGAAGATGGCTGACTTCCAGTCTATGGACTCTTCGCCCTGTTTAGGGTTGATGAGGAACCGACCAAGCTCGTGGTACTTGGCTAAGTCATGGTGCACCTTTAATGGACGTGTAAGATAGATAGGTGTGTAAGGTAGATAGGGGGAGCATGAAAAGTTGACTTCACAACTCGATGAAAATCAAATCCAGGACTGCCAGTCAAAAACTGATACAATCCAGTGCTCTATGAACAGATTAAGGCATGCAAATCTATTTCCTTGTCATATAATTTTAATTCGATTCAGTATTATTATATAACTTCCTTTTTCACCAGAAACCTATTATTTCTCCCAACTTTAAGCAGGTAAAATGGACACAGTTTAACATAAACAGAGTCAACTCCTATTCTTAAAATAAACGTAAAGTAACTATTTCTTCATGACTGCCATATTCACTTGGGACACTACACCTGGAGTTTTTGCGGAATCTCTCTTTAACCAGCCAGCAACGGCCTTTTTGTTTCTCAAGTCAAATGGACATTAATCGCACGGTTTCCAGGGCTCACAACTTACACTGAGTTAGGCTGTCTTACCTCAGCAAGTATGGAGTCTCCAGAGATTGACAGCAGCTGCCTCCTAGTGGCCTCGTCAAACACTGTAGACTTGCGTGGAGTGTGCAGCAGCATCAAAGCTCGTTTCCCTTCTTCCTGTAAATGCAATGAAAATTTTAAGTGGTTAAAAAAAGTCAGCATTTCTAGGTTAATGCAGGTAAAATAAAAAATGAAGCAATGACGTTTTTGATGACAGGTACTACGGTAAAGGTAATAGTTTTTATTTACATTACACAGTTGTTATAGTTTGTCTTGTACCTCTAACAAAGGGTGAGTATGATTTCACAATGGGAGAATACAGAGTTATAATATTGACTAAGCACTGTAGTCACGAAAAGGACCCCCGTAAATAGAGTTGCAGTCTTAGAAGCCCTTTATTGCATACACCTCATCCTGTTTCATGAAGATGTTGTGACAAACTTGTGATTCAGAGAGTGAGTTTGGAGCAACACGGGCCTTAGGTATGTGCACAGGACAGTGTATTAGTTGACATTTTGAGAGTTAGTTTGGAGCAACAGGGCCCCTCCGTATGAGAATATGGAATGCCTGCCTTTCCCTTTGTAACAGAGACAATACATTAATACGCACTTCTGTCAGTGAACCACATCCACTGGTTTCCGACTCGCTGATGTAACGCTGACGGCCATTGGTTACGCTGTTAGCACTACTTGGGAGGTCAGTATCGGGTGATGTAGGGGTACTGTAATCTAGGATAAACTTTGGATAGTGACCGTTGGTGGAGCTGGTCGTAGACATGGGTTCACTGTCCGACCGGGTGAGACTGTAAAGAGGAGAGTGAGGTATGAGTGAAACACACGGAAGCAGTCACAGTAGTACGAGTGTTACTGAGTACATGGATCATGATTTTCAAATAGGGCTAGTTTGAGTGGCTAATCAAATTCTCAAGCACTTTTTTCTATATCAAAATTACAATTAAAAGCTGTAACTAACAATTTGACCTCTTTGCAGAAAATGATAAACAAGCTCTCAGTGCAATGGTCAAGTTATTCAATTAATATTCAATATTCAATTAATATTCAATATTCAATTAATATTCACGCAAAAGCAATAAGAAATGACCATTTCACAACTCCATTTATTACAAAACTTCACAACCTACATGGATAACAAATGTGAGTGAGTTAGTAAAACCAATAGATGATTGATTCAGATTTAAAAAGCAAGTCAATACTTCAAAGAAAACGTCTATTAAGCACACTCAAATGTAATTAAATGTAAACAAGTAACCACCTGGATGCAAGCTACCAATGCCTAGAGAACAAGAGTCATGCAGAGCATTGATATGTACCCACAGTGTGCATCAAATACAGCACTGATACAAGAGGTGATCATTACGTTAAACATGGCCACTAGATGGCATAATGTAGTTAACATTAATAAGAACCAGTAGAAGGGTGCAAAGAAAATCAAAATTAATACTATCCTCAATAGGAACACATGTTCAACCATTCACCATCATTCTTCAAGAAGTTTGGAAGATAGGAACTTCAAGGCAGACAACAAAGGACACAAAAAACACTAAGGCCACAAGAGGGCGCAACACAGGTCAAATGCACCTGAAACAAGGTTCACACTGTTGTCTGTGTAATAGTATTATTAAGTTGTTTGCCAAATTTCATGAGCATCCATCCAGGAACTTTGTAGAATGTTGCCACAATGCAATTCCACAGTAGTCAAAATCCATGACAGTTGTACTCTGCTCAATATAAACACATGAGCTACAGGCAGAGGGCACCACAGTAGTCAGATGTGTTCACAAATCATCGTCAGCCATACACTTCCAAGTAGGAGCACGTAAGCCAATTTTCATGACCTTAGAGTGATCTGACCATTAAAGAGGTAAATGGCAAAAACCAGACTAAAAATAAGACAAATGACCACCAGGTGGCATGTCATATGTCGAATCAACCCATAACAGGATGGTTTTATTTTCTTTTTCATAGAAATCTATTTGTGATGTTTCACAAAAATTTGCCAGGTACTCCAAAGATAAAGTAAGATAAAAAAAGCAAAAATTGCTACTAGAGGGCACATAGGTAATTGGATCCATCCAAATGTCATTGTCATCCAATGTCAGGTTCCTGGAAATGCAGCAGTCAAATTTAACAAAGAACCAACAGGACGTCTCGGAGATACCTCAATTATCCAAATGTACAGCACACTCACCTCATTTCGCACTCCCAAAATTATTTAGAAGAATATTTTGTTTTTCACTAATTTCGCCCAAACCAATTTCAGCAGCACATGCCGGACGGACGTAGATGTTGGCGTAATGCACCCACACACTATACACGCATGTGAGTACATAAAATGCAGACTAGAAAGAAGTGAATCAAGCCAAAAACACATGTCCCAATTGAAATAAGGTTGTGCATGGTATAGAACATGTGGTTAAAACAGGCAAGTTGAGATCAACCATAAATGCAAGCTCATCAAAAGCAAAACGTAAAACAATGTGAAAGCAGAGAAAGAATGTCTACTGTCAAACATGCTCACAGAGAGTTCAGTTCAGGTTGTACTTCTGAACCAGCTGAAATGGCTCTTATCCTTGGACAGCTGAAATTAATCACAAAGCGCTGCCGTTTCAGGTCTAGCAAATTATAAAGTCTAACTACATGCATGCTCACTACTTCAAGGTGATCAGCAGGGCTATGCCACATGTATAAAATAGTACTGCTCTTCCAAATTCCCAAAAATTGCCAACAAAAAGGACAAAGCTTCTACATCAGCGAGCTTACAGTGCCTGACCACGTGGTGTTCATATTGATGTAGTCGACACTTTTTTGCTTATTGCACGTTAGAATGGTCAAAAACAGACATAACATAGACAAAGGAGCCGGAAATCATCTTCACAATTTATGGCTTGTGACCAAAAATCTTTTTTCGTGCTAGGGTTTCTGTGAATAAATGAATTCACACTGCGTAATTCTTTCCTGAACCCATAATGCATTGCTTGCCGTCAAGAGATATGAAATTGGAATGACGTGCTTTGTGCAGGAAAAGATCTTCTATTAATTGATGAACGTTATCAATAAGGAAAAGATCTTCAGAATCTATTTATCAAGGAACTATCAATAAGCAAAAGATCTTCAGAATCTATTTATCAATGAACGTTATCAATAAGCAAAAGATCTTCAGAATCTATTTATCAATGAACGTTATCAATAAGCAGAAGATCTTCTATTAATTGATGAACATTATCAATAAGCAAAAAAAAACAAAAATGTCCAATGAAAAGTTGACAATAAGACAATATCGAGTGCTTAAGTTTTGCACAAAATTGAAGTTTGGCACTGTCCAAGACCCATACCAAAGCCACAAGCAGGGTCTCTTGCAGTACCACTCACTCATAGCCATGGTTACAAGGCCAGGCTGACCTTCTTGACCCCAGGTCATTATCATGGTTACATGGCATGGCTGATCCTGTCAGCAAGATGAAGTGATCATTGGCCCCTAACACCCTGCCAACTCTGCACCAGTAACAGTGCAAATGACTGTTTATGTCTAGCGGAAGTGAATGAGCTCTAGAAAAAGCAGGGTAGACATGCTGAAAGTACGTTTTAAGAATATGTAGCCATGTAAAGGTTAATTCATAGGCGCACTGTGTTAAGTTATAATAAACAACAATGACTCAAAGGTAAAATGCATACATCTAAAGCTGCAGAACATTTCAATACAAATATTTACATAACACTAATAGCATTACTTCTTTTTGTAACTAAAGGTAAATATGTATTTTAAATTCAAAATGTTGTTATGGATCATTTTTTATAAAAATTCAAATACTGTCATGCATTGAAGTATGATTACATAAGAAGCTCATTAATATAGTTACCAAAGGCTTCTAACAATGCAGTGAGTGGTAACAATTTATCAAGACATTGCCTGCCAGTAGGCCACATTGTGTCCTACATTTGGTAAGACTTAACTGATTATGTGTATGCTGGTGAAATAAGGACTGTCATGCTCACATGGCCACAACACGGAGACTACAATAAACATTCTCCAAATTTTGGGACAGTCTCTTTAATATGGCACACAGAAATTCAAGCCGAATTTGAATTTTCTTGATTCTAAAGACTGGGACTAGGGCGATTTTGGTATTCATCGCATCGGATACAGCATTTCAATCAACAATGTCTGAAAATAGCCTTGACAGTTCAAAAAATCGTAGAAAGTATCTGGCCATGCAACACTTTCATGTACCCCAATGGTGTTCAACATCGAGGTGAATGGTGGTATGATGCTGATCCTCATCCTTGAATTTGGGACAGCCAGTATGAACTATTTCTAAAATTTGGTACAACCTCCAAACCTGAGCAACAAAATTATATTACACTGTCTCAAACTGGAGAATGTTTACCACAGCGCCTGAAGGCACATTTAGGCAACACTGCCATGGACCACTGCCTACCTTTCTTTAGGACTCATCATGTCAACATCTGAGGGTGTGTCAGGATCTGAGGCCAGTGAACACTCCGATACATTTCTGGATCTTGACAAAAAGTTGGTGAGGTCGCCGCGATCTCTCGGTGACGGGAAGTTGACAATATCCATCTTCTTTCTCACCACTTTGGTAGTGGCGTCCCTCTATAAACATTAAGGAAATAAAAGAAACATGATTGGTCACAATATGCTGCAATCGCAACAATGGGAATTTCTGGTGGGAAAAATGTACACTGACTCATAGAAGAACATGGACTGTATGAAGTTTAGAAGGGATACAGTCTAAATGTGAAAAGTTATAACTTTGAAATGGAAGAACTGATTTGCAAATTAAGTAACTTAATACAAAAAAATCAAAATTTACTTAAACTGACATTACTGGCAAGAAAAGTAATTTTTAGAACAGCCGGAGCACTGAAACGAATCTGCACTCCTGCTGTTGCGGTATAACAATCTGCAGTTGGAGATAAACCTAAATGTGATAAATGTTGACCATTTTCAATATATTATTTAACTGGTAAAGCCACCAGCCTTTATTGCAGTGAATATCTGATGGACAATAATACGAGAACTGGCAATTTGTAATATAACCACAAAATAACAGATTCTGTTGTTATTTAACTCTTGTCAAAGCAAATAACTTCAAGAAGTCTACTTCAACCAACAAAATTATCCTAAAATTCATTTTCCAGTAGTAAAACCAATAATGTCCTTTTATACCACATTATCAGCCTGACATGCCCAATACAACCGTTAAATAACCCATTAAGTTATTCAGAATAATATTTTGGCGGGAAACTGAGGCCAGTTTCGAACACGATTTGCAAGAATTTCGAGTCATCGACTTCACCGCTGCGCCACTCAGCAGCTGACATCATCAAACGTGAAATTTAAATACGTAAATGAGGACGCTCAATAATGTTCAACAAACGGCATTGTACCGACACGGAAAAATAAGAAGCACAATTTTAATATTAAACAGAACATCTTTAATTCAGTAAAATTTATCTGTCATTTTCTCTAACTAGTAAATCAACAATCTCCAGTTTGAATACGGGTAACATGTCATCGGGATCCTTTGACTTGGGCATTATACTCAGTAACCAGTGGTAACCTACTTTAGCAGACCATGTTTTCATGGTGGAAGCTTACCATGATATGACGTCTAGTAAGCTAGACTAATTGCTTAAAAATTATTTTACAGATTCACTTTAATAACGTTCTATAAAACTGATCAATTTGCAACTGACACCAAAACCACTTACCATCATTTCAATGTACTTCTTAGAGAATGAGAGCTCCTCTGTTGTCAAGTCAAAAGGAGACAGGCCGAGAGCCTCACAGATGTCGTTACAGATATGAGAGTGGAAGAACAGTGCCATGCCTCGGGTGCCAAGGTTACCATCGCCATAGTCACTGCCTGGGAGTGAGAAAAATATTAATACAAACACCAGCAATAGCAACACCGCACTCTCTAAACAAATACAGAACAAACCAAAAGAAAATGAGACAGAATACCGTAATAGTAGTCAATACCGTCTGCATTTGCTTCCAATTTAGTCTGGGTGAAAATGACAAAATGACACGTCATGACTCATCATTCTGGCTTCGACACCATCACGCAGTCTTCTGAGGTGAGCCACAATAGTGCATTAGATATGCACAAGAAGACGACCCAATTTCAGTGTACATGCATCATCTTGTAAATACCTATCTTGTCAATCACTATCAACGTGAACAACACAAGTCACTGCTCTCTGATGTCATGGTGAAACAAATGAAAGTTTTACCATCTTTGCTTGGTCAAAATCTTGTTTCTGCAATAGCATATGCGTGGACATGGTTTTAATCCTATATACTAAGAACTGTTCATGAAATTCAGTAGCAAAATAACCACTTTGAATAACAGGCCATTTGAACAACAAAAAAATCATTATTAGTCTGAAGACAAGAAGAATGTTCACACGAACATTTTGTGCAATAGCGAGAACATTTTAAAGGAGGGCCACACTGATATCTTAATATAAACACAATTCTGATAGAAACGTGACTGTCATGTGTGTTAGTGTTGCGACACATGCGTGTATCGCATCTATGCTCACAATGTGCTGCCATTTTATTAGTTATCAGGAAGTTTGTCAGCGCTCCATTAGACACTAACCAGATTAACAGTGAATAGTTTTCCCACGATGATAAATTCCAGGTCATTCCCTAGCATGACAGACAGCTACTACAGGGGTCAACTTAGCTACTCACCTGCAATGATGGGGAATATCGCTGGAGCTGAGCCATCATGACAGGGAATAACTGGTGAGTTTGTCCTACTACTTTTTGCATAATTATACAGTTTGATATTTGTTCAAATATATCATGTGCGATGAGCATGATAAGAACAAATCCAGTGGTACACCAGACTGAGCAAGGAAAAAGCACCAAATTTATCAAAAATTGCCAAAACATCAGACAAACATAGTTACATTAATTTTTAAAAACATAAAGCTGTACAAAATTTACCGTTTGATTTCCTTAATGACAATAATTTTAGTCTATTTGATGAGCGTAACTTGAGAGCCTTTTAAAAAACTTTTGACAACAATGACTGGGAAATCTTCATAATAAATAACAATAATTCACTACTAACTGACTTGCTTTTTATTTGATTTCCTAAATGACTTTCAAAATAACTTCGGCATCAAAAAGCGTAACACTATTGCAAAATGAAGCACTTGACCGTTTTATTAATAAAAACTATTTACCTAAAAACATAACTTTTTGATTTCTAAACTATAATTAAATCAGAAAACAACAGGCTCCCACTATTCGCCACATCCTCAATGTATCTTTGTATTTGTGTACCTGAGGGTCTGTTCTACTACTCGTTACATTCACTACGTACCTTCGTGTGTGTGTGTGCGTGCGTGCATGTGCGTGCATGTGCTTGCATATCTCAAAGTCTATCACACTAGTCACTACACCCTCTATGTACCTTCACGTGTGTGTATCTGAGGGTCGGTGTAGAGATCTCCCACACCTTGGATGTCAACGACGATAAGCTCGTGACCCGACCTCTCAAAGGTGAAGTGACTGAAGGCATGTGGTGTAAGCCTATTGTTGTCTTCAACAAAACCCGAGTTAGAGTTGTATTTGATGTAGTCGCCTTCAATGAAGTGCTCCAGGTGGTAGAGGGGGGATCCCTCGCGCTCTGTGAACTCGAGCACGTACATTTGGAAGATGTCAACCTACAACAAGCAACAATTCTTTTTTACTATTTCAAAGGCTGCTAAACACTTTATGACCTGCAAAATTACAGATATGAACACAAGATCACTTAGATGGTTATTCCAACATAATGCTTCATTACCCTCGACAACCCTCGACGCTCACCAACCCTCGAAGCTCACCAACCCTCGAAGCTCACCAACCCTCAAAGCTCACCAACCCTCAAAGCTCACCAACCCTCGAAGCTCACCAACCCCCTAAAGTATGGAGCAAGTCAGAAAACTGCATACAAAGTCTGCTACAGCCTGACTAATGCATAAGCTAATGAATACCTGTGTGAAAAGACCACTCACTATCAACTTATAGGCTCCAGTTTGTGACACAGTGGGAAAGTGCTTTAGCTGAATAATGATTTCATTTGTAAATAGCAGGTGACAGAAACAGTTTTGGGTGGAATCACTGAACCAGGGTCAAGTGTTCTTTCAAATCTCCACTAACTACTTAACTGCTCCTGATGTTCAATCCTGAATCAGCTAGCCTTTTATTTATGAACAAAGTTAAATATTTTCTTTATTATGAATGTTGCTTATGATCAACTACTATCATCTCCATCTATTGTTCATTCCAGGAACCAACCTTTCAACCATGAACATGTTAAATATTTTCTTTTATTACAAACGCTGCTAATAATCAACTACAGTGTAATTTCCATTTAGTGTTCAATTATCCCGGTACTAGCATTTTATCCATGAACAAAAGTAAATAAATGCTGTTAAGTATGAACTAGTTAACTCAGTGTTCAATCTTGGACCCAACTATTCAAACATGAAAACATTTTTCTTATAAATTACTAAAACATTTTTCTTATAAATTACTAAAACTGCTAAACCTTAACTAGTATCTCCACCATGTGTTCACTCATATTTGACCGACAGCATGCTTTCTGCTCATAAAACATCTTGTCCCTAATTTCCAACGTAGCAATGGCCACTTGACAATTTTCCCAAAACACAGAAATCACAAGGGACCGGTAAAGAATAATCGTAATAACAAAAAGTGGTCTAAATTATTAGTCCCCCAAAAACGGGAAAATGCAAATTAAGTACTAATTTTCACACAACCCCAGAGCCCCCAGTGTGCCGGAAACCATCTGAAAACCAGTTACCATAAAATATTACAATTTCAAAAAGGTCTTGTTTTGCGAGACTATTTTCACGTAAATGAGTAATATTTCATCATGGTGGACAAAGACCCAATACCAGCCAAGAGAACAAAGAAGGCACTGTACTTTCAATATTTAAAATCAAGCCATTTTGCATCTCTGGTAGTGCAAATTCTCAGTATTTACAAACACTTCTCGTCCACATTTCTTAGAACGACATGGAATCTGTGGAAAACCCTACAGCACTGTTGTTACTTGATGAAACAAAGCATAGCTTTTATTATTTGTTTATTTCACCATCAAATAATGATTGCATAATATTTGGAATTACTAGCCTGGTTTTTAATAATTATTCACACTTGCTTTTAAGTGTATCAACTGTGGTGTTTTCTCCAAAACTGCAATAATTTATTTACAAACGCTTTTCCTGATAATACTTGTACACACAGTTCTCCAGGAAGTCAATAGGTGGAGGTCGCTACAAACTTAAATAATCAGTTTTAGCGAGACACTGCATCATTAAGAGCTTATGGCAAAGCAGTGAGTGTAAAACACACCTGAATCATGACTCCAACAGGGCTTTGATGTGCTGAGGATTGACAAAGGGCCAACTTACCTTTTTGGGAGGATTATGCCTGTTATACTCTTCCCCCCAAAGTTTGGCGTCCATCTGTAGATGCACATCCTCAAAGTACACATCCCGATCCACGTTCTCAATGTAGCGCTTGGCAACGTAGTTCGCTGCGTTCTTCCAATCCTCGGAGTGTGTGAATGAAGATAGCTTCTTGCTGTAAAGTGGGTTGATCAACTAAACGACAAGCTTCAAGACTAAATGTAGGTGGAGGAAATTTCACTTCCAACACACTAAACATCCTTTTCTGACAACAGGATGAGGAACCTAGACAACTACTTAAACAGTTACAAGCAGACTGCAATGAACCTTGAACTTACTAAATAGTGTCCATGAGCAACTTGAATATTAACAGATCTTTAATGAAAGCAGTAGCAATAAGTTTTTGTGAATAATATGAGGCATCCCACTTCAGTGCGAAATGCAGACACAAAACAAATGGAAATTCAACTTGAATGTAATCATGAAAATCAATGAATGATTTAAAAAAATGAAATCTTTAAACAACATTCAAATGCCAAACTATAAATAAGCATTCTTGTACTAAGGAATAACGGTCTTTGCATTTAGTGCCTTTGATGTCTTATAAAATGATCCAGGTAAACCATTTCCAGTAATATAAAATGTGATGCATTTGTTTTAATTGTTAAAAATATATCTCGGAGATTAAACTAGCACATTCCACAACAAGATCAGTTTGAGACAGCAATATAGTAATTATATCCACTTATACTGTGAGAAAAATTTAAAATGCATGTATCAAAAATGTCAATAAATACACTATGACGCAGAGATATCTGCCTTTCTGCATGTATACTCAGTTTCATGCAGGTAATGTAATTACTAGTAAATTCACCATGAGCATAGTATTGATTTTTGACCAAGGTAAGGAAAGAATGTGACCATTAGGCAACTTCATGCATCCACAATACATTACAATTTCATCATAAATTATGATTAGTGGAACCAACACTTTTGGAAGCATACAGATATGTTCAAATACCAAGGATGGCATTGGTTATTGATGGCGTGGGTGCTTCTCTGCATGTGGAGGGGAGGGTGGGTTATAGAGAACACAAAATCCTCCACTGATACACAATCCTGTTACGATTTGAAATATCTCAATTTGTACTTACAGGCGATAACACTGTCTCATTGCTCCCCTGTTAAAGGGCTGAAAAGGATAAACGAACCAGATTACCAATGAGTATGCAGAAATTGCTGTCAACAGAAAACTATTTACATATTTATGATCTTGAGGGAAAAACATCTAGCACACCTTAGACTCTCGATGACAGCTAAAGTCTAGTCTGAAACTGTGACACCATGCAAATTCAGGAAATTAGAACAAGTGACACGTGTATAATGCACAAAGCCACATGACATGTACTGATTAAGACTATTAAATTCATACTTCCTAGCTAACTGAATGTACCGGTAAATAAACAAATGTTTTTGCTACGGTAAAATTCTACTAATTCTGAGAAGCCAAAATTCAAGCCTAAATTGAATCTTCTCGATTCTGAACATTAATTGGGACATGAAAAATTTTGGGGCTCATCATATTTCTCAATATCAGACACTGAGTTTTGTATTAACATAATCTGATAATAGTCTTCTCAAATTTTCAAATCATTGAAAATAGCTGCTGATGCAACATTTTTATGTGTCCTAATAATAAGTCAGATCAAGATGAATGATCATTCTGGAATTTGTGACAGCAAATATCACCTATTTCTAAAATTACCGTAATCGTTCGGGTTAACGCCCATGCTCAGTTAACCGCCCATCCCCGACTTTAAGTGGTTTTTCGATTTAACCGCCCACTGCTCGGTTAAGCGCCCCCCTGCGATTTTTGAAGATTTCCAGTTAAGCGCCCACCTCTCGGTTAAGCGCCCATCCCCGACTTTTAAAGAATGAAGATTTAGCGCCTAGTGCTAAAGAAACGCGCGAGTCCCCGACTTTTAGAAAAAGATCGATGATCACAATGAGTGCAAGGACGCCGGGACTCCGAGACGGTGGTTTAGCAATCTGAATTACAATACAGGTAACGAGTTATTGTCTTGGGTCATGAACTCACTTCAAAACATAATACTTGAACCTTTTTTGTCACTTTATTTTCTTCCCTTGTTTGCAAAGTTTAAGAACGCCGCCGGCGTCAAAACCTCCGATTTCAGCTACTTTGTCTGCCGCGCTGAGTTTCTGTCTGCAGTGCACTAGATAGAACATATATTCGAAAAAATCAGGCCAGAGAAATGTGACAATGGTTTTGCCAACCCTCCAAATTCTATTAAGGTGGGAAGCTCTCGTATTTTGAACAAATCTCACAACTCGCGGAAAGATGTCAAATTCTCAATATTTTGATGAGTATAACTGCCGGGTTATAGAGGATGTGGGGCGACCGAAGAGACAGTACAAGTGCCTTACTGGGTTACCGATTTCGTTGCTGCCTGTCGATTTCTGAATTCAAACGTTGGCAATAATGTATGTTTGTGTATGATCTTGAAGTAATAAAAACGGCTAGTCAAATTTTATTTTTCGCTTATTGCATCTCAGTCAAACTGGTTAGCAGATTTAACTAATGTCGATGGCTTTTCTTTACTATTTCTTGCATCAGCCCCCTGCACGTAAGCGTGACTGTGTGAATTATCGTTTCCACATCTCCTTTTTAGCCATCCAGAATAATTTTGTTTATACATTGGCCATTTTCAGACTGAACAAAAATTCTTACCATTCGAGTCTGAAATATCTACGACGTAGACTGCTTGACGATAGTGGGTAGGAGATTCACGCAGCTAGTTACAGGGATGGGCTTAGGGAGCATCGAGCCGGGAAATATGGGAATAGACTTGACGTCGCAGTTTTGGGGAACATTGGCAACGGAGGAATATCGTAAAGAACTGGGTCTTTCGTAACAACAGATTAAAAGTACATAGTCACGCCCGTTTTTGTTACTTTGTCGGACTGTCGCTATGTGTGACTGATTTGTAGTGGTGCATGTGCGCAAGTTCCCACACTTTGGAGTGCATGTTACCTTGACACCAACATGTGATTGACAGGTGACTCACACGTAGGCCCTACGTGCGTGCTGAATACCGCCACTATCTTTGGCCATAAAAGTCACGACTGTCAGCCGACTGAGACATTGCACGATAACCGCGGGACTGAACAGTGCCGCAGTGCGATATTACAAGTGATATAAATAGGATAATCTGGACATCTTGCATGAAACATAAATGTTTTTCCACCACGAAGTTTGGTAAGGTGATAGTTTAGAATAATGAATTGAAACATTGCTGTTTTCTGACATATTGTAACATATTTATGCAGTTGCTTGAAATT
Organism: Phoronis australis; assembly: GCA_002633005.1. Taxonomy (NCBI): domain Eukaryota; kingdom Metazoa; phylum Phoronida; family Phoronidae; genus Phoronis; species Phoronis australis. The sequence continues at coordinate 226,453 of NMRA01000421.1, read as the reverse complement.
TTATTTTTGATCGACGACTGGCTCGACCACCCCCGATCCTTGCCTTACTTCTTTGCATTACATGTTTGGTGCAACGGCAAGAGAGCAGGGCTGTTGAGATAAGACAGCTAGCCGCAGAACCATAGGCTGAAAATGTCATTGAGTCACGGAGTGTCGACTATAACATCCCAAACACAAAAAAGCAGCAGAGTTAAGTTTTTCAAACTTTTATTACAACCAATTTTAAAACTGCTCTCTGACTCAGAACTTGACAGCTACCGTGACATATAGTACGAGACTGTAACTTGATGTCTGACCTCTGCACACGTGAAGCTTGCACGCGCGCACTTAAGCAGGGTCACATCTTCAAACAGTTTTAATTCTAGTGGAGGCTGCGAGGTCACTGGTCGTCTGCGCACCGCAGGACGGCACGGGGCTATTTACTCAGCAATTTTGTAAATTTAACAGTGAATGACTAATCTGAGGGCAAGAGAGCCTTTGTTGGGATCATCCGCTATTATGACATTTTCACAGTCATTTGGCGACCTGACGATAAAGCTCTTTGAAAAGGGCTACGCGTTCCGAGTATGATTGTCATGTCGGGATTTAGATCGCCAGGTAAGATTAACCGCCCAGGGCAGTTGTCTGTCGTAATAAGCGCCCATGTTCGGTTAACCGCCCATCCCCTACTTTAGGTGGATTTTCGATTTAACCGCCCACTGCTCAGTTAACCGCCCTCCCCCGATTTTTTGGATTCGCCAATTTAACCGCCTAGGGAGTTAACCCAAACGATTACGGTAGGTACAAGCTCTGACCTTGAACAAAATAGATATTGTTTACTGTCCTAAACAGGAGAATTTTTTGCGATCATTATCACACTGACGTGAATGTGCAGTATACACTGAAGGTAATGAGTCTGATATAACGTGCCCGCATTTTACGAACCAGTTTTTCTCCCCGACTTCTGCACTGAATAACGGGCATCAACTGGTTCTCCAAATGCGGGCACGTTATAGCCCACCCAAAAAGTAATCAGACAAAATACCGTTTCCCATAGTGGGTAGTGACACAGCACCTCACAAGGGGTCACTCTCATTAGAATTATGGAGAATTCAGCTTGCACTGAGCTCTCACGATGGGGAATATCACATTGTCTGCAGTTTCTGTACACCATGCAGCAAACAAGAAGTCACAACAAGTACAGTGTGTCCACTTCATGTCAATAAAATATCCCGTTCATTTTCATGAAACCCATGAAAAAAACCCCGAATAATGTCATGATTTATTGTCATGTTCCTGGATATCGTCATCAACAAATCAACTTGATTCTCACCTGCTTATTACCACATGTGCCTTGTAATATTAGAAACCCTTAAAGGTCATGTACGACCCTAGAAAAATGCTCAACTTTGGCCAACATCGGAAATGATATCAAAAATGGCAACTCCGCTATTGACATGCATCCGCTATGTGCATTATTTTTCAAAACACTGTTAGGAATTGTTTTCAAAGTGCTCTTAGTATGACATACAATCAAAGCAGGACATAGGATTTTTGTAGAAAAACTTTGAAGTTGTATAAAACGAAAACGAAACCATTAGTTATTTAGAAAACTGTAACAAGTTTTGAGATTTTATCTTGAATTACAATATATCACACTAGATTTGGGCATGTAGTTGATCCTGTTGTTTTGCTATGTACCTTTCTTTATTTGCTAAATCTTACTTAAAAGCATGGCCACGTGAGCTTATTCATGGCAAATTGGTACAATTAAGTCAACAATCAAATTCTGCCGAAATTCTACATTCAGAAAATACATACTTTTGCCAAGTTAAATTCTATTGTTTTGTATACTTGACTACCATAAATGTGCTGACTTGCCAGTATGGTATTACGTAACCGTCATATAATAAATGGTCAATTTAGGCATTTTTAGTGACTGCAATGGGAAAGCAGGGCTCGACATAACGAGCTGCAGGTCGCATTTGCGACCTGAAATTTGGAAATGCGAGCTGAGATTTTTGTCAGCTCGTATAAAGTCGCAAAATGCGACCAGGAATTTCCAACGAATGCGAGCTGAGTTTTTACACTTCTCAACAGATACCTGGCAAATACAAAGCANAAGTCACAACAAGTACAGTGTGTCCACTTCATGTCAATAAAATATCCCGTTCATTTTCATGAAACCCATGAAAAATACCCCGAATAATGTCATGATTTATTGTCATGTTCCTGGATATCGTCATCAACAAATCAACTTGATTCTCACCTGCTTATTACCACATGTGCCTTGTAATATTAGAAACCCTTAAAGGTCATGTACGACCCTAGAAAAATGCTCAACTTTGGCCAACATCAGAAATGATATCAAATATGGCAACTCCGCTATTCACATGCATCCGCTATGTGCATTATTCTTCAAAACACTGTTAGGAATTATTTTCAAAGTGCTCTTAGTATAACATACAATCAAAGTAGGACATAGGATTTTTGTAGAAAAACTTTGAAGTTGTATAAAACGAAAATGAAACCATTAGTTATTTAGAAAACTGTAACAAGTTCTGAGATTTTATCTTGAATAATATATCACACGAGATTTGGGCATGTGGTTGATCATGTTGTTTTGCTATATATGCACCTTTCTTTTTTGCTAAATCTTACTTAAAAGCATGGCCACATGAGCTTATTCAAGGCAAATTGGTACAAAGTCAACAATCAAATTCTGCCGAAATTCTACATTCAGAAAATACATACTTTTGCCAAGTTAAATTTTATTCTTTTGTATACTTGACTTCCATAAATTTGCTGACTTGTCAATATGGTATTATGTAACCTTAATATAATAAATGGTCAATTTTGGCAATTTTTGAGACTGCAATGGGAAAGACTTCACGGTTTATACGGATCCCAGAATAAAGGTATCAAAACAGTAAGGGAGTAGACTGATAACTGGCAACAGCTGGCTGTCAGTACCTGGGATAAAAATTATCTGGCTTGGGATTAAAATCCGGTCAACCTCATAGGTGTAGCTCAACCTTATAAAACTATAGGTGCAGCTCAGCTGCTGCTGTCTGGCACAGCAGTAAAGCATGGTTTGTGTATGAATCACTTCCAAGTTGCCAACTGGTTTGTGGAGGAGAAAGCTTGGGTCAATGAACTCTGACCCACACAGAAAACAAATAAAGCTTAGGTTCAGCTCTAGGTCAATTTGCTGGCTGCATTTGAAGCTTTGCTGCATTTAAAACTTTGAAACTACAGAATTCCTCATTATGCTCACATTGAATACCAAATGAAGTACAAGTTGACATTGTCTAAAGATTAATTAAAAATTAATTCCGTTCACCAAAAATAAACTATAATAATGAATCTCTTGCACCCTCCCACTACATTACTTCAATAAGCCATCTTAATTCAGAACTCATGAATATTAATTTCGCTCTGAAACAGATATTTAATGCTTTCTAAGACTTCCTGAATTTTGGGCTTACTTTTATTATTGTACATTGTATTTTTCACTAGGAACATACAAAACTCTGAAACAAGGTTGGACAGCAAAACCATGAGTGATTGTTTATATAATTCCAATGATAGTGAGCACCAATTGAAGTTCATGTATTGAGAGATTAGCTACCGAAAAACAATTTTCCAATTTCTAATGTACAATTGTATGCATATATGGCTAAAATATAATTTGCACCTTGCTTTTGGAGATTTTTATTTAAAATGATCAGAAGTGTTCTAACAGTAAACAAAGAAAGACTTGCTAAATTCACTGTATAGCAATGGTGTTCGGCGATTATCAAGGTCACTACCACCAGAACCATATTTCTTAAAAAATGTCCCTCATTTCTGATTTTTCAAATACTAGCCAATCAGCTATATGGTTTCATGCAGGAGCTGTGAACAAGGAATCATTTTGAAACCGATGCAAAATCAGTCAGGAAATTCTGAATTCCAGTCAACAAAATACGAAACTAATACATGTTCAAGGTATTGAACCACAACAGAAGTTAACAATCGGTTACTGAGGATTTCCAGTAAAGTGCCCAACACCACAGTTTTAAGCTTTGGATACTTCAAGTATTTTTACCTCAACCAACAAATTGGTCTTTTAGAAGGCACAGTCACCTTTCCCTCAGGTGTGTGAGGGTCCTGCCATGACACAATGGGGTCTGGGGGAGGTACAAACACAGCCAGTAGTTAGTGAGGACACTACTGAGAATCCTCTCATAGCTACTTACCTCTGTGTCCATCTTCACTTTGGCCTTATCCTGAATCCATTTCCTCTTCACCGCATTGTAACGATGACGGATGACAGTTTCCGTCTCCAGTTTGTCAATGTGGAACTTTGCCCATGGATCTTTCACCTTCTTTGCTTTTTTGATGGCATCCATCCAATGTATTTTATTCAGGTTCAGCTTCAGAGGTTGAACTCCGACCCTTGACTTCCGTCGCATACGCAATGACATTAGAGGTTTGGGAGGATCGGGTTTGTCATCCTCGCGACTAGACTCGATGTCGGCCTCATTTCCAGTCTCGTCATCATCAAGTAGATTCATCTCGAACAACAAATCTTCATCGTCTGAGTTCGCCATTTTCAATGTTGATGTCAGTCTGTTTTTATCGTGAAAAATGAAGCCCCAAAATTAATAGCGCAACTTTAGGAACACGGCCGTGCCTCCTTCAATTTAAAGCTCAAGCTATGGCCTCAAAATCTGATGTAGACATTCTCCTTGAAGACTTGACCCAGGGTGGCTGTGAAATCTTCTCCAGCCCGGTTCACAGGAGTTGACACGGGATCCAGTAAATCCTCATCTGAAATGAGACAGAATAAAATGCTTATCTCCACACTGGATGTTTTGAATTATTCAGTCTGATGGCAAATCCAAAATCAATAACAAACTGGTTACGTAATATCAAGATGTTAATGGTTGATTATTGAGACAATTTTGCCAAATAAAAAGGCTTCAACTGTAACCATGGTAACACTTTCACAACTAGGTAATGGACAGGAGTTGTGTAAAACTGAAAGTCCATTTTCTGAGCAAAAACACCAAAGAAATAATGAAGAGTAACTTTCATTACATTCATTTCACAAGTATTTTGAAATATTTTAAAAAACTCCTAAGAGAAATGCTTGTAATTTTATGAACACATAGTTTTGATATCAAAACATGTACAACCTCAGAATTATATCGCAGTGAGGGACATTCATAGAAAAGTTGCAAATAGGATTCCAACGATAGCAGGATGAGCTAGGTCATATAACATATGCCTGTATGTGTGAACTAAATAGATATCTAGGTCTGTGGGACAAGGAAGTCAAAAAGCACATTATGAGAGACTGACATAAGTCAGCATGCATACATGAGATTTCTTACATGAAAGGGTCAAAAGTGCACAATGTATTTAAGTGACATATCCTACTAACAACACTTAATGCATGAACATATACGCACACGCATGCACCCACCCAGACAAACACACACATATATTCAAGTTCAAATATATGAATATTTACCAAGTATCCAACAGATTTGACTGATTGAAAACTTTAAGCACAACTCCTGGGAAGCCCAAAGTAATTGTAATGCAGAACAGATAAAATGTGCAGTTTAGAAATTTAATTAGGACATGACTTACACTTAAATTAATTTTCTAGAATTCGCAAAATCATTGATATTTCATTGAGAAAAATCTAATCGATTTCAGCTAGAAATAATAGCAAAATGGAACCCTTTCAATTTTTCAACGATGCCTAATATTGAACACGAATGCCTTGTTTATAATCAAAACATTGTCTGGTGGAAGGTGTGGTATAGAGTATCAAAAATGACAATGCGTTTACCATGTGCTACTTATCTTTTGTGACATAAATAAAAATCAAATTGCAATATTGCCCAGCACCATACTGCTTCTCAAACTGGCGAGATTTTATCGTACATGTGCAAGGCAGTAAACTTTCCTGATTTTTTCTACCACAAGGTTCAAAACGGATGTTTGCACAGAGAAGCTATTAATACTAGTTCTTAGATCCAAGATATTATGTCTGTACATCAAGCACCATATTCCTCTATGGCCCCCCCACCCCTCGATATATGCTAATTTTTGTGACTAGCTTAATCGCCCCTCACCAATTTATATAGCTGAGAAGTCCTTGCAGATACTAGCATTTCTGTGAAAACCAGCCATGACTGAATTTGAACATCCTAAACGGACAAAACTCGGCTTATTTTGAACAACGTACAACCAAAGTTTCAGCGGCACCTTGCTATATTCAGGTGATATAATACCAGTGCTGTCCTGTTTTGCTTGACTTTGCACTCCAGTCTCGCATCAATGTGGCTCCCTCTAGGCCTTTACCTGAATCGACTGTTCAAGATAATGACCAGTCCCGACTCATCAACTCTAATACCATTATATGGCTCAAACTCTCTCAAAAACAATTTGGCTATTGCACAACAAGTCTCGGTTACACTGAACGATTTAGACAAGGAAATTCATAGTCACAAAGTTTGACTTTGCCATACCATCATTTATGTTGATTTCTGATAAAAGAACTAAACATTAGCAATTTAATGTCTGCATGTAGGGCAAGCCGACCTCAACAAAACTGATTTAAAAAGCACTTGGGGAATTATCCCAACCAGATAACACGCATTACCAAGACTGTGCATCAAAATGATAAGAACAATTGGTCACAACACTTTGGCAATTAGGACTTGCAAAACAAGAACAAATTGCCAACTAAAGCCGCATTTACACGAGAGAAAGCTGAAACGGCACGGCTAACACGGTGCAGCTGACACAGCCAGGCTAACACGGAACAGCTGATTTGGTGCAAGCTTTATGTGTGTAAACACGACTGACATGGAGCAAGTGACACCATGGCAGCCAGTTTTTGACACCAGTTTGAAAGGTAGAGCGAGTTGCACTTGATCAGTTGCTCCAGTGTCAACTACACGTCTAAACATAACTGGGGCAGGGTGGAAAGTGATCATCTTTCAATGCATTTGCACAATAGCCTATATTCCGATGATCAGCTGGCATTCCACGTGGTTTGGACATTCGCTATTGTTTATGCGAGCATGCCTTGACAGTCTTCCTGTAAGTGACGCATGCTGATCCAGTTCGTGATCTAATGTCGTGTAAATGCCGCATTGCGAATAAAATGGAGCAAGTCGCGCCATGACAACTGACACGGTGAAAACTGTCTCTCGTGTAAAAGAGGCTTTAAAAAAACCATGCATAAATTACTCACAATGTAACGTGTGGCCAGGCATCACAAATCCCCAAATTTCCCTGATGCAAAATGTTTGAAAAAAGTTAAATAAGATTCCATAAAAGAATAACGACAAACACAAGGCTAAGTTTATTCCATAGTTAGTTAGTTTTAAAGTACTAGTACCACCAATGCAACACAGATGCAAGAACTTGTAAGTATCTGTTTATTATCTATATTTAGAAAGTATAACACAAATAATATGTATTATTTTGGTGTGACTATCAAGTGTTTTCCATAACTGGTTTGGCTATTAAGCCATTAGTGCTGTCCACAACCAGACCCTAAAATGCTACCAAGCTGTTGGTGTACAATTTGAGAGATCAAAACAGGAGAGGCCTGTACTTGAGTACATTGAACACTTAGTCATACGCAGAACTGGAAATTCCCAACAGTAAACAGAGCATGGGCAATGTTAGATCACATCACAAATACACAGGAACTCAACTGTTTCCAACCTGTGTTGAAAAACTTAATCACATGCTGTTTTGGCTGAACTATAATCAACCAAAAACCATACGGCGTACACACATAATGTACACAATCACAAAGACTGAACTGCATTAATGATTAAATCCCCAACCTCCATTTTAGGAAGTGACTGACAAACTCAAAATTGTTGAGGTTGCCATGAAATCGTACTAGAAGGCCTGTCTGTAAAAATGGCAAGCAAAGTCCACTGTACTCACATTGCCAAGAGCAAACACTTCGAGGTCAGCGATGGACACTCGCAAATTACCTAATATTGTGACCAGTTTTGTTGTGATAAACGTATTATCTATAATCTGGGTCAAAAGGTCACTAAATGTCACGCATGTCGTCAAACACGAACCAACATTAAATAGGTCCCTAATAGTTCGTTTGACCTAAAACGAGTTTCATGCATCGAGATTTGCATTTACCGCATACAGCAATGTTTCTGGAAATACTGCTGGATATAAAATTTACCTTGAACACTGTTAAATTCTTTCAAAGTCAACAGCGAAAATCACAATCGGCGTAAACAAGATGAAGAGGCAGACGCTAGATGGCGTCAAGTAAGGTCACACGAGGGCGCTGCAGTGGAATGTGTTGAAAACTTCAGTTTTCGTCAAAACTTTAATATTTCTGAAAAGGTAATAGAATCTGAGTTACGAAATTATATGTTCAAACCATTTCTACAAAGCTGTGTCTTCATTTAATCTATATGAAACAAGTGACTTAATGTCACAGCTTCTTCAGGTTTTGGAACTAGTGCCAGGTGACTGAAGCCTGTTCCTGTTGTTCAGTGTTGTTGAAAATTTCGCCGACACCGAGACTTAAACCTATGATGACAGTGCCACCATCTCAGTGGCGGATCTAGGATACCATAAGGGTGGCAAAGCGCGATTGTATGCGCACAGGCTGGTTGAAAGTTGTGGGGGTCGGGGAGCCTTCTGCAGTTTCTGCTGGTCTAAAATCCTGTTGACTATATAAAAAAGGGGGGCCGGGGGGAGCGCAACCTCACTGTGGTCTGGGCCCTCTGCCTTTCTCCATTCCTACTTGCTGAACTCAATATTTCCTCATGCTTCACGCTGTTGCTGTTTTCATTTTGCCTGCAGCCAAGGGGGGGGGCCTGGGCCCCCCCTAAATTCGCTTATGCATCTCTACTGCTTAGTTGAGATGGTGACGCAGTCCTTTGTTCAGTTGCTTAAGTCGACAAGTGGCCATTTTTACACTGCTCGTCCCAGGGAATATGACGTCATTTCGTGTAACTTCCTCAAAATGCCACCTGTTTAGGGTCAAGCTTGAGTGAACTGCTACAAATTTTCATGGATACGCTCAACTTATGTTGACTAAATTGCCTCCAGAGTCATGGTATGTGTTAATTATATTTCAATGTGTATGTATGCAGGTTTCATTCAGTGTTATGTATTTTGAGATGAGTAACTTTTTATGGGTTTGTAATACCATGATGTTGCCTAGGTAACTCTGGTATTTGATATGTTCCATCATATTTGCTATGCCAGCTGGAGACATCTGAGCATTGCCAAACTAGACGAATCACTGTGACACTATGAATGTCAGTGAAGAACAAATGAATGTACAGTCAGTGAGATTGTGATGCTCCCTTATGGCCTTCATACGCTGGAAGCTTTTTGGTGAATTTTGCCTCACTCTGATAATCCATGAAAGTCATGTCTTGTGCTGAGACACCTTAGGAGGCCGTTGATGCCATTAATTCTATCTAACTCAAACAAATACTTCCGTAATTAAACTTTTTTCCAAGCAGCCCTTCATTCAGTTGACAACTGGCCTCTTTTACACTGCTCGTGCCAGGAGAATATGGCGTCGTGGTTCATTGGAGTTTCCTTGACCGGGTGTCATTTTCAGAAAGTTATGCAATATCACACCTATTGACGAATGAAAAGCCCAACGGACACAACTCTTACAAACTCCACTGGATATCTTTCCATGTTACTTTTTTCAAGTGTCGCACGTCAGGTCACGTGCTCTGCTCAGTCTCGCGCTTGGCCTTGCCTATCCCGTGTGGTGTCAGTTGAGATACTTTGTGGTTATCACGCACGGTGAATGTTTTAGGCGACCAAAAAAAGTAGAGTTGGAATTCTTCGCCAAAGTCGTCTTAATTCGCGTAGACATGCTTCATTGAGGATATAAATAGAACAAATAATAGGATTTCTGAAGACAGACGAGTACGCTTTTTAAGTGTAAAATGGACCTGTTATTCAGTTACCCAATTTGGTCTACAGCCCATTTAAAATACACAGGATGAACTAACTCGGAGACCAATGGGAAGTGCTGTATCCCTTAGCTAGCCAGCAGAGGTGCTATGTGATGCCTACCAATTCACCCGATTATCACTTATAACCCCTTGTACTCGGGAAGCTTATGCCTCGCACATCACCCTTGCCAATATAAAGTCACGTTGCTTGTGTTAAGAGCGTAGAGCCACACGCCTTCGGAGGCTGTTGATGTCAAGTCAAACAAACACTGGCAATCACAATCCATGTGATAATATTGTGACAGGCTCCTTTATACAGTAACAATTTTGTTTGTGGTTGACAGAGTATTTTATGAAAGAATTGATGACATTCAGAGCCTCCAAAGGTGTCCCTCTGTGGGTTGCAAAGTACTCATATCCATCTATGGTTTGGCTGGAATGAGCCATAACTTACAGCGGATAAGGGTAATATATATTTTCTGAAAATTATATGCCTGTAGAATTTGAGTTTTCCTTTATACCAAACCTCCTATTGATTGGGTCACATGACCACGTCTTATTAGTAAAATTTATCAACAAAGGAACAGTTAGCATCAATAATGTGACCTAATTTGTTTGTTGTAAATGTTATTGTTTCATTTCTGTTTTATGCTATATTTTCCACATAAAAACATGAAAGTCCTATTTTTGATAGCCTCTCTTGTAAAAGTGGATCATTTTAAAAGCAGTCCTTTCAGTGAACAATGCATAAGGCAAGCTATCTTAAAATTTCACTAAAATCTGATCAGCAATTTCTGAGATAAGATGCTGCGAAGTTAGTCAAATTTGGACATTTTGTTCCAGGTTCCTACTTAATCTGAAGATCATAGCTGTTCGTTGTCGCTTTTCAATGCAGCCAGTGAGTCCAGTGACTGATGGAATCAAATTTTCCTAATTTTGAGACACACCAAGTACTCATTAAAATGCCTATTGGGTTATTATGAAATTTTGTGGCATGGCAATAAAACATTGAAAATACACCGCATTATGTTTATTTTTATTTACCAGTTACTTGGTAACTCATCGCGCAGTAACTACCATTATACTGAATCCTTTTGTAGGTAGCCTTGAAAATTAGGCTGGATGTCTAAAGTTAATCTGCCTCGTACAGAGTGATGTTATAGATGATCAAAAGTTTAGGTAAGTTATTTATAACAAGGCTATAGTTAACTTGACCGACTTACTTTTTAACATTGCTGGAGAGATATCTTCTATTTTCACTTTTTGTAAAATGCACCTGCAGCCAAAAATAGCCAATGTGGTTTTTACATCTATTCACTAGTGATGAGAGTTGTGTTGGTAAAAAGGTTATGTAATGTCTCTGACCTCTTGTTTATTGACTTGATGTCACATCTAACAGTGCTGGAAATGACAAAATGCTAATTCAACACAAAAAATTGAGCAAAAAAAAACACATTAATTTTTACATTGATTTTTATTTGATTCGTTTTAAATTGATTATTGTAGTTCTTATTATGAAACACCCAAACAAACACTGCCAAAGTTGCAAGTGTCATGTTCAAACAATATTTTTTTTCTAATTTACAAGTTTTTTAGGCTCTATTTTTACAAAACTGCTTGGCTTTTACCTAACTTACTAGAGGTAAGTCGTAGTCTGATTGATCATATATTTTGTATTCTAATAGAAATATATCCTTCTGAATGCTTGTCTCGTGTTGATTGTTTTTCCAGAAAACAAAGTCATGCCAGATTTTCAGAGAGAGCCATCTGCTAGTACATTTGAGAATGTGTCCACAAGGTCAGAGGTCGCAGATGCACGGGACGCATTACCGGTTATCACTTCTGCTCCCATTGAACATGATCCAAATGTAATGTTAAGTGAAATGGTTGATGTTAAACAAGACACTCAGCAAGATCTCTTAGATGGAAATGTGGAGAGAGAGAGGAAGATGTCTTCCCAGTTTGGAGCTAAATGCATTTTGTGCCAAAGAAAATGTCTACAATGTTGTAGGCCTTGCATGGCGGCCTATAATCCACTGCCTTCCGATGCTAGTGTTTGTGAAAAGTTAAAACACTCATTCATGTGCCCTCCACATGGGAAGCTCGCTAAACTGATGGCATTGGCCATAATGATTCTACTTGTGTGGGGCACCCTTTGGGGGTTGTCACCAGACAGTGGCCAAGCACTTCCGGGAGGAACGTTTTTTGGTGTTCTGGTCTTGTTGGTGCTGTGTGTGATGGGAGGTGCTATGACACTGCTAATTCGTCTGCCGCCATTGCTAGGTGGGTGAGTGGTCACATGTTTCTGTTTGCTGATGTTTCATTTGTCACGTGGTGTAACACATAAAAGTACTTATAGGATAAAATCTCACGTCCAACTTCAGACAAGAATAACTTTCATATTTAACTGTTTTTTTATTCAAAAAAAGTTGAACATTGTTGTGAATGCCCAAAATTTCTCAAAAGGTTATCTGATGCTTGCTTTGGTATAGAACTTTAAAAGGTTGGTGCTACTAATTTTTCATGAGAATTTATAATGAAGAAACAACCCACCACACTGTGTCCTGAACTGATGAGATTTAACTGTACAACAAAAGAGCACAGATGAGCCGGCCACTAAGCTGTACCAATTGTTCAAACTACTTTAGAGAATACATACACTCAGTTATAGCTACTAGGTCCTAGGGTCCAAAATCTTCAGAACCCCATGTGCTCTCTTCTATAAAATTGTTAGGGGTGCCACTGCATATTCAAAATGAATCGACACTTACATGACACCTGGGCTCAGGGTCTTATCTTTTTACTCAAAATTATTTTTGACATTTTAAGTTGTATTTTTATGCAACTTCAAGATTCTGTTTTTCTCAGTTTGCTTTAGTATGACAAGAAAGTCGTTCGCGTAAATCGTTACGTATTCGAGCATAACATGATAGACACTTATCTTGAGTTCACACAACAGTAGAGCGGAAAGTGTCAAAAGTAATAATTTTGAGTTTGATCTCGAGTACAAAGATTAGACCCCGGTCCCTGTACTACTAGCAAACTGGGTACCCTCCATCTCGGAATGAAAAACAGGTGTACTCCCAAGGTGGCGGTATGACCCTACCAATCCGTAATATGATGCACAGCTTCAATACTAATGTTGACTCTAAGAATGCTAGCACCATATTAATACATAAACCTTTGAAATGTGTTCAGTATGACAAAAACATAGTTCATAAGTGTGAAGACTGTGCTGAATGACATGTTTGTTTTAGCCTGATTTGTATGGCATAGTTATTACCAAACAACATTTGGTAATGTTTTAAGCATTTGTAACAATGTGGTAAGCTCTAAAAATAGAATTATGACAATTTTAGCTGTTATTATCCATCACAAATTGAACAACTTTTACTGTAGGTCGAGGAAATTAAGATGTAGCGGAACATTTTAGACGTTGTTAACTCCTCTGTATTTGGAGTTAAATTGACCCTAGAATGTGGCAGTTTATGTTCCAATGATTGACTAACGCGCTGTTTATTCTCACAGGTATGCTGATTGTTGGTTGTGCTCTACGCAACATCCCCGGTGTCAAGGTCATTGTCACTGGCATCGCTTCAAAGTGGTCGTCTTCTCTTAGGTAAGTAACCACACCTTGCACTGGTATTACTTAGTGAAGATACTAGTACTTTGTGTTATCAAGATTTTGCCGGGAATGTCATGCATGCAAATTGTTGTCTGTTTCTCCAAGGCTTGTTGTTGACTTTCCATTAAGCTAGAATTAAAACAAAGGTCTAGTTTATGCAACTGCACTTACTAGAGTCCCTCACCTTGTAACCACGGGAGACACTCCTTGGTAAAAATTGTGACGGTAGGATGAAAATATGTGACGACTGGGGTAGAGCAGCTCAAACTCAGGGCCTCGAGTTTTTTTTGTAGTTTAGGGTCGTGAGAAATATTCATTCTGCACTGCCAGATGTGTATGTCCTGGCCTGAGAAGTATTGTTTGTAAATGTAAGCCGTTATGCTTCAGTTTGGATGTAATGTGTGCTTTAAAATGATTTTTCCTGCTGCATGCAATTACCGTACTTGCTTCATGGGTAACTGAGATTTGTGGCTTCTAGATGTTTGGCAAGGACTCTCAAATGGTAAAGGAAAGGCTATCATAGGTATACTAGCTGTTTACATCTGAATACAGTAACGCATGAACTAGTATGGCCATCAAAAACTTGGAATTATTTCAAGAATTATGACACAATTGCAGAACCATCGCCCTTGTTGTTATCCTACTTCGAGCTGGCCTGGGACTTGATCCTAAAGCGCTGAAGAAGCTCTCCTGTGTTGTGGTTAGACTAGCCTTCTTACCCTGCATTGTGGAGTGCATCACCGTGGCAGTTACTACTAACCTACTGATGGGCTTTCCCTGGGAGTGGGGATTCATGTTAGGGTGAGTAATACTGAACTGACAGTCTTAATGACTGAGCTAAATTTTTCTGAAATTATTGAACTTCCTAAACCAGTTTTGAGCCCTATAATGTTAATAATTTCATTTGTTATTATAATTTCAAATCATTTCTGTGTAGTAATTATTGATACTAACAGTGAAACCAAAGGGTGTGATAGCCCAGTTGAAAACTTGGACTGTGTTTATTAATCATCACATTTTAGATTTCTGTTTGTTTCATGCCAAATTGGAGGCACACATTGAATTTTTGTGAACAAAACAGGCGTATGCCAAAATGATTTTTATTAACTTGCTTACCCAATTACTAATTTTCAGATTTGTTCTGGCAGCTGTCTCTCCTGCCGTCGTGGTGCCCAGCTTGTTGTCTCTACAAGACCGAGGTTATGGTACTGACCAAGGGATACCCACTCTGGTGATCGCTGCAGCCAGCATTGATGATGTGTTGGCCATTAGTGGGTTTGGTGTCGTATTAGGCATCACTTTCTCAACAGGTAGGAAGTTGCTTAGTGTTACTTGAGAGAACTTTACCCATCCGTGATGTTGTTTATTGTTTAATTGAAGACATAAAGACATGTTGTACACGCATTACATGTTGCACACGCATGACACGCATGTTTGTGTAATTTTGTGTTGTGTTGTTTCTTTAATATGGTAGAATATTTCTTTTTGTAAAATGACGGAATTACAATTATTTCCTTTCCACTTAAATTTACCGTAGTAGAAATCACATGTGTTGATGCACTCCATAAAAACGTGTGTTTCAGGTGATTTAGCCCTGGCCATAGCCAGGGGTCCCCTCGAGGCTCTAATGGGAGTGACGTTTGGCATCGTCTATGGAATCTTTCTCTGGTACATTCCTCATCGGAAGCACGTAAGTGTTTCTGATTAGCATCAGATTTATGCAGTAACAGCTCACAGCATAATTTCCTTTGTCTACAAATGTGTTGTAAGATCTCCTTTTTGTGTCAGTTATTTGAACCACCCGCCTTGGTGAGAATGTGATAACCTGATGGCTGTATAGACCTAAAGATTGTAACTGTAGTTGTTTTTTACTGCTAATCAGCTGTAGTATTTCCAAAATAAAATGGACAACTTCGAATTCAAATTCAACACAAAAATTTGACTAAATATTCTTTTCTGTTTATTTTGAATCAGTTCTGTTTTAGTGCTGGCTAAATCTTGACAAAATCTCATCGGGTTTTAGTTCACGCACTTTCTCAAAAATTGCGACAACTTGCTGTGCAAGGCCATTCTCAAATAAACAATTAGGAGCTAAGCACAATAAAGTAATATTAAACTCTGACTAAGCTTAGACAAAGCGCCATTTTACTATGACACAAGGTCTTCTAAACAGCGAAATAATTTTGACAAAATGCTTGTCATAGTTTACCAGAGTCTGACGTAGTTCTGTCTTAAGTCTGTCCAATTTATTTTGAACATTTTGTTGAGACAATGGGGCCCGGAAAACATTTGTAATCTTTGTTTTCTGTCTTTTCAGTCTAACCTGGTGTTGTTTCGCACCCTGCTCTTCCTAGGTGGAGGTTTGTTTGTCATGTTTGGTAGTAATGCCGCTGGCTTTCCTGGGGCTGGTGCCCTGGGTGTGCTCACTATGGCATTTGTGTCCGCCTTCCGTTGGAGATCAGAAGGCTGGACCAATGATGAGGTATGGTTCATGACCAGATGGGATTTTTCAGTGAAAAGTAAAACAACCAGTCAGTTATGCACCATTCACAACATTGACAGTTGCATAATTTTGTCACTAGGTGCTGTAGGGTGGCAAGGGGACAAAGCAGTTAGCTTTTGACAGCAAAATGATGACTTGATAAGATGACTTTCAACTCTTTGCACAAGTGTGGTAAAAGAACACAAAGGTTTAATATGGCCATGATGTTTCCAGAAATCTGCATAATTGTAGTCAACATATGATTACCAATTTGTAAATATTGGGTTTTGACCAACATTATTAGGAATGTGGCACACCTGGGAAGGAAGATACATGTTTATTTCACACTAGGTGTTCACTGTCTTGTTCCTTTCTCAGATGAGTGGTTAGTGAACTGGAAAAAACTTTCGGTTCGCGAGACGTGATATAAGAACATGCTCAGAGTCTAAAATGGCCAGCTACAACAAGCCAACTTACAGGGCCCGTTCTTTAGTAATATTGAACTTTCCTGGCTTAGGAATTTACCTCTAATCTTAGTAAAGGAAACTTAAGACCAGAATTTTAAAGGTACGGATGCTAAATCAAAAAATGGATGAAGTCCTGGTTCATAGCTCCATTAATTAAATAGATTATTACTTCTTACACAAGATGCAGTGTCTTAAGGTTCAAATGTTCGATTATTTGACTAACTGGAAGTTCTGTTATGTGTTTTTCAGAGTCCAGTAGCTGATGTGGTTGGTAAACTGTGGATCCTGTTTCAACCACTACTGTTTGGTCTGATTGGTGCTGAAGTGGACCTGACTACACTAGATGGCAGCACCATAGGTATACTAGTCACATAGCTGGTTCCCTACCTAAAAGCCAGATGGTGTAGCACTCATCAGTTTTCATGTTCCCTTAATTGGATGATGCCAGTTTTTGGAAGTCTGGGCCTCTTTTGCAGTATTTGAACATTAAGAATTTTCTTAAGCTGGATTACTGTGGCGATTTTGACAAGGAGTTATTTGCAATTGTTTCACTGTGTGAGCTAATTTATTTTGAGTCATTGTCTCTTGCCATGAAAGATCGCATGTGCTTGACAGTTTGCAACCTTTTGTTGGTCCAGCAACCAGTCATGCTTTATGGCCTATTTTTGTCTGAAAGTAATTTGTAAGATATTAATCATTCGATAATCTTCAGTCATGTGAATGATGTAAAGCCTCATACTTTTTCTACATGCCTATAGTCAGGTTTGTTGTGTAATTTTGTCGAAACTTTTTGGGAAAGTGGAAACTATACATTTTTGGAAACCTCATGGAATGACAAATCAGAAAATAATTAATTCCACTTTTTGGCGGCCATCTTGGATTTTCAAAAATGGCGCCGGTAAAATGGATTTTGCCCAATATCTCTGTTGGGTCACTTAGAATGTTGCTTTTTATGGCTACTCCTGCATTTCTCAGGTCAAGGAATTGCAAATTTTAATTTTATTGGCGCCCATCTTGGTGGCCATCTTGGATTTTTAAAAAATGGCGCCCGTAAAATACATTTTCCTCAGTATCTTTGCTCTTGGGTCACTTAGAATCACATGTTAGTTTTAATGGCTGCACCCACATTTTTGTGGCCAAGAAATCTGAAAATTCAACTTTAGTTATTAAATGAGAAACATAATCAAAACCCCATTTATTAGCAGCCACATTTTCTAAATGCATTCTTCATGTAATCCAACACATATGATCATTATTTTACTCTCTTGTATATTTTATTCGGAGCTTGTTCCCTTCAAGACACTTAAACTAAACCAGTACCTAAACAACTTATTTACAGTTGAAGAACATGAAAGTATGTTTTTGTAGTGTCAATAGTCTTTCAAAACTTTGAAATCATAGATCATTACTATAGCCATCAATGTCACCAGGAATCACATCATCATC
The DNA here is from genome assembly GCA_002633005.1 of Phoronis australis. Lineage (NCBI taxonomy): Eukaryota > Metazoa > Phoronida > Phoronidae > Phoronis > Phoronis australis. Next base: position 208,471 of record NMRA01000421.1, on the reverse strand, counting down.
ACCATTGTGACATTCTGCACTACACTGACATAGATCTGTGTAAGGTAGGTCCTTTGATCATCAAGAGTATCTTTGGGAAGAGCAATCGTTTTTGCACTGGCATCTAACCATCTCATTGAAAGCTTCTGGCGCCGAAAGCTCCTCAGTTGTGTGGGTTTCAGCTGGTCGTCTTTGTCCTTGTAAATTCATTCTGCAATGGGTCAAGGAACTCTTGTCGAGCAATGACTGACTGGCCCCACACTCTGGCTTGAATAAACGGCCTCAGCACAATGCTGTTTCAAAGCACCAATGGTTGGTGGACGTTTGTCGCTGTCAGCCATATGTTTACAGAAAAGGTATCATCTCAGCTCTGGGATGCTGTTTGTGTCTATACCCTGTGCTGAATAATGTACATGTAAAAGGGGCTAATGTGAAAAGAGGTTCACCTGTTACTTCGTAAGAAGTACAAAAAGTCTGCAGTGCATTGATATCATCAGTGCTTGCCTTCAAATAGATATTCAACCTACATAATGGACCAGTGTTGTCTGTCCATGTAAAAGCATGGAAAGCAGGAAGAGCCTTTGCCTTGGCAGCACCTAATACTGTCCTCATTGGATTCAAGTCCACAATCCCAGATGTCATAGGAACCGAAGTATTTCTGAGAAGCCTGTCATAATAGCCAATGATGAGTCTATGTCAGGTGAAAAAAAAACATCAGCTGAGAATCAGGGACCTTTTGATGTGATGCCAGAACTGCATGATGTACAGTGTATTAGCAATATATCTGCTTTTTCGTGGTCGTTTTCTTCTAAGTGTCATAATCTATAGTTTAGAACATCACTTCCATACTATCCACACCTGCAGTTTTGTGGCTTGGGTGAACACACTCAGTGGATGTTGTTTACATGTTTTCTGGATCTAAAACCTCTCTTGGAGCTTGTGGACTGTCCTGTTCTAAGACGTCTGCTTCGGAAAGTTTGTGCAGAAGTTGGATTCAATTTGACTTGACTGTACATGGCAGCATTGCCCCACTGGCAGCAAAGATTGCTCTTGGTGTTAGGGTGAATTCTTAGTTGCTGATAGCATGTTTGTGGTCGATTTGCCGAGCAGGCTAAAACTCCTGTTGTTCTCGTCATTGATCCTCAGCCTGGTTACTGCCAAAATTATCTGACTGTCAAAGGCAAAATGCTTTATTTTCCATTGAGTAGAGGAGAGCTGGATTCCAAAGTGAACAGTGGAAATAATATCGAAGTCTTCAAAAGATATGTCTTAAATGTCTTTTTTGTTAATTTTCATTTCTGTGATTCTTTTAAATATCCTGGGGGCTTATAGCTGCTATTAAAATCATTTAGATGATATGTATCATTTTAGAAATAGTGTTTTTCAATTCCTTACCCCACAAAATGTGGGTACAGCCATTAAAAATAAACATTCTAAGTGATCCAAGAGCAGAGATGTATTTTGCAGGCTCCATTGTTGAAATTCCAAGATGGCTGCCAAGATGGCTGCCAATAACATTAAAATGTCCAATTTATTGACCTCAGAACTGCAGGTGCAGCCATTAAAACTAACTTTCGTAGTAACCCAAGGCGGATATACTGGGCAAAATCTTATTTTACCGGCATCATTTTTGGAAATCCAAGATGGCCTCTAAAAATGGAATCAATTATATTCTGACTCGTCATTTCATGAGGTTTCCAAAAATGTATAGTGTCCACTTTCCCCAAAAAATTCAAATGAATGTCAAAATTTGAACATAGTGAACCTGACTACTAGTATCAACAATACCATTAAACACTTTAATGTTTTCTCTGCAGGTTTAGGTATAGCCACCCTGTTTATAGGGCTAGTCTTCCGCATCATTACTTCGTTCTTGGCTGTCTTTGGAGCGGGACTGAACTGGAAGGAACAATTCTTCATCCCCATCGCCTGGCTCCCTAAAGCCACTGTGCAGGTACATATAGCTGGCTCGCTCTAAGCTCTCAAGAATATGCAATTTGAAAAACACTTTTTGAAATAACAAGGTAATTATTTACTTGGACAGAGATTTTAAAGCAGCGGAATTTTAAAGCGTAGTAATTTTTGAGTCTGCTACTAAATCACTGTAGTTGTATGGTTATATGTTCAAATGACTCGCATAAAGAAGTCCGGCGTTGCCAAATGTCCGTGAATGAAGAAATTACATTTAACAGCTTATTATTTAAAATGACTTATTCTTATTAAAATGACATAGGCAAAAAATTGAATTTCGGACCTCAAAAGCGAGGCCGCCTATATTAATATAGGGGGCCCCGCTCTCCGGCCTCCTTTCGGCGGGGCCTCCTATATTAATATAGGGGGCCTCGCTTTTGAGGTCCGAAATTCAATTTTTTGCCTATGTCATTTTAATAAGAATAAGTCATGTTAAATAATAAGCTGTTATTTTCTTTTCATTGTTAACTCTGCTTATCTTGACAAGCTTTTCGTTGCATTGGACTAAAACTGATATGTTCATATACTGTACATATATTTTGTAGTTTTAAAAAATTGATTTTCAGCTGAATGTTACGTCATGTATAATGTTGGTGCCTGTCTCAAAGTTCACTACACCAGCACACCGACCTAGGTCTACGCTTTGATGTAATGAGCAGTCACAATTTCACGTTAAATATCCATTAGTTGCAGGTTTTCCATGAACACGTATCAGGATTGCAGAATGACACCATTTCCTGAGTCAAGATGTCAAAAAGTTTACAACTATCAATTTGAGAATGCCAGCACATAAATAATTTTTGACATTTATTAAAATAAGCCAAGATTCATTAGGTCGTTTGCTTTGAATTTACTTATCATTCAATGTCGGTTCTTTACACCCATCCTCTTGTTATCCATTGCTAAGTTTGAACATCTGAAGAATTTTAGTTAATATGTACATTCAATGTCTTGTTTTTTGATTTCATTTTGGTGTGTCAGCACCTACCAATGTTTTCATCCCTAATTGAAATGTGCCATCTGAATCAAACTAAAAATTTTGATTCCCTGCGTAAAGCGCATTTAGACAGCATGAATTAATCGTTTAAGGTCGTTGTGCTTGCAAAATATTTGACTGCACAATCTTCCTCTTTTCAGACAAGCATTGACCTTACACACAAATTTTACAAATTAGTTATCCATTTTGCTTGTGATTATAGTTTTGTGACAGCCGAGTTGCATGCAGGCATCACTCTTGTACCAGAGTTAATAAACTCTGCTAAGAGTTATCGAAAAAATGCGAAACGTTAAGTGATAAAAAGGTTACAGGTGTATAATAAAATTTTCCATGGTGCTGAAAAGGTTTCTGTTTGTTTAAAAATGTAAACAAATTGTATTTGCTATAAAAAACAACTATGTCCCTTTTTGTCAAAACCCAGGAAGATAGCTTACAAGGTATAGAAAACTGTCCAAGGTAAAAAATGTTTTCATTTTCAGAAAGTGACATTTTAGTGTGAACAACTGGAAAATACGATGCATAATTATTTTAATTCTACATTGCTTCTTAAACACTGAACCACCGATTTTTGGAAAAATTTGGGTTGCAAAATCTTAATGGTCTTTTTGAAAATGTCTTTTAGGCAGCTATCGGTGGTGTCGCTTTGGACACTGCAAGGAATCAGAATTCTGGTCCTGAAGCTATCCAACTGGGAATGAAGGTTTGTATTTTATTTTAGGTTCTTTCAGAAGACCTCTATTTTGTGTTGTATATGCATGTTATCATCTCTTTGTAGACATTAAAGCATCCCTTGTCTGTACTGTGCTGTACTGTACAGTTAAAAATAATCGGGCAAAATGTCTCGGAATTATCCATCATGAAAGCTGAGTGCAAGCAGAGTCCACAATCAAAGTAGTTTGAATGACCAGTCGTGACAGGTCGTGACCGGTCGTGACAACTCACCATCCGTCATGATGGGAAATGGTAATTTGTCTGGCATCTATTGTAACTGCATCTCCAAAACATTTTCCGATGGATTTTTGTAAATCTTGGCAGACATGTTTGTATACGTATGAAAGGGGTAATTTTGTATTTTGGTTTCATTTTTGGCGTCCAGTTCTTCTGCTAAATGGTTTGAAGGGTGGTCATGAAATTTTTGATTTATTTTGTTATTAACCTAAGTAAGCGTGGCTGACATTTATTTTCGGATGGACGTCTGCCGCAAATTCTGTGAGGTGGTTATTGAATTTTACTCATATGTGTCTAATGAGGATAGTATAAGGGATGTTGATTATCAGATGATTCTGGTCACTCATGTGCCCCTGTGGCTCAATTTCTATGAAGTTTGATGAATGATCCTTATGAAATTATGCAGATAAGATTTGATCCAAGACAGAATAAGACTTGCCCATTTTTCATTTTTCCAAGACAACTTAGCAATCATTTTCTGTATCTGCGACCATTTGTTATTTTTCCAAGGAAACTTAGCAATCACTTTCTGCATGTGCGACTCTTTGTCAAACCCCTTGAAGAATCCTCATGACAAATTAGTTTCTAAGGTGAACATGCCTGGTACAGTGTTGAGTATTGGACGATAAACCTTATATTCTTAGAGAACATGTTATAATAACTGCTGTGAAATTGGTATGTCCATTAACATACTTTTAGAAGTCATAGTCAATTCAAACTAATTAAAGAGAAAACTTGTTGGACGCCATGCTTTCTCTTCAGGTACTCACCATAGCTGTTTTGGTCATCATCATCACTGCACCAATAGGTGCAGCTGCGATCGCCCTAGTAGGACCAAGACTGCTCAAGCTGTCAAAGACGAAGGACGCTGTACCAGAAGTAGATATTGATAAAGATGATTACGAAGAAGAAAAGAGGGATGAGCCTGATACAATAACTGAAGTTTGATGGTGGACTAGATTTAGTTGAAGCGTTTTCATTAAATGACTGTGATTTTATTGAAATCAGTCCATCCTCTAAATATTTTTGAAAATCAACTGTGTGGGACATTGCAAAAATCTTTTGACTTTGAGCATGAAATTGTGGAATTACTGTACGCAAACAAATTTACGGAGATTCAGAATTAAATAAATCAACATTTTCTTGGTTGTAGAGTGTATGTTGCTTCTAGTGTAATGAGGCTGTATGAGCTGTGCCGACTGTATGAGCCGTGCTCGACTGTATGAGCCATGCTCGACTGTATGAGCCGTGCTCGACTGTATGAGCCGTGCTCGACTGTATAAGCCGTGCTCGACTGTAGGAGCTGTGCCCGACTGTATGAGCCGTGCTCGACTGTAGGAGCCGTGCTCGACTGTATGAGCCGTACTCGACTGTAGGAACGTGCCCGACTGTGCGAGCCGTGCTCCACTGTACGAGTAGTGTTGGACTGTATGAGCCATGTTGGACTGTAGGAGCCATGTTGGACTGTACGAGCCATGTTCGACTGTAGGAGCCGTGTTAAACTGTTCGAGCTGTGTTCAAATGTACAAGCCGCAGTGTTCGACTTGCCGGAGCGGTGTTCGACTGTAGGAGTTTTGTTCGACTGAACCAGCGGTGTTCAACTGTACCAGCTGTGTTCGACTGTACGAGCCGTGCTCGACTATATGAGCCGTGTTTGACTGTATCAACGGTTTTCAGCTGCTTTTTCCAATTGTAACTATTGATTTATTCAGCAATGTTGGTTCACACCCAGTCAAAGGTAATGTTCCAGTTTTGCTTGGCTAGTTCCAGCGTGGAGCTTGCCCCTTTGTACTGTGTCTCCTTGCCAATTTGTCTAACATTTTTGCTTAACATTTGCAAGAAGTTACTTCCCAAACTTCACAGTGTCCGGCATTGCTGCCAATATTTCATGGACTGCCAGCTATCTAGAATGAAAATATTTATACATTAACAATCTGTCAAGTGTTACCAATTACTGCATATTGTCATTCTCATGGTACATTGTAGAGTAATGTTGGAATTTTTTTGAATTTTTGTTGTTTTTTAACTATTTAGATGTTTTATTTGTATCTAAATGGTTTATTTAGTCTAAATAAGTGACTTGTTGGGTGAACTTGACATTCAATCCCAACCCAACTCACCAGTCTGCCGTAACAATAGCCCAGCTCACCAGTCGTCCGCAGCAATAACCCAGCTCACCTGTCGGCGTTAGCAGCTCAACAGTCTGCCGTAGCAATAACCCAGTTTATCCCCAAATCAACACCAGTACTGATGTTACAAACATACTTTTCATTTACACCACTTACCGTTATAAAAATTATTTTTTCAGGTGCAGGCCTGTAGCCAGTATGGCGCGGAAGGTTTTCGGATTCGTAAAACGGTGGTCCTTTTGATCATATTTCGCAAACGTCGGCCATTTTTTCAGGAGCGCACTTTCGCGGCAAAACCTGGCAGAAGGGAAATCCGCATACACGACGAGTCTTGACGGCTCCATTTTCTCGAGATCAGGCGGAATTTTACGTTATTGGTCGTTAATTAGTAGATGTCTTAATTAATAACCCCAGGCATTTTCGCGTCTTAAGTTGCATTATTTTAATTTGAGTGCTGACTATAATGAAATAAACTTGAAACGGATGTTGCACTTGAAATTTTAATTAAATGGATTTTTGTGTCCTCGTTTGGACCCCACTGGAGCCAAAGCCCAGAATCATGCAACTTAAGACGCCCCTTTCCTTTAAGGGTTGGTAATTTACAATAGAATTACGCACTCAAACTTTTTGCACTCAAAAGTGTGAATGAAATCCTGCTGGTTCTCCAACTACATAGTGCCTAATCCCAGAAATGAGGATCTCAAACTTTCGAACCATGCGTGCTTTAAAATTGAGTGATTATACCCCATCACATACGCGGACGGAAATATAGTCGGGTTACTTTTAAATAGCGATGGAAATGAGAACAGCCCACTACTCCGAAGGTTTATTACTCCAACGGTCCACTACTCCCTCAAAAATGTACGAAATTTCGGACTGAGGTGTAATTTTTATACTTCCATATGCAAAAATGCTCATTTTTATATGCAGTGGCGTACCTAGTTTACCGAGAACAACGCCCAGGTATTAATGCAACCGTCTGGGTTTCTTGAGCATGAAGTGGGCTCCAAAGCATTTATTATGATTACGTAAAAATGAATGCGTACTTGCATTTTGAAAAAAACACGAAGTAGGAATATTGGATGAATTATTAATCACGATACATTCAGCAAATCCATGTCGAGACTGCATCATTTCACAGCGCGACTCAAAAAGTTTAGGCCTATCCGCAGCGCTCCTATCTCACCCACTCAATCGTAAATTTGTGCATGGTCGGGTTGGAAATAAATGTTTTGCGTTACCCTATCCCTGCCAGTCTTCACCAAGTTAGAGAGTCACATCCAGTCTTCCCAATTTTAAAATCGCCCGTTAGTCGCCGCAACCCAGAAATCAAATAAATCATCCCTGTGCCCCAGATATTGTCCCTGTTTGAAAATGAGTTGTTTTAGATTCAAGAATCGTGATTGTGAGTGATTGAAACAGGTCATTTGAAAACAGTACAATCAAATGTTTTAACAACTAATCAACTTTTGCACACTCTGGCCACGTACTTGGCGAAGCTGGCCAGGTACGGTCCAAGTGATACGAACCAAATTTGAAATTATTACGTATCTTTTCCTGGTAATACCAGTAATAACTACTACATTTTTTTTGATTTGGTAAATCCTATGCGTAACGAATATGCTGGGGGCAGAACCTTTCCCCCTGGCCGGTCTACGGACCTAAGATGAAAATGAGTTTTGGGTTTGCAACTTATAGAGTCGGGTCTTAACCAGTAACGAACTGCCAGTTTTTTCAAGCTTTGAAACCACCTCCAGCTTGACTAAGTTACAATTTTAGACCAATAAATTTTACTAAGAGTATTGATGTATGCCAAAAGATATGCTTTGCCTCTTTATACTTCATGCACTACTATGTACACTATAAATGTATTATTATGTTTCTAGGCAGTTCAGGGATGAATTTGAATGTAGACATGGCCGTCGCTGCGGCTTTTACAACTTTGCAGATCTCATTCATTAAGAATATGCAGATCTCGCAGAGGATCCTTCCTTCGTTCTTGCAAACATTGCCGTAGATCTGCGCGCGTACAAAGACCCGGCTAAGAAGTAAAACAGACAGGTTCAATAGGCAGTGCAAACGTGTCTGGATCTCGTGGAGACTTTGGGGGTAATTGGTCGTAACTGGAGAAGGATATCACGATCTGTTGCAGGCTGTCACTCCAAAAGGGCAACACAGACATGCTTGTCACAGCCTAACTTGTATGCAGATCTTGCTGACTTGACTGCGGGGCGGAAATCAACGTGATAAAAAGGCGTTGCTCATGAGTGACTTACCTTGGCCATTGTCAAAACCAGACAGCATACCTTTCAAACAGACAACAGAACGCATTTAATCGTTACCGGTGAAACACAAGAGCAACACTCTTTACCTAGAAGGTTGTTGAGGAACTTCACGTTGATGTTTTGACAGGGGAACACCCTTGATGAAGCTGAAAAATATTGCTTCTTGAGAGATAGCAGACCTTGGTCACGATATTGCTTCTTGACAGATAGCAGACCTTGGTCAACAGAGGCGGATCTACAGGGGGGTTCAGGGGGTTTAAACCCCTCCTCGGGACAGGATCAAAAATAAAACCTGGAAAAAAAATCGCCAGAAAAACGAAATTAGCTACTAAAAATCCCAAAAAATCTTACACGGGAGGAGAGAAACCCTCTCGCCACCTTCCTTCTCCTCAGCGCTACGCGCCTCGGATTCTTTCGAATCCTAAACGGTAACCCCCCCCCCCCTTACTGAAATCGTAGATCTGCCACTGGTCAAGATAGTGCTTCTTGACAGATAGCAGACCTTGGTAAAGATATTGCTTCTTGACAGATAGCAGACCTAGGTCAAGATCCACAAGCTGCAGCCGATGTGGCAAAGCGCGGCAATAGATAGCTGATACTGCATTAGGACTGTTTTAGATTTTTTATTCTTGTTAGTTCTTGTACAGACTCTGTGTAACCTTGGCACGAAGAGATAGATGAGAGTGCCAGTCATTATTTTGTTGTCATCTCTTTCTTTCTCTCATTTCCTTCCTCCGTCCCCCTCCCTCTTTCTCATCTCCCCCTCTGTCTCTGTCCGTCTGTCTGTCTCCCTCTCTCTCTCCCCCGCCCCTCTCCTTCT
>NMRA01000421.1:86541-199138 GCA_002633005.1 Phoronis australis | reverse complement strand
ATCCCACGCATTTTGAAATGTTGACAATACTTTTGTTTACTTATGGTATATTAGTAAACATGGTGCAGTCTAAAATTTATTAAGCAGTAACCTTAAACATTTTGACAACAAAGTGACATCGAAAAGCATACAAGTATTTTTATTGTGTCGAAAATAAGCGGTTATTGTATGTACGATTTCTGCCACAGTATAGACTGGCTGTCGTTTCTGTCTTGACTTTTCAAGATGGAGACACTGATCGGTGTTGGTTGCAGCGGTCCATATCAATTTGACTGTTGTTGATTCACGGACATAACCAGAATGGTCTAAAATAGGCTACACTACAATACACTATACTCACGCTACCGGTACACTACACAACACTACACCACACTACACTACACTGCACAACACGTACCTTGTTCACGTTACCGTAATTAAATGCGTAGGCGCTCCATGAGTTAGGCAACATGCTTTACTGCATGGATATTGTATTGAACACGACTTTGTAATGTGCACTCTGCAGGTTGTTCGTTCATACGTGCAGATCGAGTTAATCAACGCAGAATCCAAGTGCTGCGCAATAGCTGACGAATATTCGTGGTCACAAGTGCCAGTTATTGCACAGGTTTTATCCCGAAATGAGAGACCTGGCTACTTTGCACGTATATGCGAAAACTATGCAAAGTGAAAAGAACAGGTATATTAGCCGTGTTCCATACTGTATGTTTGTTAATTAGAACCCATCGCCAAGAAAACCACAAACCATTCTAAGTAATTGTCTAGGTACCCGAACAAGTGCCAACTGCCATGATTACGAAGGTTATCAATTGTCATCGGACCCACGACTGAAGTTTCATATTGACTCGCCACTATATATCTTCTCACATCATTTCAATCTGCTAGACGAAGCCCACTGCCACCAATCGATACAATACCTACACTAAGCATTTACTGGTTATCGACTGTCAGCTGTGAAAAAACTGGTCTGATCAGACACTTCATACAGAAAACCAAGAATTCCTAAACGTTTTGGTAACATGTAAAGTACAATTACTGGATGAACTAATGTATTTAGCCTATTCCTAGAACGGTCATTTATCCCATGCGCGTTGAATCTGTCGAGGGAAATACGGCCATGTAATCAAGTTTCCGGTATTCACCGCCCGCACTACTTCAACAGTGGCCTCTGACATGGAAAATTCAAAAGGTAGGTCAATGTCGACTCGACGTCTTCAGCCGGTTCGATACGCAAACTTTCCGAATATAGTTTAAAGTAATATAGTTGCAGCATTGTAACTAACACTCGCTGTGCAACCAGGCCATAAACGTAAAATCTGGAACAAAACTGTTAATTATGAGACACTTATATCTCAGTTTTCAATTGCTGCAACTCAGACGCAGATTCCTAGGAAACTAAAATATCAAACGTTGTTTTAGCTATATAGTTCCAGGAGATGTTACAAGTTCACCGAACAGTTGCCGTTGTTTTCACCTTTGTTACCTCTTTTCAAGAAATAAATCGTTACTTTCAAAACTGTTTCTTTTACAAGAGAAAACTTGCAATCTAACGCGCAAGTACATATATATATATAAGATGTGATCCGCCATGTGAACAGTCTGGGTGAAGTATTTGAAAAATCTGCCGAAAAAATGTACGAAACGTAGGAATTCGAAGCGCATGAATATGAGATAAATACAAAGCGTACCTCGATTGGCGTAAAAGAAGTAATATCCCACTCGACCGTATTCCGCTTATCGACCGAGACCGAAGAGGTCGAGGTCGATACGCGGAATAATGTCTCGTGGGATATTACTTCATGTATGCCACTCTCGGCACGTTTTGTGTATATATCTCACTGTGAAAAGTCTGTATAGACAAAGAATTTACACATAAATGTGAGCACGCTTCTTTTAGACTTTCTTGGACCTGAGGTTGATAGAGATCTTTCTGTTTCTTTTGGTAACTTCTTGAGTTCTCAGAGTAACGCCAAAGATGTCTTCGTGTAGTTTGTTGGTAGACTAAAAAAGAAGTATTCAGATTTTAAAGGCATACTGTACTTGAACTGCAAAGGATAAAACTGCAACAGAAAATGATTGAAAAGGACCTAGAACAATCCATTCTTATGTTTGTTAACGTAAAAAATATTTGTAATACCGTAACTCATATGTGCTGGTTTAACAAGGGGCTTACAACCTAGGGATTTTCAAATTCTAGACAAAGGTTCTAAAGTAATTAAAAAACGGCGCATGAAGACACTCCGTTATAAAAGAAAAATAGCTCACTCTCATCTGGTCGAGCATTTCTTTAGCAGCGTCAGCACCGATGTTTCCATACTCTGCAAAAATCTGCCCCAAAGTTTTGGTGACGTCTTTTGCCATCGTTATGTCGCCGCACACGTAAACATGACCTTGCCGAGTCACGAGAGCGTCGTACAAATTTCGTCCATTTTTCAGCATCAAGTCCTGGACGTACGTCTGGAAGCACATGGGTAGCTCAAAAGGGTTACGCTGTAGTAATTAAAATCATGCTACGCTCGCACGTATCTCTCGAATGCTGTACAATTACTTGATATTATACCACAATTTTAGCCTCGAATGGCAGATACAACCGTGTAATGACCAATAAAGTTATTTCACTAGTGAGATAACATTTTGGCGGGAAACCGAGGCTGGATTCGAACCCGGGCCTCATCGTTTCGAGTCGCCGACTTTACCACTACACCACTCAGCGGCTGACGTCATCGAACGTGAAAATGAGCACGCGCAACAATCGCATGTTCAGCAAAGGGCATTGCACCGACATTTATGCGCTATGAAAAATAAGACGCATAATTTCCATAAAAACGATATTTTAATTCTATGAAATTTTTCTCTCGTGTTCTCTCACTTGTAAATCACCGATCTCCAATTTGAATACTGGTATCGTGTCGTCGAGATCCTTTGGCTTTAGCATTATAGTCAGTTACTAGTGGCAACCTACTTTAGCAGATGATATTTTCCCGGTCGAAGCTTAGCGTGATAAAATGTGTAGTAAGCTATAATAGTTGCTAAACCTCAATCAGTTATAGACTTACTTTATTTCTATTCTGTTTAAATTTTCAATTGGTTTTGAGTATCAGCATTATTTGACAAAAATAGCTAGGCTTTTCTTAAAAGGTCACGACCTCTGACCCTGGGCCTGTGAGGTAGAAAGTAGTTACAAAGCCCAGGCGAGTCGAGAAAGGTAGATCGATTCATTGCAATGTTTCTCGTTCAGTATTAAATAGATTATTACATGTCCTCGTGGATTTTGGAGAATTATCACCTCGAGCGATAATTCTCCAAAATCCATTCGGGCTCTAGAAGATAGATAACGGGGGATAACGACTTCGCCAAGTAATAATCTATATTTATCAAGAAGACAAATGCCTTCCTGACTTTACCATATTGCAATACGTTATTACGCCAAAGGCAAACGATAAACGTAGTTGATCGTAATCTATGTTGCTCGTGGTACGCGACGATTTGGCGGGAAACCGAGGACGGAGTCGAACCCGGGACCCTGAAATTGCTGGTCGCCGACTTTACCACTACACCATGCAGCGACTGACGTCATCAAGAGTGAAAATAGAATACTTAAATGAGTACGCGCAATAATCGCATGCTCAACAAACCGCATTGTACTGCAATTATACGCTACGAAAAATAAGACACATAATTTCCATAAAAATGATATCATAATTCAGTGAATTTTTTCTCTCATGTCTTCTTACTTGTAAATCACCAATCTCCAGTTTGAATGCGGGTATCGTGTCGTCAGGATCTTTGACTTGAGAATTATATTCAGTTACCAGTAGTAACCTACTTTAGCAGACGATATTTTCCCGGTCGAAGCTTAGCGTGAAAAAACGTGTTTTAAGCTATAATAGTTGGTAAACCTTAATTTATCAATTCAACTTATTTCTATTATATTTAAGTTTTCAATTGGTTTTGAGTAAAAGCATTATTTGACAAAAATATCCCGGCTTTTCTTAAAAGGTCACGACCTCCGACCCCGGGCCTCTCACATAGAAAGCAGTTACAAAGCCGTGGTAAACTGATTCATTGCTCGTTTAGTATATGGTATAAATAGATTATTACATGTTCTCAGCCGTTATCCCCCTCGTGGATTTTGGAGAATTATCAGCCTCGGGGCTTACGCCCCTGGGGCGATAATTCTCCAAAATCTACTCGGGCTCTAGATAAGGGGGGATAACGACTTCGCCATGTAATAATCTATATTTATTACATGGCGAAGTCGTTATCCCCGTTATCTAGAGCCCGAGTGGATTTTGGAGAATTATCGCCCGAGGGGCGTTGGCCCCGAGGGTGATAATTCTACAAAATCCACGAGGAGAACACGAGAGAAAAATTTCACAGAATTTAAATATCGTTTTTACGGAAATTGTGCGTCTTATTTTTATAGCGTATATCGCAGTCGGTGAAAGAACCGAGCGCGGAAGGACAGGCATCGAACAGACAGACGGTCCAGCAAGATTGGGATACCGGTAATTGGAAGCACCTTTGAGGAGCTTTTGATCACAAAGTAGATAGAGTCAGACGTTGTCCAGTGGACAAAACTAATGAGACAGAGGACTGGACAGATGAGGCAGTAAGACCTATTTCAAAGAGATGTGAGATGTAGTTGGCCAAGTTAGTTGTGTTAATGGGTAAGGTAGGAGGGGAGAGGCAAGAGAGGTGGAAATGTGAAAAGTTATGGAGGATACGGCTGTAGGAGTGTAGAGTCGAAGGGGCCAGGGAAGCCCTGAACAGTCTCGCGACGTCTCTAAGAGGTGTGGTGGGATCGGCGTTGGGTGAGGGTTGCGCCAAGAATCCTGGGAAAAGACAACATGACAGTTGAAGGGTTGAGGACAACATTAACCGCACTTCAATGACTTCACTGACATCAGATTGTACGGTTAGCCAGAAGTCGTCCGATGTCTTAGCCGGTTCATCCGACGGAATCGACAGTCAATCAAGTGAAATCAATATTCGTAGGGTAACAGTGTAAGAATTTACAATAATTACTGTAAACGGCAACTCACCTTGGATTGGGCTTTCTCCCTCGACAGCGCTATCTGCACACCTGTCAGTACACATTTTTCTTCCATTTCTTTTAACTCATTTTCAAAAATGTTGTCGATCTTAGATTGTCTGCACCCAAAGTACAACGTCATGTCACCGTATTTCTGTTCCCCTGAAAATAAACAGAATGCTCCAATTCAGTCAATCATACATTACTTGAGTCATGCAGCCAGTTTCCTTTTTAATTTGAAAAGCTGTCAACGTTCAGCATTGGGAATCACTACACTGTGTCTGAACTTGATTATGGCGTCTTTTAGTTTTTGGCGTTTGTTAAAGACCGACTATCCAACTGGCAGTGATGTAATGACGTCTAGTGTACATTACCTGATTGTGTGCATTATGATCTACATCTTGGAGGTAATGATGTATTACGTTATGAAGTTTTGGAGCTTTTAAGCGAAAAAACTTTGTCAGTCGTAGTTGGAAGAACATCTCTATAAGTTGTATAAGATGTGATTTTATAGAATCTAATGCATGATACATGTTCATATCATGATTTACACCTTGTATCCAAATTATTGTTGCTGAAATTAAGGTGAATGCGTTTTGCAAACACCACACAATCACAGGGCATCTTGTGATAATAATTTTTACTTTCGATCTGTTGAGGTATGGTTGTTTAGATTGCAATGTGTATTTGGGGCAGTGGAAAATTTCCTCTTTTTGTCATGGGTCATTCCAAGCCCTGAACTGCCTTAAACGATTTCCCAAGTCTAAAAACTTAACTTTTGATTTCCACTGCTTGCCGCTATACAATTGGTCTTAGCTGTTACCGGTACTTGAAATTATTCAGCTGGAAAATGTCTGACGTAGCACTTCATACAGCGTCCACCATCCCGATGACAGACTGTTTTACACTTGCAGGGGATGTCTGCCATATTTTGATTAGCGGTTATGCTACCTTGCAACGGTAATTATAGTGAGCGTTGCCTAAACTGCTGCAAGTGAGCGCACTTTTCTCCTGTAAAACTGTCTGTATTTCCTGTCATTTAACCAATGTCTCATCGAGGAAACAGTTGTCTTGTTGGTGCTGCCTCAAAGAGTGCTTTGTTGACTTTCTTTTACTCACCTCCTAATGCTGTTTTCTATTGGCGCTCACAGCTTCTGATTTTTCAGCCAAGACTTACATTACTTATCGGAGATGTCTGCTACTGTACCGCTGTACATGGGGTAAATGTCTTTCATGGCATACCCAAAAGGCTCCATTTCGCCCCTTTTTAGCTGTCTATGTTGAATTCTTAACTGAAGCACTTTGGTGATTGAAAATGACCACAGTCATGAGACCTCGAATGGTTACTGTATGAAACGGCATCTCAAGTCATAGGCAGTGGGTACATGCGCCATATTTCTTAAGTCGCTGATGGGTTTCGTGTTCTTGGTGGCAACCGATAATGAACGATATTGCGGGTGTTAAAATTTTATAAGACCGGTTTTATGAGAGGAAAAGACATAACTCGATTTTCGATTTTTATACAGTCAAACAGGGCAAAATATAATTTTAGGCTCTTTGGTTTTTGGGAGTAACTGCATTCACTCACCAAAGATATGCCAATCTATCAGACTCTGGTTTTTTAAGCTTCATTTGAACTTAGAGATTACAGGTCAGACTATACGCTTAGTTTACAATTCTTACTTTGTGACTCGGCGGACACGGTTGGTTCTCATAAGTGAACAATTCCCCAGATAACTACCTCCGATTTGGCAAGAGACGAAAAGTGGGAAAAAACGTGGCAATGCACCTTTTGGTCAGACTGATATTATAGGCGATAAAAGTAGTTCTCTAAGAACAGATCCAGCGGGTGTTCGAGCAGGCAACTGCCCTGCTGGCACTCGATAAATTGCAACGAATTTTAAGCACATTTAAGAGCAAATTCACAGATCCTGATTTCAGCAACTGTCTGGCAGACAATGGCGAAAATGGGGCATTTGAAATAAAATCGCAAAAACAATGTAGTCCAAGCTGCTGACTTCATAAAGTCTATGCCATCTAAAGAGCGATCAAATTTCTTTAGTCTTTGTCACATTATACGCCGTGCGATTTTTCGCCGTGCGAAGCTAACGACGAATCGACGGGGAGATTGTCGTATGATTGTCGTTCATATTTCCGTATTCGCAATAAATTGTAGACTGTCTCGTGAAAGAAAGCAAATTGCAATTTGATTATTCTGTAAGACCGAATTCAATTACTTGCAATTTATCGGATGCCATTTTGATTTCGTACCAAACATTTAGTTGTGTAAACGATTCCATGGTCACGCTTCTAAATTGAAGCCTTGATTTCCTCAACTACCTTAGTCCGATCTAGCCAAGATCAATACTGGGGTACCAATATTCCATACCCAGCGCCGATAATAACAGAAACTACACACACACACGAGATACTTCATGAGATTGGGTGAGGACCCGAGTATAGACAGTTTGTTCCGACGGGATATGGAGTATATATATTCCTGGCGGGTGCAGAGTTAAGATGCGCGTTTATGGAAATAGTACTGGGGTTAAAAGTTCGCTGATCCTGGATTGGGTTTAGAGGCATGGCCATGAAATTGTTTCCAACCCCTGAACATAGCTGGCGCTAAATTGTTTGCAGGTGCTTTGAAGTCGCAACACAAAGTTGGAATTGTGTACCAGATTGATACAGTATCATCCCGATAAGGCAAAAGCAAAATACTCCTATTTATTGTTACACTTACCTTTGTTCATTTCGAAATGTTTCTGCTGCCAAAAACCTCGGAAGGGTGCAATTCCTGTTCCGGGACCAATCATTATTATAGGGGACTCTGGATTCGTTGGAAGATGGAATAACCTTGACCTTCAACATAATCACACTGGTTATGAAACATTTAATTTTGCAAACGACTTTTACTGTGGTAAGTGAAGTGATGAAAAAGTTGAAAATGAAAGCCACTATGCCAAAGTGTTATGGAGATGACAAATCCTAAATCAAATATTTTGGTTATAACTGCTACACGCCTGCCATGGCTCGAGTTAACACTCACAATAGCCCGTCGACAGGTGACCGAAATAAAATTTACATACCCGGGGGCGAAACGTACTGAATTAGCGATTATTAAAGTTGAAGATGTCCATGTCATTTTTCGACGATATTAAGTGGAGCAACGGAAGAAGTGTAAGTGTTTGAAGAAGATGGCCGAAAATTAAGTTTATGGTCATTACCGTGGGAACCTTTAAGTCTAGTACGAGTGTTTCTAAGTTATTATTTTAATATCTTTATTGAAATATACATATGGTCACAGGTCCAAAGTATAACATATACAAAATAGTACATTGTCAGGTGTTTTACAGACTGGATAGTAAACAGTGACATTTGAGAGAATGATGGACGAATTTTCAACTGGTTTCAACAGTTCTGTACTGAATGTTGGATTGTTTGTGAGAAAGTAGGAGGCAATGCAATTTTTAATCAAACAAGATTTAAATCAACGAATGACAGGATTACAATCCGTTTTGCGCAAGCTCGATTAATCTCGCCTTAGAGGAACATAAACACGTACACAACATACATTGAGTAAACCAATAGTATTATACTTTTGTACTTAGCGAAACTGATGGTAGAGCAACTTCTATAGAAAGACGCGTGACCTGATCGACGTCACTCTGCAATATCCATTCGAAACTCTTTCATAGCCCACTTAAGACCTGAATGTCCCGACACGTTTGGCTCAGTTGGGTAAACCTTTTGGCACTGGCATGAAAAAAGATTAGACCAAAAGTTTGGATTTTCAGGAACGTATCGCCGGTCAGTGATTGAGGTCCTCGATACGCTCGTTCAAAATTGTCTATGCTTAGCAATGGACAATGGACAAAATGTTGTTCTGCAGGCAAAGTAAATGACTTGGATGATACCATGACATAATTTCTGAAACCATAGTCAATATTTTTAACAGATAGTACAAGTAAAACATAAGTGCAGTCATGAGTAGGTGTTTATATTTGCAACTACAGTGAGCAATGACTACTGCCCCCTAATGGTGAGAGTATTGGACTGACTAGGGAAAGGTCTCAGGTAGAAACTCCACTGTCTTCCAGGAAACATAACCCAAATGCCCACCACGAGTGTCGTGCTCGTTCTTTTATGAACGCCGTAACAATTGAACATAGAGGGACAAATGACGGGTCGAAAGGCGGTGCCAAAGAAATAAGGTTGGTGTAAATGAATCAAGAGGTTTTAGACCCTTTTACAGTAAGCGCAACACTCCAAATTGACGAAACAGGACTTTAAAGTAAATTCAAAAATCGAACGCGTATGCTTGCAATTCCGGGTCGAGTCTGGACACACATTTTGCTTCAAAACGTCTTAAAATTGGCATGTTAAATAAAAATTAATGGGGGAAAATTGAAACTCCTAGTTTCATGCGCACAGACCTCATACCCTTTCGTGCAGCTTATTACAAGAAATATGCTTACAAACGGCAAAACCCAGACAAACAACTCAGGGTCTCTAGCACAGAATCACCAGTTCGTCACCGATATTCATTTAACGATCCCTGCATATGATTTATGTTCGTGCAAATGAGTTTGCGGTTCGTGTGTAAAAGTGCATGATAAAGCGGTTCAGGTGCATGATATAAGGTTTCGTATTGCTGATTCAATTTTCCTCATTTTACCTAGAACTGAGGGCTCGTGTTTATGATCGATGTTGTGCGGTGCCATTCAACCCCTTTATAAAGAGCTCCTAAAAACAACTTACGTTTTCAAAAAGCAAGGAACATTGTCTCCGGGCTGAAGAGAGTCAAGCCATGTCGAGCACACCCCTTGGTGAAGAGGTCCTTTCCCGTCTTTAAATAATTGTAATAATATCAGTTATTGTACACCGTAGGCTTTGCCTACTCATACACAACTACATAATTGTAAACACGGAGTAAACAGAAACTAAATATGAAAAGAGGTACATCCATTTTCAAATTATACACGAGTCTCGTTTCTCAATTTTCATCTACTGAAGGTTAGGACATAAACACAAAAAGTGAACCAGAAGCAAATCTTGCTACGCGTGGAATGCCTATGAAATATCGGACTTAACCACATTTGTTTTTTCATTTTAATCATTATTTAAATTTTGTAATTTATGATTACCTGCTCAACAAATCTAACACGTTAATTAAATTCTTGTGTTATCGCCACTTTCAAACATGCTGATTCGATACGAAGTTCATCTATTTCCGTGGGACGTTATCATATGAATTACTATATCTTACAGTAATATCAGCTTTTGTAACGTATGTGGCTGGTTTACCATAATTTTGAATGAATTGAAATCCCGTCAAAAAGCTATTTGAATACGCACTCACATCTTGGCAGTCGTCCCAAACTTATTTCCCGTTTAATGTATTCAAAATACATCTTAAAGTGTCGAGTTTGCACACGTCGAACTAAGAACTAGTTCTCTATGCCACTCGCTGATTATTTACGACAATCTCGCGGTACACGATCTCTATAGTAAAAACAGAGCTTACATACCACAAAAGTTTAATAGCGCGCGCAGCATTTCGCTTTAGCAACTACAAGCCAGGGGGTCATTTATTTCGACAAGGTGCCCGCAGGCGTGTACCAAAAATTGCGGGTAGGCGGTACTTTTTCAGCAAGTTTTGCGGGACCCACTTGGGTTCCAATACGCCCCTAAATTTCCATTTTGTCCCCGCAGAAGGCCCACTACATTGGCCCCATCCCCGCATAAAGCACACAGGCCGTCTGCCCACAGAAAATTAGCAGACCTGGCAACCGCAATAGGGGGTTTCTCATCAATTTTTGGTACAAGTCTGGAGGTACATTTTTAATATGAGTGACCCCCCGGGCTACAAGGTGTTCCATCGAAACAGGAACCCCGCTGAAAAACAAAAACTCGGAGACGAAAACAGACTCCCGCACCTTCAAAACAGCTAATCAGCCCGAAAAACAAGAACCCCAACCTATAAATCAAGAACACCGGGGATCGAACAGGACACCCTGGAACCGAAACACCACTCCTGAACGTTCTGTCAAACATTGTTTATTCTGCTGCTAAAGTTGTGGTGTGATCTTTTGCGTCGGCGTTTGCCGGGGACTTAAAGAGTTCCCACCATGACCCTGTGTCTCAAAAAGGAATTTTATTATTACATCTTAACAGATTTAATAGCCTTTAGTACACCTGTTGCTACGAAACAATCTAAAAATTTTAAAAATATATTTTTCTGTTATCGAGTTTGTACGCAATGGGTGGAAGACCGCCTCAGCCGTTGTTGTTTTACCAGTGCGATACTGAGGAGTTGTGAAGAAAGTCCGCGTGGAACAGTCTTTTTCAGACATGAAAAGGTGAGTTTGTGGAAACTATGGTAACAACAACTTGATTGTGAACGTCTTAGTGTTCAAATTTCCTAAATACGTGAAAACTGAACAAAAATGGCATCGGTTTGTCATGGGCGGCGCACCATAGGGGCCTAGGGTAGGGCTATAGCCCCCCACTTTTTCAGGGCTAAGCCGCCCATGGTCTACAGGCGGTGCAACACAGGAGGNGGGGGGGGGGTTTAGCCCCCAATTTTTTCAGTGCTGCGCCACCCATGATTGTGCGCCGAACAAGAGTGTGGAGTGTCAGTGTGGAACATGAGATTCAGCTTGGCATAAGCCACACTTTGATCGGCACATTTCAAAGAATCGTGTTTCGACCACACACATAGGCGGCGTTACAATGAAGGACTCACCACCAAGTAAGTGTATTTGCAAATTTTGTAAATAACGAACAAAATGCTTCCATTCTAGGGCAATTGATGCCAGGCCCTGGACCCCGGCCCAGATCGAGTGCTACTACAAGTAGGCTTATGCATATTGTGTTTAGACTGTGCTCATTCCATCACAGCAATAATGAATACGAGTAACCCAGGTTGGCTGTGGCCTTTGTCAGTAATTATGAAGTGTCTATTTTGTGAGTAGTGACCACCACTTGGTAGAGTTGGTTGTGGCTCACACATGTCATTTCTCGTGCAAGTGGGTCGAGTTCATACGGCCTGAAACCCGACGAAAGTTCGCTAAATGGGAAATCGAATTCATTGTCTGATTCTTCAAGTACTTGAGTATAAGTGCCCGTATCCACTCTCCTCTCTGTCTGCATAATAATTGTCCAATTTTCGCCTAATATTGTCATTGTCTTCTGACCTGCAGTGTTCCGACATTGCAAATGATTGTCAAGCGGCCAACCGTCTTCCACCCATTGCATCATTTGACGGGAAACTTAGAAATAAGTAATTTTTCTTCAAAATTAAAAAAAGTTGCCACTCTTTGGCATAAAAAGTGCCTATTTAGCAAGACTTTATGGTATTCGATTCATATTAGCTAACTGAAACCTGAAAAAGTAAGAAAATGCATGGTGGGAACTCTTTAAAGTTTTAGTGCAGCAAAAGCAAGATGCCACGAAAATGTTCAATTGTTCTGGCTTTTAAGGTAAGATTGATAAGATTGGTTAAGAAGTGTGTTGCTTGGAAACGGATCCCCCAAGTTAAAAGAAGTGGCAAAGAGCTTTGCTATGTCTAAAAAATAAAATTCACAGATTAATCGTTTGAATATGGCGTGCAATGAAGTTAGTGGTGAATGGTAACAGTGGAGGAAAGAAATTTAACCATCAATGGATACGTCTGTATGGTTTTATGAAAAACAGTTCCACTTCGTTATAATGCCGTTAGAAAATATGAAGGTCCCATTTGGCGCCCGAAACGTTTATCAAGCTATACTTGTGTCGTCGTACGAAAAATGCCGAATATTGTATCGAATGAGCGCGCTTTCAAACGACTGTTAAATTTCGTGCGACGTTCATCTTATTCGTTTCCAAGCTCTGCGATCAAGTTTCACTTGGCTTAAACAAAATATTTTCATGACGAACTTAAAACGCTACAAGATGTTAGTGATCGAATACTACCGTTCTTCATGTACGCCACCACGGCGACTGTTAGGTGAATTTCTTCACGATTAGCGTCCAGGGACGAGCTAATGCTGTAGAGTCTATGCTGAAGCAACGGCAGCTGTGAAAGTAGGAGCGAGGCTGGAGGACGTAGGGAAGGGAACATGTCCAGGAGCTCAACGATGTTCGGGGCAACACTGTAACGCCACGCGTCGTACTTATCGCAATCCTATTAAAACGAAGGAAAGATTACATCACTGCATCTAATGCTGGAGCAATTTTTGCCAGGGCTTTAGAGTTTAAACTTTACACGTTGATACCACTTTCGACTTGGCCCACGGTGTGCACACTATATTACCAAATTTCTTACCAGTGCAGCCACAGTTCAATTAAGGGTACACAGAGCTCGACGCTTAGTTAAACACCAAAACTGAAAATCACAGGCGTCTATATCAACTGCAACTTTCCTATCCGGACGTAAAGGTTCGCCACATCCGTTCTCTTACGCTTCTCCATTGATTTCCCCCGCAAATGCCTAAATGTAGGCGCAAATGTACCTTCATTCTCTGAACCCAGTTCCTCCCGCCGACAAACGAACACGGAACGCAGATTTTGCCGGATTTTACACAACATTTCCGACTTGTGTCAGTGTACTTCCTGATGTAATTTAACGTGGTGGCAATAAAGGTGGTGATTTGACGAAAGAACAATTGTGAATCAAAGGTAATAAATTTAGGAAAACTGTTAGTAATTTAAAGCAACGAATTTAGAGGGATTTTTTGTCTGAGTTTGACTGGCGACTTCGTGACGACTTGCGATTTTTCCCAGGTTGCCAAACACAATCTGAGGCCGTATTGGTAACCTGCAGGTCGCCAAATCGAGCCCCGTTACATGTACATATGATAAAGTTTAAACATGATGAGATCAATGTTACTGAATCATGAGCTTGTTTGACCCATAATTGATATTTGGTTAGAAAGTTTGACCCGTAATTGCATATAAATGGTTCTATTGATTAAGCCTTGGTGCTTTTATTAACTACGAATCAAAAATGGGTCATCTAAAGGGATAGGTGAGTTAGTTTGGGACTTTCAAGTAAGGCAACCAAACAACTTGCGGTGTCCGAATACCCATTCAAGCTATTAATAACCTAATGCATACCGTTGCGAGATTTGCTAAACGTCCTCGTTCCTCTTCGTCATCGGCCAAAGGTGCCAACTGGGCCAACAACTCTATAGTAGGAGTACTGGCGATGTCCAGATAGTGTGAGAACGCTTTCCTAAGAGTAGTTGGCTGGGGGAACCTTTTGTAGGTAGACCACTTGACAGTGTTACCTAAAGCCACACGTGAAAATGTGACGAGAGATAATAAATAACGGCTTGTAAGTTCACGACGGGCAATCAAAAGTACTCGAGAATCACGTAACCTAAAACAAAACGACCCACAAAACAAGTGGTGTAATAATAACTGAAAAAGAAAATGATAAAAGTTACAAATTTAACAAAAACAAAAAATTTATCATGCAGAACTGAAAAAAATCTCTCCACCCTTGCAAATAGAGTGACATGTTCCTGGCTGCATGAAATAGTTCCCAATTGGTACTCAACCAAATTCCCTACACATTTTGCGTATTGGTACCATTCTTTATTAAGAGATGTCATCTTTCCCATCGTTTTATCTTTGGCTAGTGACATTTTTTAGTAATATAACTAAAAACGGAGTCCTTACTTCAATGAAAATAAACAGGCACTTAATCCTTAAATTAGGCGCGTTGTATGAAAAGATCCCTATTAATATTCAATAGTATTGAAAATACAACATAGAGTTCGCTGTCTAGTTGTATCAAAGTCAAAAATTGACTTAGTAATGAAACTAAAACAACGCAAGAAAAGGCAATGAGTATGTTAAGAAAGGCCAAAAATACGCAGTAGATTTAGCGAACTTAGTTGTATCCCTATTTGGGACTATTTCACCCAACAGGGAAATGGTGTCTAAATGTATGGGTATTTTGTCAATAGCGGATTTGCAATCAAGTATATGTAGCGATGGCGCATGTCCGGATGTTAATCAGCGCAAAGCCTACTGGGATTAATAGGGGTATCAATCATGGTTGTTGGCTTAGAAACTGTGCTATAACAGAACGTGCCAACCCTTTTTACTTTTACCACATTCCTGACCTACTAAACGCAGTGTCGCAAGAGTAACGTACTCCACCCTCGCTTTTACGCCCAAGCATCGACCACCACCCTCCGTAAGCGGCTCTGAAACTTCGCGTAGACGGAAGAAGTGCTTTAAATGATATGTCGGCAAAGGAACCTAACAAACACTTAAAAACTAGTGGTCAACAGTGACCAGTCGACAATTTACTTTGTTGTCCAATATTCCGATAAGCCGATGATAGGCGCAGTGACACGTCGAACATTGAGCGAAGTTCTGTAGCTTGCCTTGAGTGCAATTCGCATGCTCTAGCCGCTGTGTTGGACAGGTCACCAGAATAAACTTGAGATTACAAAGCTTAGGCTAATTTTGCACTAAGTCTCTACTAGGTAAAGAAATAACCTTTTGACGGCAAGTGAACTCATTTAGACCCTTGAAGTAAATCGTGTTTCCGACTTAGTGGATTTGCTACTTTTTTAAAAAATTGTAACATTCCTGTGTTTGCCTTGTTATATGGATTCCTATCCTGTTGTTTAGTCGGCAATGTAAGACACGCAACGCGATCTTGGAGTCAAGCCTAGAAGTTCATTGAATGACCCACTGTTGGAGTAAACGATAAGACATAAGAGCCCTGTTACCTGCCCAAAGAACGATCACTGATTCAAAAATACCATGTGGTTTCCCAGCATAGTGTTTACACTTCGTATAGTTGTCAGTCAGTGTATTCGCACTCTGGATAAATATGGGTTAACGTTAATGAGATCCGCCATTTGTCTATTTCAAAATGCAGTAACGGCGCATATATAGCCATAAGGAATATTGCAACGGTATTCAATTTTTATATCCAGTTCCTAAATCGTCAAGCCACACCTGTTATCGTTGCAATGATGTCGACCTAACCAGAAACAGACATGGTGAAAAGCAGATTCAGTGGTGCATTGCAGAAGAACTTGAAATTACAGTAAATGAATATTAATTTACCTCTTTAACTTTAACTAGGAATAAGCATTTTTAATAACTCAAAATTACAACGAGTGCTGATCTCTCTTTTACGGGGGTTCCGGATATATTTTGAGTAGTGACAGATAGTTCACTTTTCCGCCAAATACCCTCATCTGAGAAAATTCTTGAGCCCATCATATATACTGCAACTTGGGAACACGACTTGATATGACCCGCTGTTGCAAGCAAACTTGGTTCTGAGTCCAAGGCGTGATCTTTCCTAAGTCTTAAGTTGCGTCGTACAAGAATGGCCGTTCCCTGGCCATCCCCGACA
The DNA here is from genome assembly GCA_002633005.1 of Phoronis australis. Classification (NCBI taxonomy): domain Eukaryota; kingdom Metazoa; phylum Phoronida; family Phoronidae; genus Phoronis; species Phoronis australis. The sequence continues at coordinate 182,732 of NMRA01000421.1, read as the reverse complement.
CCAACAGTTGCCGTGGGTCTTCAATTCGACGCTTGGCTGAATTCTTTTGTAGAGCACTAAACGTTCATGCCCTCTGCTAACTCATACTTGGACACGAACAATGATTCGTGTCAGTCCCTAGCCATCTCCACGCTCCGAGCACAAACAAAACTTAGTCCCTAGCTTTAACTTGACGATTACGGGCTCGTAAAAAGTTAAGTGTCCTCATCCATCTCCATGTTTACCGAATGATACTGTACGTCTACAGCCACACTGCAACATTCTGACCCACGTCTAAAATGGTGCGACTACAACTCCGCTATTTTACAGAAGGATATAACAGATTTTGTCATTATCTGAACTGCGGAATATTTCTATTTCATTTTATTTCAGTAGGACTACTTAATGACAAATTTCGAGCTCCGAAAGTGCTGGAAAAATGGAAGGAACCAAGTATGATCATACGCTTTGCTTGTAATACATGGCAATATTTTGTGTTTAGCGCGATCTTGTACTTTCGCGAGGTTCACTCTTCTACGGAAGGCAGCCTGTATGAACAGTAAGTTTTACTTGTTCTAAATTTGCCATCCAATAGGAAAGACACAACTCTGAAGGGAAGTACGACCTCACACATGGAAAGTACAGTTTATGCGAAAGTAGCGCCGTTCTTTGACTTTTAGTACACCATTAAGACTACATTTTCAGGAATTGAATTTATTTTCACATGAAACTATCACTTCTAGATTTTTTCAGTACTGTGACGGCAAAATGAAAGAAATTTAAGCGTTTCACACACAACACGACAACGACATTGAGTAACACGATCAAAATGAAAAGCAGACCCGTCCTTCACATCACAGTCCCGTTCATCGGATGGTTCAAAAAGACATCTTTCCCACCGGACTCGGTCAAAGCTCCTCCTTCATATAGGATGATAAAGCCAGGAATTTAACACAATCCTACATCTCAATATTTGGCAAGATTCATATTATACTACTTCAATGTTTACCAGCGTGGAGAATTAGGAAGCCTAGGGTAAGGCGATCTTTGTGTATACTGAAAATCACTTTTTAAAGTTAAAAATTCATTCCCAGATACATACGCGAATAAAACATTAATAAGTGCAACAACACGCACTATAACACAAAGTGTAGGCCTACACGTAGCACTGTCTAACAGTGTGCGTGCATGTCATGTTATAAAGACAACTGAAAACGTTTTCCAAAGCGTTTGCTTACGACGAAAATCAATCATACCCGACAAGGACGTAACTTCTGTTGACATCTCCAATTCTATTGGTGTATCCGGGTATTGGCTGCCAGACAATTGACCAATCAGCTTTTCCACCATGGCCGCTCTGTTGGTTGGATACACGCCAAGATGATCTCCGGGCTCATAAGTTATATCTGGTACGTCACTTGCATCCAATTTCACGAGGATTGTCTGACGACTGCACAGATTTATAAACAATAACGTCTCATAGGATTAGAACGTAAAAATATTGTTCCGTTATATAGGAAATATACATTGCATGCAAGTGTGAAAGATACATGATACTCGACGAGAAAGCTGGAAAGTGACAGATGATTTCTGCAGCATGTTATGATAAATGAAAAAATGAAAGGTTTCTTAAAACGAAAACGAAAAGATAACTACGAAAGCTGTAACATCGTATTTAAGATATCATCATCTATGTCAAATAAAATTTGATACTGTTGTTTACTATAAGTGCACCCATTTTTGCTAAATTTGAATAAAAATGCACGGTCTCGTGACTCAGTCAACGTTCTATCGGTATGAAGTAAAGAATCAAACTGTACAGGCTTTCTACTTTCAGAAATTATCTCCCTTTGTTGTGTTAAATTATCTCCCTTTGTTGTGTTAAACTCCTAGAGTTTTGTAAATAATTAGTTGACCGAATGTACTTATCAGTAAGTAAAATCCTCCACAGCATTAGCGCTGGATTGTTGGATACCTGCAAATCCGCCTTATTATATAACGTGAAGTGGTTTTAATTGGAAGTATTTTGATTAGTCAAAAAATCATTATTTCTTTAACTGTGGTTTAAAGGTTGTGCATGCCAAACACTCCGATAGAGAAATTTCATAGCTAGGGTACTTACTCAGAATTCTCGGCTTGCAGGTGATTTATCGAAATAACCCTGGCATTGAACACAGTTCTCTTGTGAGTTTCAATAAGGCCTGGGAACATAAAAAAACGAATATATAAAGTTAGCCTTACACACCAATACCTTTCCTTTTTATTGATCGGATCCCAAACACTTGAAAATTGCAAAATAGTGGGATCGAATTAAAAAATATCCATGTTTTGTGTTCGGTGGTCTCTTTTTAAAATGTACGCACTCAAGGTATGCCCAACATAACGACAAGATGGATTTTTTGGATGTTGAGAGGGGAGAGCGAGAAAGAGGGGGACGCTGCGAGCAGACAATTATGTTAGTAAAAAATATATACACGAAATTAGGTCGCAATTTCCTATAGCTATCTTACACTGTAGTTCTCAGTGTAAATATACTGTGTGTATTCATGACAAAACGCTTTCGTTTGATTCGAGTAAGATTTTTGTCAGATTTTGATGTGGTCATTGAATAGGCAATTGACTTATTTCTGATTTAACAGATTAAACAGCGAAGTCTAAAATACCGACCTGATCACTGTGCGTCGGAGTTTCTATCGGTACACCTTCACAAAAAGCTTATAGTTTTTAAAGCAACGACGTCTTGAATGAATATGTTAGGTAGCCCAAAGGAACAGGACCAATCAAATTTGCCCTCGTACACGCGAATTTACTTCACCAGGAGACTGTGCACCAACCTTGGAATACAGACTCAACCACGGATTGGCTCTACTTTCCCGTATCAGTGGCAGATTTAAGGGGGGCCAAGGGGGCCATGGCCACCCTAAAATTCTACCAGATTCCATTTGGCAGTACGAGGGTGCGAATGTCTGACGGGCAAAATCCTTGCTAATACTCTGCATGGCCCCTCTAACTCAAAATCCTGGATCCGCCCCTGCGTATATAGGGTAAAAACACATATACAACAAAAATATAGCACGGGTGGTTCAGATAGACATACAGTATATCGATAAAACATAAGACTATATCATAGAATATAAAATTATAAGCTTACCGTCAGCAAGTGTCGCCATGGGACCAGTTCCGGGACTGATGCGATACTTTCCCGGACCCCATCGTTTGTCCGTAACAACGTTTAACATAGAGCTAACGTCCCCAATGCAGAACACTTCACAGCAACTCTGTAGTTTCAAAGTGAAAATTATTGTTTTTGATAAGTGCAGACGCATCTGAAGGAAAAGCCAACTTGACAAATCATGTCAAATGAATGTTGTATTTCGTCTTCGCCATAAACCACCAAATAAGACTGATTATGAATAAAAAGTTCTCAAAACTTTTCTTGAAACAAAAGTAGTTGGTTTCAAAATGAATTAGGTGTTCACTCATTTCGTGAGTCGAGGATTAGTGTCCACAAGTCACTCTGACCACACCAAAATCATTGATATAGTTACGCTTGTTCGTCACCGCGATAATCAACATTTTAAGTCAAACAGCTACGATAAAAGTCTGCTCACACTGGTGTTGAATTCAAAAATCTCTGCCGGTACCCGCGGCAGGAACATACTTCTGCCGCAGGTTCCGGTAAATGTTAAAAACTACCACTACTACTGTGTTTGCAGTGTGGCGCGAAAAGGCTACTTCACGTGTTTGACATGCCTGGGTTTGAGTGCTTAAAGCATGTTGCTGAAGCATCACTATGGCTATCTGGAAAGCTAGATACATCTCAAATTACAGTAATTCGTTAGAGTAAGGCTTGAAAATAATATACATATACATATACATACATATACATACATACATATATATATATATATATGTATATATATATGTATGTATGTATATGTATATGTATATTATTTTCAAGCCTTACTCTAACGAATTACTGTAATTTGAGATGTATCTAGCTTTCCAGATAGCCCTAGTGATGCTTCAGCAACATGCTTTAAGCATATATAAGTATATATATATATATATATACATGTATATATGCATAGGGCACTGTTTAAGACAGTTGTCGAATGTTCCTTTTAATGTTTCTCCCGTAGTAATATTTCTCACATTCGACGTGACATTGAATTGTTTAGGGACAGTGTGACTGAAGGTTCTGTTAACTATAAAACGTGTCTGTAAATGTTTACCGCAAAAACTTTATTACTCCATTGAGAAAACGATTCGTCTTGCCCGCATAGCTCGTCTCCTTCTCCTACAGCACAGACTCGCTCAGCACCAAGTACATCCAGAGTTTCATCGATGTAGCGGGCGAAGGCACAGAAGTTTGGGTAAGCTCTTGACCCGAGTCCAAACACAGCGTAGCTGCAGAGATATTCGAAATGAGTTATAAGACAATGCAGTTATTTTACGTGGGGATTTGGTGCAACCGCACCGCTGTCAGGCAGTGTAGTCGCACCATACATAAATCGACACAACAAGTTTCACGTGGGTAGATTATTGTTATTTTGAGCCATTTTATCTACAAAGATTCCCTCTGAAAGACATAACAGTTCCTCCATCATGCAGTTATTACGTAAACATGTAAATGACCGATGTGTTCACATTCACGATGTTTACTGCACACGTGGTTTGCGCAATCACTATTGCCTTGTTAAAATGACGTTTGCTCAATTCAAACGACCTGAGCGTGTGCGTTTGTATGGGTGCGTGTTTGTGTGTGCGTATGTGTGTTCGCGCGCGCGTGGGCTTGTGTACATGTATGTCCTCAAAGTTTGACGTCTTGCCCAAAATATAATATGTTGTTCCTTTGTCCATTCCGAACGACTCTTAAAATCTTTCATTATTTTTTTTGATTAAAATTGTTGGCTGAGTGGCTGATAGACGGACCAATCAAAAGCAAAGACGCAAACTTCTTTCTCAGCTATCCTGGCTTTTGTACTGAGAGAGTAAATGCTTTCTGAGAGATGAGACTTAAGTGACAACTTTGCAATTTTTGAATCAATTTCATATTTTTTTCATGAAAAGGCATTGAAGACGATACAAAAATTTCAAAATAGTCACGAATCCAAATTTCAGCGTATAAACCTTCCTTAAAGCAGATTTAAAGGAGAATGCCACCCGATTTTTTTAGTCTTTTTACCGTCTTAATCGCTCTACATCCACATTGCCTCTTATACGGTCGACCTCACCTTGCCGAGAGATGTCGCGTTAACCTGTGAGGAAGGTGAGAAACGACACAGCGAGGTCAGTGGTTCGTCTGCAGAGTGAATGCCGCTATATTGCGGTGCATTGCTCCCGCTTGTCTGAACTATGAAGCTGCAAAGAAAGCGGGTATATCGTTTTTTCGACTTGCTTGAGAGCCCGAAATGCTTAGGAAGTGGCTCGCGGTAGTGAAGAATGAAAGGTATGCTGTTAATAGCAAGTATGAGGCCGTGAAACATCTCCGTGTCTGTGGCCGGCATTTCGTCAACAGTGATTTCTCTGACGAATTCCGGCTTACCAAAGAACTATCCATACGTTCTGTTGCCTGTGTATGTTCACGGTGCCTTTCTTGTATTTCTTGATCAGTGTATTCCTGTTCGAACTGATAGCCTGAAACCTCACGATCCGACCCGTGAAGTTTTCGTCGGATGCCAGTGAGCTCTTGACTAAGTCGGGATTGGCGCCGGGCGAGTTGCCATGTAGACGTTTATTATTCTACGTTCTGTTTCATAATGAATTATTCTCATCCTGAAATGATCCTAACCATGCTTATATGAAACTGAAACAAAGTCTGTCTCATTAGATACAATTTGTAATGCCTTGGAGTGCTCGTGAGTGCAAATGTTTTGAGAAGCCAGCAATGAATAAAAAAGGTAATTGATCGGGCACCGAGGCCGTGTGAGCGCATGCTAATTCAGTGTTTGCTGACAGAAAGCTGTTGCAAAACAATTACTCCATTTTATATGCTATGGTCACATGTTAAGGGAATCTTTATTTAGAAATTCAAATACATTATTCAAATCATTGTTACCGTACAACCTTTGCCCTGACGGTCTGTGGAAGGAAAACTCGACTTCGCGGCCCCCGACAAGTAAGTAGATTTTCAGTTTCGTGGCTAATTCACATATATAATTACATGCACATTATTTCTTTGGCTCACTATTATAGTCTTTTCGTGACTGGAGGTTTAGTTTCCAACTCAAGCTGGTTTATCATTCGTGCCAGTCCCGGCGGCCGCGACGGGCCTGATCGGGCTCCGAGCCACTGGCCGGGATAACAAGCGTTTTGTGTGTTTAGAACTAAAAAAATCACAAGTAGGTTCTCCTGTCTGTATTTCACGGAAGGATACTTCGAAATTTTCTCCGAATAGACCCCAAACTCCTGCTACGGACCTTGGAAAATTGGCCTGCCGAACTTTGTAGGCTACGGTGTGTCCAAATACCAATAAATCCGTAACAGCGAAATAAAACAGCACGTTTTTATAAGAACTCGGTGTATTTTTAAGGGTTTTACATCGAAGTTTGATGATTTATTGGTGTTAAACGATGAATTCATGCGATAAGCTGACACCATTAAACCGTGTTGTGAACTACTGAGACTGCGTGTGAAACCAACTACGTCATTGATAATTTCAACACCTCCGTCTGCCGTCAGGTACGTGTCAGGTAACGCAACCGAACATGGCATTATCGAGTAGAACTACTCGTTCTAAACTGATACAAAATAGGTTGTTTTTTGGGTGGCATTCTCCTTTAAGTAGACGGAACATTAACTGGAAATTACCATGCAATGTAGACCAAAGACGCATAGATTCACAAAACTAAGTAATTATGCTTTTCGCTGTTCACGAACCCAGACACCATATTTGGGTGCATATTGCAGTCATATTGGTCTGTGCTTATAACGTCCAGCGTCAGCCCGCATAACTACAACACTGCTTGAAGGATCTTCATGAACTTTGGAAGTCATGTTTCTACGAAAGAGAAGATGCTTTTCGCTAACTACTGCTATGCCCCTTGGTGACAACTTTAGTTTTTTAGCGTTTGCATCTGCATCCACCATGCCCTTCGAAGAAAACAACACCTGCCCATTTTCACACAGTTCCGACTTGTTGTGCGTCCCTAGTGGCAATTTTTCTAAATGCCAAATGGTTTGAAAATCGTTGCTAAATTCGACACGGGTGATTATAGTGAGTGGAAACCTGACAGGCAGCAATATTTGGTCAGTTACGCTTACTGTTATACTGGCTAGCTGCAGCATTAGTTTTCTTGCGTTTGTCTCATCTATCAAGTAAAGAAGAATCTCAATGGGATTTGGCAGCAATTACCCATTTTTGGGTAGTTCAGACTTGAGGTAATGAATTGTTGTAGGATACACGTGTCTATTATTATGAGGATGACTGGCGTCAACTGTTTGATGGATCTGAGTGCTGGGTTACCGCTTAGTGGTTCTTTCAGTATTTTTCGGCAGTATTCCGCAAGACTGCATTTGCTAGTTTTCACATGACTAATACTGCACCCCGTGAATTTAATCTTAAGTTCTCTGGTGTTTCTCATTCTATCATGTGCAAATGGATGAAAAAAATATCATTTGTGATGCATTCTATAGGCGCATCTAAATAACTTTATGCTAAAACAATTAAACACGACCACCGTTCACATTTTTATAAACTTTACAGAGCTTCGCTGTCAAATGTTCCAACTTCTGCTCAGCATGTTACGTTCAAATGCACCAGTTACGAGAAGAACGTAAAATTCATACGCTAGAAGGCATTCTTTTGCCGAATTCTATACTTACTGGATATTTTCCAACACATCTGGTGATTGGTCTAACGTCAATGCGCGTCTCAACTTCGATCGGGTATGGTTCGTGATGGATTGAATTGGTCTGTAAATTTAAGATCCAATGATCTTTTTAGAGTATGTCACGTCAGCAATGTTAAACATTAAGATACCATTTTCCTTTGGAAATGTCATCTCATATCAATATCACTAAGTTAAACCTTCCAATCAACCAATTAACTGCCTCTGAACTTACACCAGGCTAGTAAATCAACTTCGTATCAGTGACACTAGTCGTAAAAGTTCGCCCGTTTTCGCAAGCGGAAGTAAACCGTAGACTACCTAGGATTAGCATTTAGATGTTTTCAACAGCCTACCGGCGGTGAACGAGACAGACTCTCCTGTCAACAGTGCAGTTCTGCTTTTAACGGCATCCATATTGATTGGTAACTTGTAAATGAGCATCTGAAGCTTAATGAGATTTTTGAAAAATACTTTATGTTCGAAGTATGTCCCAAAATGATAAGTGCGTCGGAAGCTACTTTTCTAGAGATAAAAAGGACCGTATATAGGCGAAATAAAGGTCATTTATTATGACTGATCAGGGTAAAAAATACGAGTGTAGTATAATAAGTAAACATAAAATAATAATCTCTTGAAATATGGGCATTAAAAAGCGCAGCACTCAGGTAAGAGGAACCACCGGAAAAAAGGGGTGGTAGTGAGTGGAAAAAATGAAGAGAGATTATACTCAAACGTAAGTGCTGCTAAAGCGAAGGAATGGCAGGAAACATATGATTACTGAGAACAAAGGTTAACCTTAAGACAAGTGATAATCATCTGCCAATAGGAGCCAGGAGCTAACCAAACTCGAGACACATGACAGAAACGAACCCATATTGAGGCTGGTTATGAAATGTCCTAGTACGTCGTGTGCTAATGAGAGTATGCGAATCTACGCAAAGCATTAGTGGACAAGTCCGAATGAAAGAAAAAGTGAGGTATAAGTAAGACGAGTCCATATTATCGCATAAATATATTTAAGAAGAGAAATACCATTTATTAACACTAAATTAGATTATTACAGGCCAAAATCAAAACCGTCCTCTTCAGCGAATATTTCTTATGAATAAGACCTTACGTATAAATTGATGACACAGAAGATCCTCTGGATACTTTTCAGTGTATACTGTTCCGTTAAACAAATAAAGTTTATTATGTCCTCCTATGTTCATAAATGCAACGAAAACTTCTACCAAGGGAAGCCATATTGTAAAAAATTGTCTTCGTGCTCAAAGAACCCTATATCTTTTTGAAAGCCTAAAATACGCCCGAGATGGATTGTACATTGTAAATCAGCCATTTGAAGTACTCAATGCGAAAATAGTATATTCAAAACTTCTGAAAAGGAAAAATGTCAGGAAATTTTGCGGAGTCGTTCCTGAACAACAGAGTGCGACGCCATTTTCGCGAGAATCACACGTCCACTACTACTCAGCAGAAGACCACATGTGCTCGAGAGGCACTGTTTCTAAAGCACATCCCTGTACTGCTACTACTACTTCTGGTAGTGCTACCATTGCTGCTGCTACAATCCCACTTTTCGCACTGATCGCTCTCCCACGCTGTGAGGTACGAAATAGCGGTACACCTCCACATATTGCAGTCAGGTCAGCAGCCTCGCTTTCGCTCCTAGGGAGATTGACATGATAGCATCTGTCGTCTGAATATTTTACATCATATTTAAGTCATTTCCGGAAAGTATTACTGATGTACCGTGAGCAGCAATGCCGATTCAAGGAAGTGGAATAGAAATATCCTTGGATGGGGGATGTCACATTTCACCCCTTCTCGACGGTTCAGAGGGACAAAAGACGGCGAAGCCCGTCGTGCGCACAGCGGCACCATTGTACAATCAATATAATCTTATCTCACGGCCGAGAAGAGATGTAGTGCGGAATAAGGGAATTAGTACCAGTTGCTTTAGTACTACCCAACTAATACTACTGCTAGTACTACTGTTAGAACAACTACTAGTAATACTGCTAGTACAACTGTACTGCCAGCACTATTGAAACAAGTAGTACTAGAAATAGTACTGGCAGTAGTGCTGGCAGTTGTACTAGTAGTAGACACCGGTGACCTAATGTCGTTAATATAAGGATAAAAAGCAGCTGATTGCACTACTACCCAATGTCCGTTAGGAACTGCTCATGCAATGTCATGAACATGTATCAGCCTTCACAAATATACGTGTTTCTTCCGGTCTTAACCCGTGTTTGTCTCCGTAAGCAGAGTTTTGAAACGGTCGCTCGTATCGCCGGCCATTTTGAATGAGCTCCTAAAGTCGTGACCGTTTCGTATAGACAGAAAGGCCGCACAAATCAACTACAGTGCTTACAGTTACTCTAGACGACACAAAAACGCATTGCGTTGTTTATTAATTCAGTTTCAATTGAAATAAATTGTCATGTGTTTAGCATCCAACTCCGATGAGCACAGAAGTTTCCAATGAGGATGTTTACGTAAAACGCTAAAAACCCAGCATCAATTATCTCTCTGTATTTTATTGCTTTGGCTTTACGAAGCTTGATCGACCCTAAGACATTTTGATACATTGTTCAAGCTACCCCTGGAGTGCGCGTTTGAGCAAACCTCAACGATGTATGTTTTCGAATATATATTCTGAAAATGCACAAAAAGTGAATTAGTGAAATATGCTGTTTTTAAGATACATTAGAAAAAAGACGCCACTCACTCACTTTTTATTATCATATTGTGAGTATCAACATGTCCGGGTATTCGTTTGACGTTCGTAAGCAGACGAACGCTGGAAACTTCAACGCTAGATGTCGCGGGACAGCGCAGAAGAGGAAATAAGATCTCTCACCAATTTAGGACCTCCGACAGTACTAGCAGAAGTACAAGTTGGAGTACTGGTTAAGTAGGACTAGAAGTAGTATTAATAGTAGCAATAGCAGTAGCAGCACTTCATCTAGTATTACTGCTAGTTATACCACTACCGCTAATCGAACTTTTTTGTAAGCTCAAGAGTCAACTTTTGATATACCCAACTGCAGAAACTCCCAGGGCGTACATTTGGGAAAATATACATGGTTCGATCCTAAAACTTCCACTAGTTTCATTGGAAATGAACAACAAAACATTAAGTTAAGTAAATCTTCAACAATAAGCTGCCGGAAAATCGTACAAATACAATGTTGGGTATTGACTCCTTTGTTTTCAGTTTGCTACTTTGGGCCTACAGGAATATACCCCAGCGTAAATTCGTCACTTCCAAATATGCCCTGTGAGAATATTTGAATATGACAGTTAAGCCCTAAACATATATCCAAGTATACGTCCGAGTTTGTCTGGAGAAAACCTTGGTTTATATTCACAGGGGCTGCAATTGCTTGACTAAGGGGCTGCACCGGTCAACCGGGCACGAAAACCGATTGGTTCTCGATGACGACTTCCGGCTTACAAACCAATTAGATGTCTTAGTCAGTTGACTCAGCATACCAAGTGAAGTCAGTGTAGTAACCGCTAGTGCCTCGCTAGAAAAGCAAGATGTCGAGAGAATCCGCGAGATATCGCCGTGTATTTTCAATAAGAACACGTGCTTTAAGCCTGTTTTTTCTCACCGCAAGACAGCTATTGAACGCTACTCGGGTAACGGTGAAAGGAAATACGGGACTCTGCGAAGCCGAGAGAAATTTTCAAGTAAGTAGCGTTCTTAAACTTCATACCTGTGAAAAGAAATATTACCTGGAAGATCCTTTTGATGCGATCTTCAGTTCTTTGTAAAATGCCTGAAATGAAATGCTACCGGTAACAATCAATACAGGAATGAATGCACATTACAGTAAAAATCTTTCCCACAGTCGGCCAAGCACAGCTCTTAAATGAAATTATCTGACCCCTATTTTCACGGAGCGTGTTGTTAAACTTAACAGGGAAAAAGAAATTTCTGTTGCTGTGTCAGTAACACGGACCTTTGAATAAAAGCACGTGAATAAATGCCAATTCGTCCATTACCAAGGTTAACGATTTTCAAACTCCCAGACAAATAACAAGTATTATGAAAAATTTACAAAGGGTTGTTCTAACAACTTGGGTTAAAGACTATGTTTACCATAAGTCGTTGTATAAAGACTATGTTTACCATGGGTCGTTGTATAAAGACTATGTTTACCATAGGTCGTTGTAGACGATTCACCAGGCGTAGCACGCTGTCTTAATTTCAAGCAATGTTTTTCCCAGAAACGTGAATTAGAAAAGTTCTGTCCACTGTTGTATTAAGGTTGTCTTAAAGAGGTGACCATATCTTTCAAAGGAAAATTGTCAGCGTAATTCCCTACAGCGACACGGTCATGTCCTTAGGTGGTATGGTCGAGCTGCCCTTAATCCGCCTGTGGCTTTTTGTGTTTTATTGGTGTTGACTGGTGGTGCGTTCCGCAAGGCGAGCGTCTTGTATGCTTGGCAATATGACGCAAGATCGCACTAATGTGACGTAAGGTATCGCTAGTGTTTTGCGAGTGAACTCGCGACAATGTTGGCACATCATAGCAAAACGACAGCCACTGAAAGTGATTGGTAGGCTGAAATATGGGCGAAAATTAAATGGCAAAATCCAAGACTACTCAATCTTTCCGTTGTATAAATAAAAGCCAAGGATTCACCCCGCAAGTGTCTCTCGAGGGACTGACGTTACATATCTCGCCCCCGTTTGATATGCTTACCTCTCCGTTTTCTGGCGGATCTCCATTACCAAAAGTGCTGGTCACAAAGAGCACCAGAGGTACGTCATAAAGCTCGATTAAACTGCATTCATCCATACACAGCACCTATACAGAAATGTTCACACATAGAAACGTCTGTCCATTTATAGCTGATTTTTAGCCATTTTAAACTCAGTTCTTTGGGCTATTTCAACGTTGTTTCTTCTGTTAAAAGTCAAATTTTAAGTGGAATGGAAACATTATTATGTCTACAAGCCGATTCTAAGACGTGGAAACACAAGGGACTTTAACATATAACAAACAAATCGACCGTGTAACTTTTCGTGTAAAAGGCAAATGCTGAAATCTGAGGAAACCAAAATCCAGGAAAAAACGTCTTAACGCCGACGTAAGGAAATCGGTTAACTTCGAAAGAGAACAACAGGCGTTTTAAAGACGTAAAAATCACGCGCAAAGAAATGGCTAACCTAAGAACTAAAGGCGCATTTGAGACAAAGAATATGTAAGCCTGAGAAGTAATGGCGCGTCTGAGAAAAAGAATGGACTAACCTGAGACCTAAAGACGCGTTTGAGACAAAGAATAGGCTAACCTGAGAACTAAAAGCGCGGTTGAACATGTTGGACAAGACTTGCGCGTAGTGCTTGGATCGACCAGTTTCACTCCCATAAACAACAGTACACTTGACTCGATTGGCCATTGCTTTCGTCATAAGCTTTGCGCTAAACTTTACTGCCCTGTAATAGCCAATCATTTCAAAGCAGTTTCTTCGTGGCAATGTCTAAGGATAAGCATTGCTCTCATGACGTCTTACAACACCAAGAGAGAAACCATTAAGCTTACCTAGCGCTTATTACATTTTACACTATATTTAAGAATAGGTGCAGGTATACAGGATGTACCATCGCGGTAGGTCATTCAGCCAAGTTTTTCAAATACGTCCTTCCTCCGCCTGAGACCAGCCTCTCGTTCAGTAACACTAGGTCCTCGCTAAAAAGCAAGACTTTGTGAGATTGCGTGAGATGTTGCCGTGTATTTTAATGAGAACACGTAACATGTTAGATTTCAGCTAGGTCCTAGCGTAGGTCCTGGCGTTACTGAACACACGCCAGACTACGGGCAGTTTAAGAAGCCAGGTGACACACGTAGACTTAACTTGTGAGAAAAGCAAGATCTTGCGAGTGAAAGGAGAGTGTTTCGCGATTATGCTCGGCAGCTCACTTGTCTATCCAAGCAAAATGGCGGCCACCGAAGTGATTGGTCGGTCAAGCTGTAGTGCTAAAATTACTGTTTCCGTTCCATGTAAGTGAGGATGTTTCGCTGCAAACGCAAACTTATGTCTTGCAGCTCACGATTCAATCTCTGTCTTATGGAAATCACAATGGAACATATGTATCTACAACAGTACGGACGTGATCCAAAAGATAATATACAGTCAATTGGTGGCTAATTCTTATGCAGATGACATAAGATCTCGATGATGTCAGCGTTGGTCAATTTCTCGTCCTTGGGTAAAACAGTGGGCAGCTGCTGCGAGGAAGTGGGAATTTCAAAGACAACAGGAATGAACATCCACTGCCAGTCTTGAAAAAAACGCTGGCCCAAACGGAGTGACAAACTTAAGATTTGTCAGATGTGAGACTGGTGCTACTTTAACTACGAATCCAAAATCTCAGTTTTGTGACACTGTGAAGGTGCCATTTTTGCTTCCAAAAGACAGAGTTACCTGGCCAGATCTTTGAATTTAATCTTCTCTTGCCGTTTACTGACATGTGGTTTCAGCTGCGTGTTTTTCCATTCATGCGTTTCCCAAGCCTTGCGCTGTTATAACACAAAATAAATACAATACAAGGACAACAACAACAGTAACAACAAGACCAACAAAAAGAATAAAAAACAACAATTTAAATATACTGATGAACCTGTGACGGAGACAATGATGACGATGGTGACGATGGTGAGAAGGTGCCACGGTGATGATGGTTATGTCTGTACACCGGGTGAGTGCAACTGGGAGGATGACGATATAGAGAACTGAAATTAAATATTTTCTTTGAAATGCAGCAAAAACTACCAGAAGAAACAGATGATGTATTGTCACGTGACATGCATTGCCGCAAACTGCGGAATAGTTAGGAATTTCGACGATGGTGCTCCACAGCCGCCATCAATTTCGCATTTCGTGCTTTCCCGTCATGGTCACCATTTTTTGTGTCGTCCACCTCCGGTCACAACCGAAGTCGGGTTGTTCTCCCGTGGATTGTCCCTATTTTTTACCGACCTTCGATCAGTACACTTTGTGCCGTCGCCCGGTGGTTTGTGCCTCCTTACTCCCGTCGGTGCCCTCCCCTGTCGGGGTGGAAAACGCCCTCTCAGCTAAGTCATGAAAGCACACACGACTCTACTGTAACAGTTACACTTTTTCTCTATAACTGCTATTACCTGGTATTCATAGGACGGTTTCAGGTTATAGAGAAGCATCTCTTGATGGAAGACAGACATCAAATTGCCGCTCATCGGTGGAACTATCCATATCCAGTCACCAGGGCAACCACCTCGCAAACGATTTTCATTTTCAAGATGGCGCATAAAGCTTTCTGACGCCGAGTGATGGTCTACCATCGACACCCCTGCAGACTGTTGAACAGACAACACAATGTTACTAATGCTACGAATCAAGCACATCCCTACGTTAAAATACAGCAGCAACTAAACTTCCAACTTAAACTGAAAACATCGATTTCTGTAGTTATCCAAATGATTGCTTTGTCGTAAGTTTCAATTTATTAATGCAAGACCCTTGCCACACACAGTTTCAAATCAATCGAATTTTTAAATACTTTTATTATATTCACAACTACAGCTTACAAAAGAACAGTGTGATGCATGTTATAAACATTACTCCTACAACCGCGGTGTAAATACACATTTTTGCGTATTTTAACACTATACACACCCCATTCATACCGGAATCGATTATAGTCACACATTCAATTATTACACTGTTAGACAAAAAATCCCTCTACGGGGATCCATCTTTTTCTAAAATGCTCATAATTCAAGCTCTTACAGTAACTTACTTTGTTATGATATTCAAAAATTTCGTTTTCAGCCATTGCAAGCAGAGAGGTCTGGAATTAAACTTATCTTCATGTTTAGGACGTTTCACTTAGCAAATAAAGAGAAAAA
This sequence comes from Phoronis australis, assembly GCA_002633005.1. NCBI lineage: Eukaryota > Metazoa > Phoronida > Phoronidae > Phoronis > Phoronis australis. The sequence goes on along the minus strand of NMRA01000421.1, from coordinate 167,010 downwards.
CCACATGTTTGACCCCCGCTTTCCCAAATATAATATCTTTCAAAGTAAAGCTAATAACAATCCCTGTTTTAGCAGTAAACCAGTTGTTCACTAACTTCCAAAAATTGTGAATAACTTCGCACTTTCAAAATTCATGGCAGATTCTCGAGATCTTTTCCACAGAATGTACAAAATGGTTAGTTAACTATACCTATTTTAAATAAAAAAACAATTTGTGCCAAGAATTCTGTGAATAAGTCTTACTTGGAACCATTTAAGATTCGTGTCTTTTCTCTATAGCCAGTTCTCCACCATTCACCTGAAAGTTCTCTGTTAAGACAATCTTCCCACTTACTTTGAAATTTAGTTAATTTGTATATTAGCAACTAACAAATTTATCATACAAACCGTTTTCGATTTTACATGTGTTAAGTAAAGTGCTAATAAACTCTTGGCAGTGAGGAAGAATGATTTGGACAAATTCGCATGTTTAAGTAAGTTACGAAAAACAAATCGCAAACCCAAAAACTACAGTGAATGGTAACTAAAAGAAAATCCATAATAATTACAAAAGTCTTCGTAAGACATCAAATTACCATGAGAATTTAACAAATCGTAAATATATACAGTGCCCGTGGCTTACCAACCTTCATAAAAATGTATTTCTTGTCAATAATTGAGATTCTGGGATTAAACCAAATTGCCTGGTACGGAGTCTTTGCCTTGCTAACCATGAACATGCCAACCAATTCTCTAACAATACGAAAAACTTCTTCCCAAAACTGATACTACCCGAAGAAGCGAGAGAACGATAACAGGCCTTCCGAAAATAAAACGCGTTACATGAAAGTAAGACATTTGTAGAAATTAAAATTTTCTACTGTGCTCTCTCATCACTAAGTATCAGTCTTGTGAACCACGAAATTTTAAGGGATTTGATTACTGACTTCAGTTGAACCAACTTGAATCAAGGTAGTACTCGTAATTTTGTCAGGTTTATTGCCACATATGAAACTGTAAAAATAATTTATCCAGCAATTCAATTTTAATGTTAGAAGACTTAAAAGTCTTCTAACGGAGAGGGCAATGTTGTCAAGAGATGGTCCAATTTTGACAGGGCAAAGTATTTAATGACAGTTAGTTTTCCCAAAAGGTGTTAACGACCTTTTGGACCACCTTGTTAACGTCAATCTGATTTCACGAATTTTGTCATTATACATGTAGTTATTTGTTAACATTTCTCTTAAATTAAGGAAGTTGATACCAAGGGCGGTAAATGAATGTCTACGCCAAGAGAGATCAAATTCTGGACACAAACGTAATGCACTAAGTTTCATTGAGCTGATCTATATACGATGAGTTTTTCCTAGGCTGGGTTTCAAATCTGAGAACTTGTAAAACTGGTCCAACAAATTTGTTGGAGCCATCCAGACAGATAACTTTATCATCGGCATACTGTAAAATTTTTTTATTTGCAATGAACCTCATTGGTATGTTTTACATTACTATTTTGGCGAAACATTGTGGTCATAATCTTGGCACAAATAATGAACAGATAGGGAGAGAGAAGGTATCCTTGACGTCAGCCGCGACCAATTTCGAGAAACTGTGACGTGAAGCCATCTTGAATAATACAACGTTTTGCACCCTTGTTCAGAAAGCGAACACAATTTACGATTTTTTTTCCAAAATTGAAAAAACACATAATGCTGTATATGAATTTCCACGACACAGAATCAAATTCATTTTCGAAGTCAACCGTTACTAAGAGACCTGGGATACTATGTTCAACTGTGAAATGAAGTGCATCATCTGTTGTTCTCGTATTTTCTCCAATAAACATTCACTTTATAAAATCCCAATTTATTGATTGTTGCATATTGGTTTATTAATGACTGATTTAACACGTTGGGCGATACAGCACAAACGAATCTTGTAGCTAGTATCCATAGAAAAATTTAACCGCCACGTAGGCGATTAGTTGAAAACGCAACATTACCTGGTAACTATGGAGGACGGCAATGTTCATCTCTAGCAAGGCTTGATCCTTCCACAAGCTCACATTGTTGCTCGTGTCTAGTCCCATCTTCTCGGCAACCACCTATAACGACAGGAACATGGGGGTGTGCGAGAAAAATACACAGACGAGATCCCTTCATACACACATTAACACACGCCTTAAGAAAATACGCACAACTGTATGCCTGCCAAAACTGTGGCAGATTCACTTAATTACAAAAACCCAAAATTGGTATCACCAATCTAAATTTTGGCTAAAAACCTATTTACCGAAAGAATATTGTGTACTGTTTTGCTCTGAAACCACCTAACGTTGATATCCTTTGTGGTAGATTCCTGAAAGGGACACAACATGTTTTAGAGCCGAAAATTCATGTTAGAGTTATTTATGCCTTGAAAAGACCTCCTGAAGTCACAAATGTTGACCAGACATACAACAGCAAAATTAATCCAAGGTAAATAGATATCAACAATTGCAGATTAAAAAAATTGTTTGAAATCCTTTCAGTACAGAAACAACACCATCTATTGGTTTTCGCATCTTTGTGATCTTAACTTATGGCATTACCATCATGTGCGCACCCAGCCTAAATGGAGGGGGGGTGTCGAATTTTTGAGAATGTGGACCTTTTACTAAGAATCACGGGGTACGTTAAGAGCCATGAATTGTGCATTCGCCGCATTTTGGCAGTTCCTGGCTTTTTAATGGAGTTTTATCTCGTTTTCCACTTTTTCTGAGTTTTTGTTTCTCTAAGGCGGACCTTTTTGCCCAATTCAGCAAATGAAGGGGCTCGTTCGAGCTCCCTGAGCCCCCCTCTAGGTACAGGCATTGGCATTATATTTCTTCATACTGCTTATAAAATGTTTTCCCTACGAGTTCCAAGCTGCTGCTCAAGCACAACGATTACGCAACATAAATAGAGATTATTACATGGCGAAGTCGTTATCCCCCGTTATCTAGAGCTCGAGTGGATTTTGAAGAATAATCGCTCGAGGCGCGTTAGCCCCGAAGGTGATAATTCTACAAAGTCCACGAGGGCTCTAGATAAGGGGGATAACGACTGAGAACATGTAATAATCTATTTATACCACATACTAAACGAGAAACATTGCAATGAATCGATCTACAATGTACCTTTCTCGACTCGCCTCGGCTTTGTAACTACTTTCTATGTCAGAGGCCCGGAGTCGAAGGTTGTGACCTTTTAAGAAAAGCCGAGCTATTTTTGTCAAACAATGCTTTTACTCAAAACCAATTGAAAAATAAAACAAAATAGAAATAAAGTGAATCTATAAATTAAGTTTTAGCAACTATTAAAGCTTACTACACATTTTATCACGCTAAGCTTCGACCGGGAAAATATCGTCTGCTAAAGTAGATTACCACTAGTAACTGACTATAATGCTCAAGTCAAAGGATCCCGACGCCACGATACCCGCATTCAAATTGGAGATCGGTGATTTACAAGTGAGAGAACACGAGAGAAAAATTCACTGAATTAAAATATGGTTTTTATCGAAATTATGCGTCTTATTTTTCATAGCGATGCCCTTTGCTGAACATGGGATTGTTGCGCGTGCTCATTCAAGTTCGATGACGTCAGTCGCTGAGTGGTGTAGTGGTAAAGTGGGCGACTCTAAACTCTTGAGGCCCGGGTTCAAATCCGGCGTCAGTTTCCCGCCAAAATGTTATCTCACTAGTGAGATAACTTTATGGGCTATTACACGGTTGTAAATGCCTTTCAAGGATAATATTGTGGTATACATTTCATTATAACATGTTGCCAAGCTTCAACATACAGTAACTCGGCAGTTTTAGGCGCGTGGCTGTCGACATATCTATATCATTGGCTATTTAAATAAATTTTTGATCCTGCGTTAGACAAGTTATATTATAACCTTTTCTAGTATGACGTTGTTGAAGGAAACAGCTAAACAGTTGTTCTGCAGAACTGAACTTGGCAGTACATGGGTCTGTCATAAGGTTGGAAACGAAGAGTTATTTATCTGCGAATTGAAACAATTTATTACGTAGGCTGGGTGAAGTAACACCTCTTAGTAAATTAGATTGTTATTAACTGTTTGAAAATAGACGTACGTGTATTCTAGTTTCAGTTCGTGTACGTTTTAGGAGTTCAAATCATTAACTGAAAATCCGAGCTGGCATACGGTACACTTCCCTAAAGGTTAGCTAGAGATCAGCGTTTTGCTGTGTATGTACTAGAGCTATTGACGACGAAAGGCACGCCTTAAAAGTATACAGTGTATGAAGCTCTAAGGACACTGTTGGACACTTGTCATAATTTTAGATACTTCGATGGCGACCCACTCGTTTATTTGGTGAACTCCTGCAATTTTTGGAACTCACTTTATTCACGAAGTTGTTATTTCACATTCGTCACCTGCGGTCAAAATAAAATTACATGTTTAAATTCACGGTTAAATATCCCTTATTATAAGTCACTAGTCAGCTCGGACAAACATTCCAATCTTAGACATCAACACTAGTCATCCCGGGTGCAGTGGTTCTCACTCGTCTCTTCGATAATCGTCAACGTTGCCTTCACAAGCCGCAACAAAATTTTGATTTCACGGTCACCAACACGTTCACAAAATTTGCCTTCTCCGATTCCCAATTTTCCATTCATATAACGTCACAAATATTGACTTCCCACAGACGTAACCAGTTCATTAATTGTGACGGTCGGTGCCGATTTCACCACTTCTCTCATCTCCTACTTGTCCTCATCATAGCTATTAGGGGTTCCAATGGACACAAACTCGCACAGGCAAAGTAAGGCCTACACTACCGATGAGGGAGATAGCGTTTGTGCACCCGTCACATCACCTCCAGCCACAGGCATGTTGATTTAAGCGACTTTGTTGTATGAAACGTACCTCCGTTATGGTTCCAAGAAAAATACGCGACAAGTTCTTTCGCAGCGCCCTCATGTGGTGACAAAGACCGAGTCGAGACTTTGTGGATAATGCACACTTACCCCCAAAAGATTGTAGCGCCCACTGTCGCACAGGTCTCTTGCCGCCACTTCGGTGTTCATGAACCAACCGCTAAATGCTGTCGCCGTGTACTGTACACCGCCACAATCCATCATCATCCCGCACACAGCGGGCACGGCCGTCCAACGCCAGCCCAGCTCCTCAAACCATTTGAATCTACAAAGTGATCTAAAGAATGCTGGCCTCCAATAGCTTTGCGATTCATGCATTAGCAGTAGTAATAACTTAACTAGTAAGAAATTCTAATAAAACTATTTCCATTGCATTGTTCTCGAATTCCATTACTTTTGCCGGGATGATCAACAACTAGGTAGGAAATACTGGAAGTCAGACTTTACAGTCTCTGAAACAAGGAGGCATGCCAACGACGTAAGAGGTTGGCCACCTTACCGTGGATGTTTTAAATGAACTTCTAAGGCACACTCTGGGGGAATTTCAAAGACTTCGGGATCTTCCCCACCAGCTTGAAGAATTAGCGGCAGCAAGTCAAACATGCCACCTTTGCCTTTCCATCCAAGTTTTAGGGCAATCTGTAAAAGACAATTATTGTTTGTTTACGGAAATGACCATAAAACGTACCATAGTTGCTTTACAACGACCTTCATCTCACTGAATCACCTAGCCAGCCAGCTAGATGTATGAAGGCTATCGTCAAAATATATTTAGTATACAGCTTTGTACTAAGGCTATGGATCACCTTGTCTCCCTCCCTGTTGGTACGACTCTTGCCCATCTGAACAGATGTGTATCCCGTTTCCCCAACCTTGTCATTCTTTACCCACCCCCTCTCCCTCTTCGCCCTTTCTCCCTAACTCTCACCCTCCTCTACATTAATTTCGTTATTTTCTTACACTTACATTCGTGATTTCCACATTTGCAGGATCTCCAATAACACTGCCGTCAGGTTGCTCGTACCCAGCGTAACATAGCAACCCATTGTTCCAAATCCGGAAGACACGTTTACTGTCAGTTCGAGGAGCAAAGATTGTGATCGACGATCTACAAACACAAAATTTCACTCTGTTTGAGACATTCAAGGATGCAATAAAAAGATACAGGTGCGAAGCCTTCCAGTTTGTCCACAAGAGCAACTGGTACATGCGATGTACTCCTGTAGGCCAGGACGTGTACAAAGTCGCATGGTTCAGACGCAAATTATGAGTCTCCTGCCAAGAAGCGAGACAAAAAAGAGATTAAGGCAAGTAAAATTTTTTGACGCGTAGATAGTTTGTAGGCTTGGATAGAGTTGTTAGCAACGTCAATAGTTCCCGTTAACTCGTCGTTTCTCGGAAAGTCGGACCTGATTCATGAGTTGCGCCAGATCACAACACAAGAAACCCGCACCGTATGCACTGTGACGAGATCAAATGGGCTCCCACTAAAATTAAGTGTAATCCGGTCATTCATCGATTTAAACTTTTTTGAATAAAATAGCATTACCTCCTACTTTCTTACAGACATTTGCATTTCGTGAACATTCAGTACGTTGAAATGAGGATTCGGAACCTAGTAAGTAAGAAGGACTCGTGAGTATTGCAGTACTAGACTGAAATACTCCCACAGTAATATAATGTGAACTAGTTTGACGGCCATCTCCGTAAATGAAACAGTTATACCTCATTTTTAACGAATAGAGAATTTTTCAGTGTTAGTTAAAATGTTACGAAACTTAATAACGCTAAGAATACCCGCAATTAAAGCAAAGGACAAACTTATCACAAACGAGTAAAGAGACCCTTCTTGAAACCTCATTTTTCATTACTCTTAAATGTAAAATTCTCATTTGAATAAACCTCTTTACCAAACCTTTTCCGACACCCCCAACAAGTTACGCCCACGGTGATATGTATGACGCTAAATCCATTAAATTCAAACGGTATCTCTCGTCACCTCAATCCGTCAGCGCATAATAGAGAGTTTCGGCGTCACATTTGACACGTGAGACCACAGCTTCACATTCGCCTATGCGGTGTGTTGTAATAGTGAGCTTTGGCTACACGTTAAAAGCAAACACGAACCATATGAGGGGTGCGGGTGCGAAAAATAGGTGGCGGCTGTGGGGGGGGGGGCGTCAAAGTTACGCAATATTCTTTCCCCTGTAAGAACAATCAATAACCCAGGTACAGAAACTCCCAGCTGTCGTTGTTTCTGACATTAAAAGTGACTTTGAGCAAAAATGCAGAAAAAAGTTTTTTCCTCAATTCATAAACTCGCAGTTATTCCTGTTTGCTATTCAAAGCATTCTTCTCATTTGCTTTCATGAAATATCACCGAAATTGAGAATTGTTGTTTGGCACGAGTCACTCATTACTACCCGATTACTGTGGGGTTTCTGAGAAAAACCACCAACGCGACAAAGAACTCAGAACAAAGGTCATATAACAATCTTTAAACCGAGTAACACACATGCACTAAGCTACACCGTCTCTTGGGTGAAAAAAGCATTAAACTGTTGCATAAATTTAACGATCTTTTGCGAGAAATCGGCAATGGTGGCTGGAGGGGGGAGCTATAGCCCCCACTTATTTCAGTGCTGCGACCTATGGGCGGCGCACACCATAGAGGCTCCGGGACTATAGCTCCCCACTTATTTCAGTGCTGCGCCGCCCATGCTTACGCGAGATCTCTGGTTCCCCGCGTGTCTACTAGGGGGTAGAGGACACGCAGGTATCATTTAATTTTCCTAGGAAAAAATTTTTACACTGGCGTTTCTGATTAGCTGGTCCAATTGTCATGAGGTAGCGTTTTACGTAAACAACTGGCATGATTGATGGAGGAAGTGTATGTGAACATAATTTGTGGTCCGTTGTACAGACAAATCGGTGCTTAATTGGAATATGTTAAAACAATGTGAATCGAAAAGTTGTGATTGTGCCTTTTCGGTGAGCATTTTTCTACTGTCGCTGACTTTGTTTACGTTCCTGACCAGTGTTTACACAGTATGAATCACAAACAAGTTAAATTGGCCACGCGGCTATTTTTTTCTGCAGTAATGTTTAAAAACATTACTGCAGAAACGAGATATTTGCAGTAGAGAGAAAACTTGGTTCGCAAAGATGTTGACAAGGCTAAAAATCGTTTACAGTCAGCCATTTTCTTTCTTTGTTGTAAAATTATCCAATGACTGCCGATGTTGTATCAACCAGTCATAAACGTGTGCTGCTGAATGATACCTGCGTGTCCTATACCCCCTAGCGGACACGCAGGGAATCAGCGTGTTACGCGAGATCAGCTGTCTTCACATTCTTACTGTCCAACGTGTAGCCTGAAGACTGAACGCAAAAATGTTGACCAACTCTGCGCCGTCGTAAGCAAAAATGCCGACGTCACACGGTCGCGTTCACGTTTAACGTGTAGCGGCGAAGCTCTCTCTTGAGAAAGATGTAACGTCAGACCATGCAAAAGCGCCCCGCTGCAGGAAACGCTCTCTCCAAAACACTGAAAGCGCTTCCCATTAGGGAATCTTTGGTTTAGCGAAGTTTCGCCGAAGCGTCGCTTACCTTTCCTGCTTATAATAATAATAACAATAATAATAATAATGATGATGATAATGATAATGATAATAATAAATAACTTTACTTATAGGGGATAAAAACATGTTAAGTGTGAAACTTATCTACCACATGGTCCTTGGCCGTCGATGCTTAATAGCGATATCGGAGTTACCGCTATGACAAAAGACGACGACGCAGTTAATTCGTACTCCCTGACGAACATTGAGTAGTGGATTTGCTTGCCATTTACGAGTGTTAATGAAAATGATCAGTGTCATTCTTCATCAGATCATAGACTATAGTCTATAATCTATGATCAGATATGCTTTCTTTTATTTATTTACGTCCGCTTAGAGAGATCACGTCGGCTACGCTACAATCGCACATCGTTGCCGCGACCTCTACCGATAACTTCGACGAGGCTTCGCTTTTAGTGTTCCCACTAAGTCCTAGTATTTTAAGCGAAGTTTCGTTTGCAGATTAACTACCGTTAACATTTTCCACTTATCGATACTTCAGTAAAAGCGAAGTTTCGCTTCTAAAGGGAAAACGACTTAAGTGAGCAAAATTGAACGCGTTTCCAAGTCAACATCGGATCTGGACTTTTAAACAATTCAATAGTTGCTAAAAAGTTACCAATGAGCAAGCATATACTTTGTCGTTTGATACTAGTATTCAGTGTTTACTGTTTGGGTACACGTATCCGGAACTCGGCCGTCAATGTTTAAACCGAATAAAGTCCCGCGTTTGTGGTTAAAGTAACGGAAACAGTACCACGACAGCAGTTATTGCTGACTTTCGTGCTTGTACAACTGGCTGATTATATCGGTAAATGGATGAATAAAACATGGTTCCAACTTTATGAGCAAAGGGACATTTCGCTATAGATGCCGAATTCTTAACCGAAGAGCTTTAAGTTTAGCATTTATGCTACCCTCATGTGACATTGAGTTGTTGCAGAAAGAGCCGGCAACTAAGATAGCAATTTTTAAGTTGAGGGTTGACTGATGGTTTCGCTATTCATGTTACGGAAATACATGTAGAATCCTATCATGAAAGGAATATTATGAATGCCATCTTCGATGTTGCGCGACCGAGGTTGCGCCGCCTTTACATACGTGATTGCATTTGGTATTTTTGTGCTATAAAGGAGGGGTTAGGGTGAAAAATTTGTTGGACCAGGTAGGTTTAGAACTGATTACCGAAAGCTGCCTCCGAACAGATTTCATCAATATTTTTTCAATATTTTGCAGTCTAATGGTCCCAAAGATTATCGAAAGAGGTTCAATTGCATGCGCATTCTTCCTTCAGGAACGTACTCTTTTTGATTTCTTACGTATATTCAATAAAACAAGTTCTTGCGAATTCAGATAACAAGAATACCAATCATACTTCATTGACTAGGATCTGACGAAGGGTATGATACGTCAACTGGCGTCGTTTGACTATTTGACCTGCAATTCATTACCAGTGGAGCAAAGCTAACTGAAAGGCTCAGACTTTATTCCTGCAGCCAGACACTCCACTGTAAATTATATCTTTTTTGGCTGTTTAAAGTTGTCAGTTTTCCGCCTCGGACGCTTCGCGGTGAGCCACTTTAAGATATGCTCAATGAATGAGAATAGTTTATAGTGAATAGCTCGAGCAACCAACCAAGTCAATTTTTGCTGCAAAGCTGGGCAGACATTGGTCAACCTGAAATTTGTGATAACGGTTACCGTAGAATCCCACCGTTTGTAGCAAATTTCAGTTGGGAGCACAACATGTCAAACATTCCTCTTGCCGTGGCCACATGGCGACCGTCGAATGTCTGGAAGGAAAACGAAAGTCTGAAAACATTATCATCATCAACAACAACATTAAATACAAGGACAACAATAACTACAAAAACAACTACCCAAAATAAAAATCCACAAGGGAACTTCAGTTTGCAGAGGCGGATCTTCGTGGGGGAGGGGGGGCTCAGGAGGATTAAACCTCCCCGGGACAGGATCAAAAATAAAATTAAAAAAAAAACGTCGCCAGGAAAACAAAATCAGCTACAAAAACCAAAAAAATCTTACACGGGAGGGACTTTCCCCCTGCTCGGCGCTACGCACCTCAGATTAGCGCGAATTCGAAACCCCTCTTACTGAAAATGTAGATCTGCCACTGGTTTGTAGGTACCATACCGTTATGTTGGACCATTGAATTCGTCCAATGCATCTTGGAGCATTGCGCCATGCAGTCTTTGCCCCAAAAGCCAACTCACGGAACGTGTGCTCATACCAGCCCTTCTCTTCAATGTCAGTCCGGACCTGTTCCCATCTTTTGCGATGAGCATCAGAGTCTAACCTAAAAAACAACATAGATAAAGAATAACTGTGACAACGATCATAGCTACCCTTACAACTGGGTCAATTTAAAAAATCTTATATAAAATATTTGAATGAGTAGCGTTTCGTGAATTAAGTCGTATTTGCACCTTTTGTCCCTGCACAGTGCCTTGTGAGTATTGTATTTTTCCTTAAAAGAAGTTGACCTAGCTAAAATCGACCGGAAGAGGAAACACAAACGAGAATACAAGAATGGAAACCTGACGACAAAGTTACGAATCACGACTTTACGTTGCCTTAAGCATGCGATTACCGAAAAAAGGTTTAAAGAAGAATACCACCCAAAAACAACCTATTTTGTATCAATTTAGATTAAGTAGTTCCACTCGATAACAGCAAGTACAGTTCTTTTACCTGACATCTAATGGCAGCGAAGGTGTCGAAATTAACCAGTGACGTCAAAGGTTCGAACGCAGTCAGCTCAGCAGTTCACAACAAGTTTACTGGTGTCAGCTTATCGGTTGATATCATCGTTTTACACCAATAAATCAACAAAATTCGATGTAACACCCTTGCAAATACATCGAGTTATTGAACCAATGTGTTGTTTTATTTCGCTGTGGGGATTTATAGGTATTGGAACGTATCGTAGCCTACAAAGTTCGGTGGGCCAAATTACCAAGGTCGGTCGCGGGAGTTTGGGGTCTGTCGTTCGGTGATAAATTCAAATTATTCGTCCATGAAATACAGACAGGAGAACATAGTGTTGTAATTTTAGACCTGCGATTTTTTCAGTTCTAAACACACAAAAACGATTGTTTTCCCGGCCAGTGGCAGACTTGTTTCAGTTTTATATAAGAATTGGTTAGGGTGAGAATGATTCATTTTGAAACAGAACGCACAAGAATAAACGTCAAACGTGGCAACTCGCAATCCCGACTTAGACAAGTGCTCACCCGACGAAGACTTCACAAGTCGATCGTTAGGTTTCACAAGCTATCAGTTCGAACCGAAATACACTGACTAAATGACTTGTCATATGGTGTCAGTGTGCCAGCTGCACGATAATGGAAACAACTGACGCTTGAGTTTGCTGCCACGAAATTTTTTTTGTGAAGCGCAGATGTGCCTCACGGGCCATCCTGATTTTGCACCGCACCTAACCAGAGGTGTCCTTATGAATTTTTTTAGGGCTGAGAAAAAGAAGTGGTGAAAACATTCTTCACCCAGAGGACCAAACAGAAGCCTTACGAACGAGCCAGTCATCAAACAGCTAATATAAAACGTTATGTTCTCATTCCTTGAATTAATTGCAATTGTTCCTGTTTTCATGACCAACTACAGTTCTCCATAATCAAAACTGAGCAACAACCGATCCGCGCTGCTTTGTCTCCTGCCTACCAAACGCAAACACACTATGCACAACGTCTGACTTCAGCCTCAGTCTCTTTTTCTGCCCTGGCATGAGCTGTTTGGTAAGCCGGTATTCGATCGTCAGTGAAATCACTGTAGACGAAATGCCGACCACAGACAAGGAGAAGTTTCACGGCCTCATACTTGGTATTACGGCGTACTTTTCATTCTTCACAACCGCAAACCACTTCCGAAGCATTGTAAGCTCTCGAAGAAATCGAAAAAAATATAAATTCGCTTTCCTTGCAGCTTCATCATAGTTCGCACAAGCGGGATCGATACACCACACTATAGCGGCACTCACTCTAACGTCACTGCGTCGGTTTTCACTTTCCTCACCGGTTAATTAAAGCGACACCTCTCAGCGAGGTAAGATCGACCGTATGCGAGGTGATGGTGGATATAGACCGATTAAGACGGTAAAAAAGACTAATTAAATCGGATGGCATTCTCCTTTAAGGTTGCCACCTGGTTTCTTTCGGCTAACAATTCACAAGACAAGAAGAATCTGATTTTCTGTCTGTTTATCACGTTTGGCGGACGGTGAAATTGCGAAAGTTACCTCGGCTAAAATCATTAGGAAAGTGTTCTGAAGGACTACAAATGCTTATTTGGTAAAGACCCTGTAATAACGTTGGTTAGCCACATGCTGCTCTGTAAATTCATTTCATTAATCATTCGTTATCATGTGTCTAGACAGGCAAAGTGCAAGGAACCGTGTTTACTTATTGAGATTTACATTTACTCACAGAGGAACAAATAAATCGTTTATCAGCTAACCATACATAATAGGCTCGTTATGTAAGGTAGAACGTGCTGTTTGAATGAAGCAGACAGTCAAATTTCAATGCCCAAAACGCAATATTTGACGCATTCAGTTACATAACATCTCAAATCATAATGTATAGAGGGTTTGACCTGACGGTATCATTTGACTAGATTTCACACTCACTTGTTGATAGATGTATAGTATTGCCTCAAAAAATCTTCGGCCTCTCTCAAAATGGTCTCGTAGTTTTGGGTTGTTGACACCACCGGAAACATGACGGACCCCAGACATCTTGTCTCCGTACAAGGCACATCTCTCTGACAACACAACAGCATATAATTAATTTTATATCAACGTATAATCACAGTTGAGGCACATGTGACTGAATTAAATCCACTCTCTCTCACCGATGGTGTTTTCAGAAAAATGCAGGCCTCATTCCATTTATCATGAAGCAGAACACGTTACAGAGACATGGAAGAGAAACAAGAAGGATGGGGGTAACACGTGTATGCATGGCAACAGGAAGCTGCCTGAAATAACACACACGCACACACGTGCTTCAGTGCACGGGGCAGGATTACTTGATACACTGACAATGTGATATCGTAAGTTATATAAAAACTAGCAGAAACAGATCCCGCCAATTTGGCGATGACATTGAAAGAGCAAACGTTAATACAGCGATGAGGATAAAGAAGGTGACGACCGTGACAGAAACGACAACCGTCGATTTTGAATGACGTCAACAAATTCGGAATAATGAGAAGGAAACTGACTAAGAAACGTGTAACTTTAAAATGGAAGGTCATTGAGTCAACAAGAACGCTGGGGAAATGTCAGACAAAAAATGAACAGCCGAGCATGCTCGCACTCAATTTCTGCCCATCAAATCAGTGTCTCGATCAAGCAGAAGTCGCCTTCTCGCGGCTCTTATTACTCTAGACAGCACCAGTATGAAAAATACCCTATTAAAAGCTGTCAGTTTGCTCCTATACACCAAAAGCTCTAAGACTAGAGCAGGGAATATATAAGAGAGTAGACTATTCAGGGCACCCAGGGCCACGGGTTGGCATGTGACAAATGGCGGTAACGGGTTTGTTGACTAATTGTGCCAAGAAACCTCTGACTTATTTGGAATTGTATCAGACGCAGTGGTGTACATGTACACATGTGCATACCGAGAATAACTCCAAGGTATTAATACATTTGGTTTGTGTTTACTGCGCTGCCATGTGAAATTGGGTTGCAAAGCATGTTTTATACGTTGAATACGGAAAATGAGTACCTATTTGCATTTTTAAAAGAATACGCAATACATTCACCAAATTCATGTCCCGATCATCTCATTTCACTCCGCGACAGAAAAGTTCACCTGTTGCGCCTCAATCTCACCCACAGTACTGGAACCATGCGCACGACAGGGCCGGCGAAATTACATGGCCGGTAGACTACCTTGTATTCGATCAAGTCTTCCCTAAACGGACACAAAAACAATACTTTATTCATGTCAGCTCCACCTCGTTAGGAGCTCTTCACAGTTGTGAACTTTCGGAATAATCAACCTTCGGAGCAGTCAACCCCCGGAGTTATGAACCTTTGAAGTGATAGACTTTCGGAGTAGTGACGTATAAGTGATTTGACCATAACGAGAACACACGTTGAGAAAATTGTCACTTGGCGAAAAGAAATTTCTCCAAGTATTTTGCTTTGTCATGAAGTTTGTTACTTGGTGACATGAAATTTCCCCAAGTATGTTCCTTTGTCTGGAAGTTTGTTAGTTAGCGCAATGAAATGTCTCTTAATTCTGTTGTTTTGTCGTGAAACTTGACTTTTGTTTCTTTTTTGTTTGTCACAGATTGCATTTTAGTGCGTTCTCCACTAAATTCACTCACAACATGAATCCAATTACATTCTTGAAGCTTGTAGTTTATTGAGCGAAATCTGTACAAAAGTGACACTGGTGCGGCAAAAAATTCCAATTTACAAAGCTGTGCCTCTGAGGTTTTGAACGGAAATGTAGTATATAGACAAACTTGGCCATGTGCTCCAGAACTGTATCATTTGTTTTCTGGTACAACTTACCGTTCTTGAGTTATCCCAGACTTTCTGATGAATGCTCTTTTATTGATTGAAATCTCGTGCAGAAACTTGGGCGCACTTTGACTAATCTGTCTGAAATTTGGTGTAGTGTGTAAACAGATACAGTCCAGTGCTACAAAGTTCTGAGAAAATTTCTGGATCCGACCAACTATTATTTGAGGTTTACTGGTGACTAGGGCGAAGACATTACCCGGGAACACTCATCCCGCCGCACATTTGTAATAGAAGAATTTGATTTTTCCTTGAAACTTGATTTTTTGTGTTTTGGGAAAAATGATACAAAACTCCCACAAATATTGGGTACATGGTATGGTTTTAAATGTGGAACCATAATTTAAACCGAACGGGGTTACCGTGTGGGGTAGTTGTGGTTTCTAACGGCATCCCTTCGGCATTAGTGTCATTGGCTTCAGCGTCGTAGTTATTGTCCTCGACGTTTTGATTGTCGAATGGTGGCAGCTGCTATGATAACGGTGGTGTTGATGTGGAACCTACATGCGTCCTCGTCTCATCAGTTTGTTGTAGTCGTTTGCTTAGACGGGACGGCGTCGCTGTCATCGTCATCACAGGTGGAGTGACACCATCAATGCCGCGGTCGGGTTTGGCATTGTTGTGCCTCGCTTGCTTCTTTGTAGTCACGTCGTCGTCAGTGTCATTGAGTTGTTGTCGCTGCCAGCGTCACCGGCGGTGTCCTGGTCGTCATCCTATTAGTTGGTGTTCTTGCTTTAATCGCAGTCAACCTCCAGTTCTAAGTTCCCTATTCCACTTCGTCGTTCCTCTCTCGCGACTCTTCGAGTTCTGTAACTGACTTTACAGACAAAGTGACGTCGGCGACTTCATTTTGATCTGCTACTACTCTCTACTAATGCATGTGGAGTTGCCTGTCAATGCAAGAGAACTCTAGGTTTTGCAATTTTTTCACGGTTTCACGACTGTTTAAACAGTTCCATTCCCAAGTTAACAAACTTATATTCCCATATTTGCGATACGCCTTTGGTGACACAACACATGGCAAATTAACTGACAAATACAAGCTAGCTTGCATAGTGTGTTTTCAATACAAGACTTACCGAAACCGAATCTAACAATGTCTTATACTGCAGACAAACCCAAGTGTCACTGAATGTGTTTGAACTTACATGTACGTATTTTTCGTATTACTGAAATTTAGTTTAAACCACTGCTATGTAGGCTACTTTTCAACTATTTCAGTTGCATGTTTTAATTTAAATTTTCTTATTCCATTTTGTTGGTCAGATTTCCATTATTTTCGTTCCTATCATGACCCAGTGGGAGAAAAACATTGTCTTGAATGGGTGTTTATCATGCATTAAATACATTCTATCACTAAGGTTGGCAAGTCAAAAAGTAAAACTTCTATGAATCTAACAACTCTCTGGGATCATGTTCGGCAACTCCAACTCAGTTTCTGATTAAGTCAACATGTAAACCATCGTGCCCAGTTGGACTTGGGTGGCAGCAGCACCAACGTTAGCATAGTTAATCGACTAGAGGAGTTCAGTCATATTGGCGTGATGATGGGGGCTAGGAAGGCGAACTGTGATCTTAACTACATCACTGACCGAATTTTGACAGACATAATGCTAAGCTCCTGACGGTCCGAGGCCTTCACAAAAAAGTAGAATCATACCCCAGACAGCACCATTTAATATCCGATGTTGCCTGTTGTGTATAAATTTCATGTTGATCGTACGAGAAGTGCAAACAGGAAACTAGACTCTACGACACCGCAGAAACCAATGAGATAAATATTGCTAGAGTTAAAGCCACGTAGTTTTCTTTGAGCGGAGTAGTCCGCCATCTTGCTGATGAACCATTTTAGTAGAGATGTCTGTGTACTGTGTAGTATCTAGCAACCAATATTGGTAAAAACACGGGATTTCACGGATCATCAAGTGCGAACTAGATCACCCAAGAAAGTCATTGTAAACTTGAGCACAGAATTAATTAAAGGGTGTTAACACTTATCTTTAATTATAGCAGAAAACATCAAAAATAAAGTTTGATTCCCAGTATAATCCAGAAATAATAATCTAATTTTTTGACCTTTCGAGGTTTAAATTTTGAAACAGAAATAAAATGATTTTGGCCCCTAGAACACCCACTTAAGTCGATGTTTCACGGTCTTTGCTCGACTTTCCTTCTTAGTCCGATATGTCTTTAAGGGTTTGGTGACCTTATTCTCTCCAAGATATCTGTTGATTTCTAGGAACGAAGAAACACAAAAGTGACTACAAGATTAATAGTTGTACACTTTTATAGAGTCGACACCAATTTGAAGATTTATTAATATAGCCAGGTTATTAGGAATAGGGTAGGATCGAAGGACGGGATGCCCCAACAGTGCTACACCCCACAATGTTATATTGATACAGTAGATGGGTTGTTCATGTAGATTTCAAGAGATGGGACAAATGTTGTGTAGCCTGGTAAGCTATTAAAATATGCAACTGTGTTACTTGAGGAAAACCATCATTTTTATATTCTGTCTTGTTTATGGTCTTCTGATACTTACAGTGTATTAATGCCTGAGTGTGTAGGACAGGGCAGATAGAGTTTACTACCATTGAGATTTGTCATATTTATTTTGTAGCGGGGTGTTGTCAATGTAAATGTACTAGTAACATAATTGTGTGCCAGTAAATGTCGGATCCAACTGAATTGAGGGATTAAGTTAGAGTTGGTTGAAATCTGACTTTTGCTAAAGTGGAGTGCATGTACCAATACGGTACAGTAACTTCGTACCAGCTTGACATTTCCCTTTTAGTGTCACGGTGTGATTTTACTGCGTTATGGTGATATTTTGAAATAAATATATTTTGAAATAAATCAACATTATTGCTTGAAATGGTTACAGAATCTCAATGTATTGTTTCTATATGAACATTTTTTGTTGTCCTTCTCGTTCTGTATGGCCAATCAGATGGAAGAGTGCTTGTTATTGACAGAAAAAATCTGCGATTCCGCACATCATGGTCGAATGAAAAGGGTACATTGACTGGTGTAAAAAATAATACAGGTAAAAATTAATGATACAAACGCCTTTTTAAAACTCTAGTTCCGCTTATATACATGTATTGCAGCCGGCGTGTTGTTTTACAACAGACTCTATGACACAGCTGTTTGAACTGTGAGACCATGTCGTTTCAAACTGCACAAAATACAAATTCATCACGCTAAGACGAATTAGGTACCAGAACAAGTAAAACTAGATACTTAAAGAAAAGTTACGAGCGTATCTCTGAAGTAAATTCCCTTGAGACAAATCAGCGCCCCTTACATGTTTTATTTTTTGAAAAAAACATCTGCATTTTCGTGTAATTATTATTCCTTGGTATAACCTGAAGTAGAAAATTCCAGTCACCTTTCTGGAAATTGGGTCTGTGCAAATGCATACTTCGACCTCCGGCTTCGGCCGCCTAAGCAGTGGCGTTCACAAGCACGCGCGGGTAACCGATGTATATGTGCGTGTCTTACCAACCAGCACAGGGTGTTTTTATTTGTGCAATCTTCTTTTTTCATTGAAATACTTAATGTTAAGATATCAGTTTCTATAACTTGATCGTTCTGCGAAATTTTGCTCCCAACTTTTATTCAAACTGGCCTATGCCCTCAATTCCGAATACGCACGTGTAAATGTACACAAACATGTACATTTCCATTGGTCAATTGTTGCTTACAATGACACGACTTTACATGCACGCATATTGCTCATCGATTTCCATGGGTTTCTATTAATTTTTATTTAGTTAGTTTTCAAGTGTTTCACACGAACGCATGCCTCAAATCTGTTTGTTAGAATAAATCAAGTGGCGTCGGGTCAAGGACGTTTTACACCCATACTAAAAGCTTTGGGAATGCAGTGATATATTAGCGCGCCGGAGAAGCGGCCCCCTTGACAGCTGATCGTCTTGTCGGTTTATAAACAACTGAAAAAAGGTTAATAACGTTGTTGTATATGACCAGTTTCTAAACTTTATTCATTTCAGTAATTGTCTTTTCGACTGAGCGGGCAAAACCTCAGTCCCAGGCCCTAGCAGCACTCCGTGAAAATTTCAGCCAAAGCATTAGGAATTTTGTCTTTGCAATGGCTTATATGATCGTTTACGCAATGCTTGGGTCATTTGTTTACATTGCTTTATGTTACCGATATTTTGGAACCTCGACAGTATTTAAAATTTCAAATTTTATTCTGAAAATTCCCCAGCTTCCTTTAGGCCACCGTGCTTTTGTTTACGTAGTGTTCATCATCAATATGGCGGACCACGTGTCACGCGCTGTCTGGCTTGCGAGTATGGTCGTGTCGTCTCTCTACATATGAATCATTAGCAGAAACTCACAAAAATCGAACGAAATTAAAGCGAGACAAAATTGTTGGTGAGCTCTAAAGTTGTGATGAGTTTCATGTTTGTTACCCAAAAGTGAACAAGTTTGCCCTGCACTATTATTTAAATTGAACAGCGTTTTGTGGCTTTACGATGTTGCTCTTGACAACCTATTTTGTAGACTGGCCTTGTTCGACCAGATTACCTGAAGAATATAAACATAATTAAGGATGAAAACACAGGCTTCGTCATTGTAACCACTATCATGCCAGAATACGTCTGTTGTTTGTGACAACAAAAATCAAAAAGCACGGTTATAATTCAAATCTGCGGGTATGAAACAAGGTCTGTTTAATTCAAAATCGATGATGTTATATAGACCTATAAACCATTGCTTTTGCTAGAGGCAGACATTTTGAAATTGCAGGGATCTCCCAAAATGATCATCTATATGGAAATTGTTACTATCGATTTTTGTCAAATTCCATGTTGGTTAACCAGAAACGCATAATGTTGGGCTCATTTCGCCACTATTAATGAGATGCAAAGTTATTTCTGGACCTGGAAACAACTGCCAATTCGTTTGTTTGGGCTACGTTCAGTACAAAAAGTGACCCGACGTGACAACACACTAGTCTCGAGTAATATCGAATTGTTAGTTCGCACCAAACACAGAAACTACCTCTGATGTGAGAAAGGACATGTTGACGTCAGTTCTGCAACTCTTAAAAGTTAGTTATTGGTCAGAAAATGGATACCTTGTACTGGCTGTAATAACCATGTCAACTCAAAAGTGGAATCAAGCCACTGGCTGGGTAACCATGTCAACTGGCTGGGTAACCATGCCAACTGGCTGGGTAGCCATGTCAACTGTCTGGGTAACCATGTCAACTGGCTGGGTAACCATGTCAACTGGCTGGGTAACCATGTCAACTGTCTGGGTAACGATGTCAACTGCCTGGGCAACCATGTCAACTGGCTGGGTAACCATGCCAACTGGCTGGGTAACCATGTCAACTGGCTGGGTAACCATATCAACAAGCTGGGTAACCATCTCAGCACCTAAGTGGAATCGAGCCACTGGCTGGGTAACCATGTCAACTGGCTGAGTAACTATGTCAACTGGCTGGGTAACCATGTCAACACTAAATTGGAATCGAGCCACTGGCGTGGTGAACGGCATTGGTGAAATTTAGGAGTCTAGGTAGTGTACTCACCAAACAAGCTTTTCGATGCAAAATATCCTGAGACGTCAAGTTGGGGTCCATGATATTATGCAACGTGACGTATTTCCTGGACGATGGGCACTGGGTCTTAGAGTGAACACCATTGGCGAAGCCATTCACGCTTGTTGCAGATTCAGTCATACTGCTGATAGAGGACAACGTCGTCTTTGCAACTTTAAGATTGACCTAAGAATGGTAAAATAATTTTTCAAATGAAATACTTAAGCCGATTCTTACATTGGGTACTTTTGAGATTAAATGTATAAATAGTAAGAATTCAGGCGTGCGTTCAGTAGACGCTAGGACTTACGCTAAGACCTAACTAAAACCGAGTCAAAGTCACGTGTTCTCATTTAAAATGCACGGCAATATCTCACGTAATCTCGCGAAGTCTTGCTTTTTAGCGAGGTCCTACCGTTACTGAACGGGAGGCTGGTTACACAAGGAAGTTATTAGAATATGAAATGTTTGCAAGTATAATGCTCACTCTGAACCCTTGTTTAAGACATCACACAGTCTTAAAATACGTGGCTGCCGTTATCAAATTCTTTTGTAAATATGTTAGCAATATGGTACCGAACTACCTGTATACCTTCATTATTGCTCCCTATTCTAGCATTTACACCAGGCAAAGAAGTTTACTACAAACTTCCATCCTAAAAATCTTTTTAGAATTCAATACAAAGATTTATACACATTGATCTATTTAGTATAGTTTGGTGACAGCCCTTCGTTAACACAAACTTCGTTGAAAACATGACTAAACTTTTTGTTTGAAAGCTTAATACAGAGTCGCTCGCGAGCTGAACAGCAACATCAGAGCGGTCAACACGCAAGCTGGTCGACACATGTTTAATGTAATTGAAGGTGACTATTCTAAAGGGTATATTTATGGAAATCAAAAGATTCGTAAACCTGGCTCTGTTTCGATAGGCTTGTGGGCTTCCTAGCGTTTGTTGCTTGTATGCCTCTCTTCCCGTTGTTTCGTGTATTTCATTGTGTATTTCGCTTCGTGTGTATTCATTTCACTTATTGCCTGATGATGAGACATGCAGTCACAAAATAGCTACATGTAGTGTGTTTATTTGTTATGTCTGTCGGTGTTTTGCTGCATAGCTGCACACATGAAGACATGAGATTGTTCGATACTACTAGCGACTCTGTATAAAGCTTTCAAACAAAATGTTTAGTGGTATTCTCCATTTAGTGTAAAAAATTATTTTAGAAATCGTTGCTTAGATGAGTATCGTCTTGATTTCACTATTGCCAACCAGTATGTTTGTAACTCT
This sequence comes from Phoronis australis, assembly GCA_002633005.1. Lineage (NCBI taxonomy): Eukaryota > Metazoa > Phoronida > Phoronidae > Phoronis > Phoronis australis. The sequence goes on along the minus strand of NMRA01000421.1, from coordinate 145,039 downwards.
GTGTGATAATCCAACTGCAGCAATCATATTATTTGTTGGCATTTATTTGATGTGTTATTGTTATTAACATGAATTTGTTCATGAGTGAAAACTTCATAGTCATATCTGTCTATTTGTTCGCCGTATTTACTGTGTACCGTTTGCTTTGTTTTTAATTACTTTTGTATAATTTATGGGCGGCTCTTTGATCAGCGGGCTGTAAAGTCTTTCACACAGCCTTCCCTAATTCAATACTGGATTTATTAATTTGCATTTCTTAAGACATGAAATAGAAGCACAACTACTACTACTACTACTACTACTATTACTATACTACTACTACTACTACTATTACCAAATAGAAATGAACATTTGACGAGCGTTGGCCTTGTGTGATGGCAAGCAATTACTTGGTGTTTCAATAACATGTATTGTTTCAAGAGATCAACCAATAATTAACGTAACCAATTATTAAAATGTGCGCAGCGCACAGAACAGATGTTGATCGAGAAAGGCCAAAGCTTTGGGTTAACGAGACAATAAGGTTTTTATAATATTCGTTTGGTAAACGGCTAAGTAGTGGAAAGTGAAATTTCATGTACGTAATACCTAATAATTTACGATTGCGTACTTAATTTATAGTTATAGTTATGCGTTGAGCGTGGTACGTCTTGTAGCAAAGCATCTGCGTGCGAGAAAAAGCGCGGATAGGCGTTTTGTGTCGTAGATTTTTAGAAATGTCAAGGCCTTGCCATCAGTAAACAACAAATTTCGTGATTCTTGAAATACTCATTTAATTCTGAAACTACTGGAATGCATCACAACGCACGTAATTATGCATTCTATTTTTGGGGTTGTAATACGTAACCGCGTTTAGTGAAGGAATATCTTGGCTTTCATACTTTCTGCAGGACGCGCTTTACGATTTCGAAGTGCTACGAGAAAGGACCATGTAACATACAACACAAACAAGAAAGGAATGTGGCCCCGTGGGATAAGTGTCCGCGTCCTTTACTCAAGGACGGGGGTTCGAGTCGCAATGGGGCACACTGTTAGACCCTCGTATCAGGTCTCTAACTCTTAAGCTTGGTTATAACTATAAATTGATAAAGCGGATGATCAGCGCAGTGGGTCCTCCTGATCGGCCTGCACGTGTCTGATACAACGTGTCTTTTACTGTACAAGCCAAAAAGAAACAACTAAAATACCGTTTCCGCTTCATGAAATGACTTGTAACGAACCGTCATGACTCGTCATACCAGTTGGAATCTCGTCTCGCAATCTTCAGATGCCACCTCAACAGTCTATCACGCGCACAGAATAAGCGAAGGATATGACCAAATTACAATGTACAATGCAAATTGTTGCATGATAAACTTACATAATATATGCAAAAACGACCGCAATTATTAATATTTTTGCAAATGTTTTCGTGGTCAATGAACTTAATGAAATCTGCTGATCACTGCTTCATAAATTTGCATAATTTGCTATCTATTCGAGACATTTGAATTTATAGTTTTCGGTGATACCCGGCATGATAGCTCTAATAGATGAATTAACTGTTTATCTCCATAATACTGCAAAGGACATCCTAAACATAACATGTTCCAAATGCCCCATCAAGACTCAGAACGTGAGCACAATACTCTTTGCAGGATTGATGATTGACACAACTACCGCATCTTCCTAAATATCACCTTCACACCTAATCATCTCCAGTATGCAATCGGTGGCGAGTTTGATACCGTCCGGAATTATACTTGGTGAAAGCAATTTGCTTGTGATGTATTTCATCCACCCATATTTCTGTGGATCAAGCCAGTGATGGTAAATTTGTTTCCACAACTTGTCAGAGGATTGACGAAATTAATCTAGGTAACCATTGCTATCAACACGGTAACTAGCCGTCATTTAGTAGTTTTAAACATGATCACTCAGCAGTTTTGGCATCGTATGTAGTCTCTGGTTTGGCATACAATCCGTAACTGTTAATGTCAAATTATAGAATAAATATACGTAAATAAAACAACAAAAATCGATCATGTGTGCCACAAGAAGTTCACTGAAGAAGTTTTATACCACATAATCAGCATGGCCATTACAATCGTTGATTAACCCATTTTGTTGATGAACGCGTGTTGATTAACATTTTGGCGGGAAGCCAAGGTCGGATTCGAACTGGCTTCATTCAAGTTTCGTGTAATGACACCCGTCGCCTTAAAGTCCTTATCTGAAAGGGCAATACACTTCAAAAACTTAATCAACAAATGTCTTATCTTCATCGTCATATAGTGAAACTTATGTAATGTACCAGCCTGGAGTGAGCAGTTACCGTTTAACTACCAGGACGTGTGAACGAAGTGCTTAATTGGCAACAAATCGGCAATGGCTTTAGCCTACAGGCCGTTATCATGTAAAATAGAAAAAATATCCACACACGGCGATGTTTCAACAAACAAAACAAATTTCACCAAAAAAGAGAACCCAGTAATTGTAATAACGAGCACCTGTGCTTGAGTTTGCCCGGACAGAGTAACCGGTGAAGAAATTTCCCTGCAGTTTCCGTGACTTTTCGCCCGGAAAATAATCACTTGTTAAATTGGCCTTGGTTTTCAATTATCAGGAAAAATCTATTTTAAAACCTGACAAAAACTCACAATATATACGTATGTTGTCTAAATATAAAAATTCCGCGATGGGAAAATAATGCAGTGTTGTGAGCATGACGCACTATTTTTTAATTTCTTCATCACAGGAATTTCACTCATTCAAGGCCCGGGTAGCTAATTAATATGTTCATCTTGCCACGCAGAACACCGATGTCCGCACACGGCAGGCCAGGCGGTTCGGCTCCGCCGGGTAGCAGCTTAATATACGAATGTTTCTGGCTAAGTGGGAATTGTTACTTTTACCTTAAGCTCATTATTACTGATATTATACCATTTGGCACCACGGCAAGTTTTCTTCCTGAAGTTATTTCGCCACCAAATGGTATTCTGTGGTTCATTGTTATTTGTTGACAGTCAGCGGAAGTCGCAAGAGACCACCGCCGGTATCTTAGTTTCCGTCTAAATTTATTTTCGATATCTTCGCAAGTTTAATCGCCAAGATATTCTAACTGTATATTAACTATTTTATTCAATTGTTTTGATATTGCATGTTCGTTGTTCTGTTTATGCTGTTTGTTTACCAGAGTTCATTACACTCTGTAAAACACGCTTAACCTAGCCCGCTATAATCATTGGCACAGGACTGTGACTAGTCCGTAATTTTGTGCACGTGTCTGGAACTAATTTTGTATGTATATGGCAATAATGATTTGAACCATTTATTCCGATAAAACAGCCTGGGACTTCAGGCCTTCGTCTTTCGCCATTGCAGTGGTTTCTATCGGTCTGCACCTTGTCATCAGCTGCAGGTCCGAGTCTGGCAAAATAATTTCTGTCAAAATTTATTTTGCAACTGTTTTGTCAACAGTTTCAGTACAACTTGGTTTTATTAAAGTTAAGGTCCGCTGTCAATTATTTTATCCCCGTTTGCAGGCTGGTAACAGACACTGCTCTAGTCGCACAGCGGCGTTCTTAAGCCTGGGCTCCTGAATGAATTGTACTTCCGGTGTCGCGGTTAGTTCAAAATGGCAGTGTGTGCTTCGGTGAGTGGCTCGTTTATTTAAACTTTCTTCGACTACGGATTGTGTATTGGTTATGGTACTGCGTGGTTTCCTATAATTTCTTCTAACCATTTAAAAAGGGTGAAAAACGTGTGCTACGAGGACTTTAAACGCTGAGCTATTCAGCTGCTGACGTCCTCTTAAGTGAAAAATGAATAACTAAATGAGGACGCGCAATAATTGCATGCTCAACAAACCGCATTTTACCGACATTTATACGCTGTGAAATATAAGACGTACAATTTCTACAAAAACGATGCCTTCAATTCAGAAAATTTTTTCTGTCATTTTCTCTCACCTGTAAATCATCGATCTCTAGTTTAGATATGGTTAACGTGTCGTCGGGAATCTTTGATAGTATACCCAGTAACCAGTGGTAACCTACTTTAGCAGATTACATTTTCACGGTGGAAGCTTAGCGTGATAAGATATGTAGTAAATGTAGCCTATTTTCTAAAACTTATTTTATATATTCACTTCTATTCTGTTTAAATGTTCACATGGTTTTGAGTAAAAAGACTATTTAACAAGAATGACTCGGCGTTTCTTAAAAGGTCACGACCTCCGGCCTCGAGCCTCTGACAGAGAAAGTAGTTCCAAAGCCAAGGCGAATCGAGAAAGGAAGATCGATTCAGTGCCATGTTTTTCGTTCAGTATGCTGTATAACGCCCGTCGTGCGATAATTCTCCAAAATCCATTCGGGCTCTAGATGAGGGGTATAACGACTGAGAACTTGTAATAATCTATATTTAAATGATGAACACAGTTCTGAGTATTTCATTTCAAAATGGCTGCCAGAATTTCACTATAGCTATACTTGCTATCGTTTTTCATTTCATAGAAAAGTGATACTGGTGTCAACTCCTACTCGAGTTTAATTTAAACCAATATCAGCACATTTGTTTTTTCCAAAACCGTAAAATATGTCACCCACGGTAGAACTCAAATCTGCTGCCATAATAATCAAACCAAGGGCGAATGATATAGTTTTGCTATAATTTTGTCAGCGTACGTCTAACTTCCTTAGTAGTCATTTCACACCGGCAACTAACTCATCAATGTGTGTGTGGCTACTTTAAATCTGCCTCAAAATCCATGGAATCACCAATTCCTTAAGAACATTGGCCTGGACATCACCAAGGCTTAATTTCGTCTCTACAGAAATGGGGTCCCATTTGCATAGTCTCATGGATGGCTGTCCTAAATGTTCGGGAAAGGATATTGCTGGTGCAGATAGTTTATGAAAGAATCAACCTTGTCTAAGATCGATAATAGTCTGTGTTACACTGGTCTCTGTGAATATGTCAAATTATCTTGGCAGTCAACTCGAGGCCAACAGTCGCAACCTACCGAGTATAAATATCCCTTCCCACATCCAAAGGTCATTGTAATCTGGGATATTTCGGCAACACTGATAAGGGGTGACGCACAAAAGTCGAGTCCTCGCATTGAGTAGCCCAGACGGCTTACGCAATAGAAGTTGGGGCATCTCAAGAAAGAGTTAGTATTCGCATTATGTCTCTTTTTGACGACTATTGGGTATCGATGCCTCATCGTGTGCGGATACTTTAATTAGTCCTTCCAGTAATTAAATTTCACAGTTGCTGCTTCCCATTTTGACATGTGTACAACGTAGATTACTAGATGTGCTTACATGCATAAAAATAACGCAGTGTAAGCAATATACGTCAGGGGCGGATCCAGGATTTTGAGTTACGGGGGGAGGAAAGCAGGGTATTAGCCAGGCAGGATTTTGCCCGTCAGACATTCGCAACCCCGTACTGCTAAATGGAATCTTGGAGAATTTTAGTGGGGGCCATGTCCCCCTTGGCCTCTCTTAAATCCGCCACTGTACTTATTAAATTTTACTTACGTGCAAACGTCAATTCAACAATTTAAGTGACTGTTTTAAGTTGAATTTTGCACGTATAGTCTATGACGTCATGATCACGAGGCAACGACACGACGTGGAAGCTCATTTGCGAACTTTAAAAGCGTAACTGTCACAGACAATCCCATACACAGGTGCTTTCCGTGTTGGATTTTTATCACATAGTTTAGCAAAATTTCAATACCAAAGTGCTTTTGGAGTACATATAATATGGACATAGAATATGAACATGAAGTATGAATATAGAATATGAACATAAACTATGAATATAGAATAATAAATGAACATAGAAAATGAACATAGAAAATGAACATAGAATATGAACATAGAATATGAACATATTTACAGTTTTGTAAAACTGCGGGACAATAAGTATCGCAATGTCACTTGTTTGAACAAATTATATTTTGGCCAATTTTCAACATAGCTGTTTTTGCGTGCGTTGGATCAAAACGTACAGTGTATCAGTGAAAGATTAAGATTTCATCACATAACTGAGCGCTCGTGGAGCAATAGCTCAAGCAAGTAACGCGACTTCGTTCTTTCATTGATGAAACTGGTAATTGGTTGCGTACAAATTGAAACCTGGCCTGGAGGCTCTCTCGCAAAAGGGCCAGCTAGGTACCGCTAGCCTTTGGATGGTCATGTTGACCTTTTGTATAATGTAGTCTACGATGATTGTCTGCAGGGTTTTGAATGTGCGATGGTACGGGCCTCTAGCCCATACATAAGTGTTCAGCACGTTTGTTATCCATCACCGAGTCTCACGCAGCAAAATTTGATAGCGCAATGAATAACACAAATATAGGCGAAAAAACAAACTTAGCGTTAAAGGAGCGCGTCTCTTGGTCATCTGTACAGTCGGTTTTAACACATAAACATACGTCCGACACAAAGTACAAACACTGTTGAAATGAAAGCAGACAATCATTTCTTCTGACTCTAATCGTTGTATTGTTGTATTTTTGATTTAAATATTTTCAATGATTATTTTTGCTTGTTACTTCACAATAATTGCCGGGGTGCTAAACTTAGTCTTTTTTCGAAGGTGTTCAGTTTTGAAGGTATATCAGGATCATCTCCCCTATGTTGAATCATACATGTACATGTAGTGTACAGTATTCGAACTTCAGCAAGTAAATATGCTGGTCCGCCGGGCCAATTAGTTAGAAAATTTATTGGCCCGGCTGCCAAGTTGCTTTTAAAAGTTACTAGCCCCGAGCCAGCGTGTATTTCGAACGCTGGTAGTGTACTATACACAGTTTAAAGGCTTCGGCTTATCGACAGAGTAACTCAATATAAAATACACGTAATTCATTCCCAATGGCAATAAATAATAAAAGATACGGCTTTGACCTTTTCTGTATTCGAAACTCCATTCATGTTACTCGGTTTCGACTTGTTAAACAATTACTTTTTAAGGTTACAATGACTATAATAAAGGATCGCTAAAAATAAATATTCGTTTAATTTACTTGTACGTATATGTCATATTACTAAACTTTAGATCTAGACCCTTTATTGTTATAACGTTGATCCCATCATGATCGTTACTCAAACTGAAAATCTCCTGTGGGCTTCGCAAGACAATCGGTTCCCAATTAAGTTGCTTGTCAAGCCGGACCAGTTTCGATCACCATGGAGATGTGATCAGGACTTACGGGCGATTTAGTGTAACCAAATTCAACCCAAACAAAGAACAAAAATGCCAAACCGTTGCTCTGGAAAAACAAATACACCAATGAAGATGGGGAATCACCACAACAAGGTTTATAATGTTCAAGTTTTGCTTGAAAATCCTATGAATTCAGCAAAACCAATTGATGTAAACAAGTCAAAGAAACTTAGAATCTGTCTTCAGTTTGTCGACATTTTTCTTGATTAAAACGCGAACATGAACATTTGAATGTTGGCAATATTGTTAACTGCATGTAGGCCTACACTGAATTTTCTGCCAAAGAAACGTCCTAAAATACCCATTCTTATAAATAAATATACCAAATAAAGGGTCATACCTTGAAATCGTGCACTACACAAGCCAAGACGTTTTTACTCACAGGCTCACCAGTTGCGCTGCTGAAAATCGTCTGCACTATTCATCGAACACGTGAGAGTTTGGACAGCAGTGATTGGTCAGTGGCATTGAATATGTCACCTTCGTGATTATGCTGCATCTGCTTGTGAACAGATAATAGAAGTTTTGAAATCTGGATACCATACCCCGGTTCACGTACGGGTTATTACAAATTTTATCCTGTATAAATCCGATTGTCGGACTAAACATGTCGTAAGGGGCAAGATCACATGGGCGGCGCACCATAGGGGCCGGGCTATAGTCCTCCATTTTTTCTGTGCTACACCGCACATGGTCTATAGGCGGCGCACCACAAGGGGCTGAGTTGGCTTTAGCCCCTCGCTTTTTTCAGTGCTGCGCCGCAGATAGATCAACCATTTCTCAAGGAAAAATATGCGCGTAAGTTGGCTCTAAAACCGACGGCGTTTATAGGTCATGCCCCATTAAATTCCCCCATGTAAATAACTGATTCATGTTTGTCAGTCTGAGAATGTCTCGCTAGCTTAAACCCAGTTCTAACGGCGTTACGTATCATAAGCGCGGGGGGAGGGGGGGAGGTCTATGGTTTCCTAAAGTAAAATGTTCCCATAACTTGCGTTTTCCTTGTTAATTGTGAATGGCAAATACTTGGGCGATATTGGACCAGTCCGAAAGATGGGGGTATAAGAGGGACGAGTCCATATTCTCACATAAATATATTTAACGAGTGAAATATCATTTCGTGTGTTTCTTGCGTCCACAAAACGTAGCCTTGGTGTCATTGTAGCGCCCTCCTTGCCAAATGAGGGTTTGTGCAGGCGACGATCTGCTGGCAAGCGAAAGTACGAGATGTATGGCGTGCGATCATACGTTTCATCTTCCCAATTAGCGCATTTTGTCCTAGTCCGACAACCAATTTTGCCATACCGGTCATCACCAATTCCGCCACCCAACCTTAACCCCTCTCGTCAGGAAACATGACCATAACTACGTAGATCCGCGCCTGGTAGATCACATGCTGCTTGTGAGTTGAGGAAACTCCAAGTGATTCAAGATATTGAGGAAATTCCCAGTGACTCAAGACATTGAGGAAACTCCCAGTGATTCAAGATATTTGTCTGGATGCCATAGTGACATTGTTGACCCTTCACTTAACTATGGCAAAACTGAGAAAGGTGTTCGTATGCAATGACAACAGATCAGCGTTGTTGACCGTCACAATTACGGAACTATAACAAATCGAATTATGCGAGTAGTCCAACACAGCCGATTTCAGAAAGGTGGTTTAACAAGTTCAGGTGTAATTTTAGACTGAATCTACAATTTGTTAACATGTTTTAAAAACCTGTAAAGCTGGTTTTGTTAGACCAAGAGGGGGGGGTTTCAATAAAATCAGGTTTAATTAAAGTATCCAGAGCACCATAGTATTTTATCAATCTGGATTACATGTACATGTAGCTCACCTTGATCGTATGGGTACATGTATAAGTGACACACAGTAGTAGAATCAGTGCGGACATTTGCTGATGGGTCTGTTACCAATAACTTAAGTCGAAAAAAGCCTGAACATCTTTCTCCTAAGGAAAAAAGGTTTCCTCACACAACTAATTAGAGAAAAAGTTAATTTTGTAGAAAAAAGAAAATAAACGAAGGATGAAATCAACGTTTCAGCAGCTAGATTGGATAGACATTGGTCCAGTCAGACTGTCTGCTCCGTCCCTGCAATCAGTTAAACGACTTTTGGAAATGCTTGAAAATGAAGGCCAAACGGAGTTTTTATCAATCAAACGAAAAGTTGCAAAGGAACCCGATAAGGGAACATATCGGATCTTGGACATTATGAGTGGACCAACATTTTTCATTTTGTGATATATTTGCCCAACACACATGCAGACAGACACAAGAGTACAAGCCTGTGAAAAGTAACAACATGATAATGTTTTACGTGACATTTCACCATTTTTTGACGGCCAAGAGGAGGGTAGGATACCTATAACGACCCCAAATCCACCACTGCGACCAAAGAGAACACTGCCGTCTTAATTCCTAAAATTGCGTCGGTGATGCTCAACACGGCGGCTTTTAGCTGCGCGGTTGAACACATGTATATCGCGCAGTATTTAACCCTGCCGAAATGTTTCGCACTTTTAGAAATTGATGCCTCAGTAAATCAGCGCAAATGAACGCCTTGGAAAACTCAGAAACTATGAATAAGAAGCGACCAATCGGTACAAGTAATACATTTTTGGAAACACCGTGGCTAGAGGATTCAGTAAATATTAGTATCAAGTATGTACGTTAATAGAGTCGAATTGTAAACAATAACCTAATTAACTGTTTACTGCCTGCCCTTTTGTTCATCAAAAGTTAACTTTTTGTTGACGTAGCAGTTGTAAAATTACCTGTTATTGAGCTTCTCAGTTATGCCTCCACTTTCGCACTACGCACTTGGGGTCATTAAGTGTCAACTAACAATTTTCCATATTTTACTTATTTCACTCGACAAATGTTGTCCGTTGTTACCATGAAAAATGCAAACTATAAGGGGAAATGCAAACTTATTCCATTTTACTTGTTACAAAAATTATAAAGGTGAGGTAGGGTGGATACTTTCTTCACCCTCTAAACCTGCCCAGTGTGATTAGTGAATGAGTGGAGGCTAATCCATATTGAGATAATGATAGGGTTTCCTATCTGGAGAATTACCATGATAGCAAGTAGTCTCACTGGCGGATTTAGGAGTAGCCCAGGAATCTGTGAGTTTCCCCTCATGAGACATGAACAAGAGAAATAATTAACATGCCATTTTCGAAGCATTGGTGTTCATTGATGAAAACAAAATGTCTTTGTTTGTGGTTTGCTGTTGTTTTGCCATATTATATTATCTCCAACTGCAATTACGATGTGTCACATTCTACTGTAGGAATACTTTTTGCTATCATGAATAATTTTAAATTACCGCAGAATGGCCAAAATATGCAGTATTTTGTCATTCATTTTTTGATATTTGTAAAAAGATCCTTATAGCTGTTACCACTGAGTAATGTTTGACTCTAATGTTATCCTAGGTAGAAAAAAGTAAAAGCTGCGACTGTCAAGCAGATGTTACTCCCGAAAGAACTGGTCAAAAATGATCTGGTGCAGTTTAGAGAGGATAAGGACTAAACAGGAAGTAAGAGAAGGCCAGGCATGCGCCATTGATGTTTTTCAAAGATGTTTTATTGTCAGAGTTGATGAGAAGCTCCTGACAATCACTGCTTCCTCATTAGTAGGTGAAGGTATGTAAGGTTTTTGGAATGATTGTGTTAGAATATTGGCATGGTTTTCTTTCACGAATTTCTTTGTATGTATTCTCACTTAAGTTATTTCCATGATAGCAAGTAGCAGTAAGAACAATGTTGAAATAATGTCAAGCCATTGCTTTTTACTATTTAAGTTATCTATTAAGAGGTAGAGAGTGCATTCTGCAGCCATATCTTTGTTACCTTGTTCTCATTTCTTTACATTTGTTAAAATTTCTTGTTTTCTACAGATTCCGGTTGCTATAGAGCACTCTCTGTTAAATGAACTTGATGACATTGATTAGCCATTGTATTCTGCACACCAGTACTAGCCTACCTACACACCTGGTCCTATTATTCACTCTTGACTTGTTTTTAAAATTACAAATAATTCAGTCCAGTCTACACTCTGATTGCTTAGTTTAATATTTTGCACACATTCCAATGAGTAAACTGTATTCCACTTGTTTGTTATATTGAACATTTTCTTACTATGATGCGGATTATGGGGTTCTGTTTCTTTTCATGAATGTTTCCATTATTGGTTTCTAATTCACTCAATTGCTTTCCAAAACTTCCATTTCTTCATCATTTTAAAACACCTAAACATTGAGCAATGCTTAACAATCCCTCTCAAAATTTTGCCCTAGCTTCCCAACAGTGATGTGACCTGACTACACGAGTTAAGTTGCCCTACACTTCTGCGCATGCACAAGGTCACCAGCACCAGAAGTTTTAAAATCAAAGCAACAAAACAGTGATTATTCACATTTCAAAAATTCACCTATTGTCCAATTTTTTATTTTTAAATCTGGGTGTATGTAGTTGTGTTCGGGGACAAATAAATTGAGGTAGTACTCATAAAATAAGCTGAACATGAGTAGACGAAAATGCATGATCATCTTTAAAACCCAAAAAGTTGAAATGATAACCGGAGTGCCTTCATTTGCATTGACAACATTGTTGTCTGAAGACATGGTGAGTTATCAGTGGTAAAATTTATTCATGTTCTGTAACCGGGCAATTGGGATTGCTGTACCAGCTGATATAGCTGATGTGAGAATTAGAATAAAATTCTTTTTATGACGATGTGGAAGTTGGTGGTGAAATGGTGTATTCCTGTTCAGAGCCCGAGCCTGTTTGTTCGTCTGCAAAAAAGTTGAGTATGCCAACTCTTACCGAAGTCATCGCTGGATACGCAGAAATCTCCGTTTGACAACCGAATCTGGAACTACACTCAGCTTGAGGAGTCCGTTCAGAAATCGTGCGTGTGCACGAGAAGTCGGAAAGCTGTGGTGTCTTGCGAGAGGACATTTAGCATCAACGAGGGTGGTGTTGGATGATGCGATGAGAGTACACGTACGCGTTGTCAAGACACGCCGCGCGGACAACTACATGCCGTCAGAGTAGAAAGTTTTTCGAGATAAACCGTGCTTCTGTGCTAGGAATGCGCGCCGTTTGTCGCGGGAGAAACTAGGCTGCCAAACTCAGCGAATTTTTGAACGTGCCGCCGCCCGTATCTCAAACAGTTAGAGAAATAACCCAGTGTTCAACATAACAAAATTATTGTACTGTGTCGATTCAAATGTATCCCTGAATTAAAACTCATGATATTATTATACGATTTTAATAGAAAGCAAGATACGAAACTTTTGACAATCTCACCCAAGCGACGCTATTTGCGCTGAAAGTGCTATTTTCTTATCCTCCAGTCAATTTGGCCATAATGTTGGCGGTACAGGCACGTGAAAATTAGATGTTTAGATAGATCGACAGATCGAGATCGATGGATGGATGGATGGGTGGGTGGATGGATGGATGGATGGATGGATGGATGGACAGATAGATAGTTTATTTAGCCATTCATAATACAAATAGTGATGCATCTACACAAGTCGTTCTAACTTACTAATCGCAACTTTAAGTGACATGAGTGGGACTTCTAGTAGCCAAAGGTTAACAACTAAACTAATGTTTTACTAAGACTTTATGCATACTAGTTATTGATTACTTTCAAAAATGAAAACAAGGCAAGGAGACTTTCAAAATGCCGAGGAGCCGCTTGCAGGAAAGCCACCCATATCTAGTTATTCAAAAATAAAGTATCCATTTCAACAATTTATCTCACTCCATGAGCGAAACAACAACCTGTTTCTAGTGTCAACAAAAATATTATACATATCTATGTAAAATGCATACATGTGCAAGGGACAAATAACTAGATATTACAATATAAACTACTGAGGCAATAATGGGAGAAACTAAAATGAATTACAAATTAAGCATGATGTACCCTAAACTTTAACATGTTTGGCACAACAAAGGAAGAACGAACGAATACGTTATACATTATATTATACTAAAAAAGAACCATAATACAAAAACTGAAACTAAAATGGCTAGGCAGGCGTAACTTTACGATTGAAATTCATTACACAGCACAAGGAAACAAGACCCAGCGGTGGTAGGTAGGACACATCGCTCTAATACTTTATAATTTTAAAAACTTTAACGATGCTGAGATGCACAGATTCTGCAGTTTGATATTGAGTATTTTTCTGAATAGTTTTGTAACAGGTGAGTTCTAGATTATTACCTTAGGGAACGGTTAATAATAATAACGGTACGTTTTAAAAAAATCGAGGCAAAACTGGATTTTTTTTGAAAATTAAAAAAAAATATTTAAAAAGAACAAATATAATTAAAACTTTACTGCGATTTTTTCCCACTTTCAGAGTCATGTCGAACTAGCTGTTACCCTTGTTTTACTTATTTTAGACAGCAACGTGGAGATTTGATCTGTGTTTACACCTGCTTTAACCTGGAGGCAAACCAAATTTTACAAGACCACACAGACCTAAACGTTGATTTAAAACCGCCTTCATGAAACGACTTGCTTATCTTGAAAACTAGTCTAAGTAAAGCAAGTTTAACTTTGAACGGCATTCATAAACTTGGCTGATTATGTCACTTCAATTCATGCAGTTTCATATCTTGTCTGAGCTGTATTACATCACAAGTCAACAAGAGCGTAAAAGGTTCCACTGACCCTTTCAAATTTCGTAAGGGGTCAAAGGGTCTGCATGCGTACTAACAGTTGGTTAAATGAAATGGTTTACTCTACCTTGTCTTATGGAGCCGAAAGATGGCGCTTACAAGAATACAACTGGATAGAAAAAGTGCATGTTAAATTGGGGCTTACAAGAATACAACATGATAGAACAAGTGCATATTAAATTTTGTAAGCGTGTTTTGTCTGTAGCTAATTCATGCTCAAACGATGCTGTACTGAGCGAAAGTGGGCTGTTGCCGTTATTTACTACGTGTAAGTTGCCGTGATCAAGTGTTGGTGCAAATTTCTCAAAATATCTCCTCATCGTAACTCAGGGGTAGCTTTACCGTATTTGCCCTAATAAGCGCCCCCACGCGTTTGAGAACTTTGGTAAAATAAGCATCCAGTCCATGAACGCCATGCACATGCGAAAAATGCCTTACCTACAGTTCTAAACGTCTACAGTAACGTCTTCAATTTATCAATAAAATTCGACAGTCCTGAAAAAATCATTGTGTGCGCTAAGCCTGTATTTAGCCGTGACTATGCACTTCAAGCTTCCGCCGTGCTTCAAAACTAGAGAACGCAAGTTTTGCTGATCTTGCAAGAGACGTGTTTTATTATGGTCTGGCCTTTCAGAACAGCGTACTTGTCAAAGGGACTGTATTGTGTCTTTCCCGTAGGCCTACAGATCTTCTTCTTCCAGTCAACAGGAATCGAAACCGCGAATCGAAGACTAAAAATTCAAGAATTCTGTCACCAAGATTAGTCTTCGAGAACTATCTATTCATGACGGAAACGGCTAGCATAGCATCGGCAAGAAATAAATACTGGCACATATTTCTGAAAGTTTCTGACACCGTAAAAAACGTTTGCGTTAATTTTTAAGGGGAAATTAAATTAGTCACTGGTGTTTTTAAAGTCAAATTGACCCACTAGTAGTGAACATTTCCGCACCTTACACCCCCCAAATCTACCGCAAAATAACTGTTAGACTGTCACGCATCCAATTACCCGACGACTCAGTGACATCGGCCTCACCGAGAAAATTCTCGAACGTTTTTAGCAGATGAGGTCAACAAGTTCAACATGTTATACAACCTTTGTAATTACTGATATCTGTAGTAGTTAAGGTTGTCATAATACATATGACCTTTTGTCTCAACTACACGTGTTGTTTCACTGTAAACTAGCTTCGGTATCGCCTCGCAGTTAGTGCATATAAAACACATTCCGCTTTACTGCTGGTGTTAATTTCCTTTGTTACAAAGCACACCAACAGTAGGTCATTACATCGCGTTTACTCTGGCAAATGAACACTGATGACACGCATGCGCTCGTTCTCTCACACAATACGCTGACGAACTTCAAAACAAACATCACGTGACAACAACATGCGTGTTCGTGTTACGGAGTACGATCTAGGGCAGATTTGGACTTAATATGCTGTTCCATCCCGATTCCACAGGAACTTAAAATCTTAGGGACGCTATTTTGAAAACCTAAGAAGGACATCAGGTAATTTGTTGAATCGAAACTATATTTATCAATTCATCCAACAAGTACTGTACATAGTTGCACAGCAATATGAAATCTAATCAAGTATATCAAACAAAATAGAAACATTATCAAACCCTACAAAACCTAAGTCCTAGCCAAAAAAACAACTTTGACCACCTGCACCTGCAAACAAGGCGGTAGAATATTTAACTGAAGAGGGACAAAAACCAATGCTGAACAAGTAAACATTCCCAATACAGATGTAGAATTGTTTCTTCAGGAGAATGGCAAATCTTAACCAAGCACCTTTTGTATGACTCAGTTTCTACAGCTTCTGACGTCACACGACAGTTTCAAATAGGTTATTAGGATCTAGGAAAAAATCCCAGAACTGATTTTACAAGATTTGCTGTGAATGTGATTCTCTCTGGGGCTTTTATTCTTGTGTACGGGGATACTAGTAACACTTCAACATGAAACAAAAACAAGATCAAATTTTCCGTGACGACAAAACGAGAAGTAACTATAGAACCGGAAAGGGTTGTTCACAGGAACCGTACTGCAAGAGAGGGCATGTAAAAATATTTCGATAGATCTCAACTGCAAAACCAGCGGCTACACAGATTATAAATCAGACTCAGCCTTGTTATTTATTGTAACAAGTCTGTAGAGGTTCTATTCCCTTTTTGTTCCATTTTGTTACGCATAGGTCCAGTTTAGTGATTTGAGATGTGAGTAGGCTGATGCTTGGGAGTTCATTGCTGACTGGAGCTACTATCTGTATCATTCTATCTATCTTCAAAATTGGTCTTCTACACCTGAGTCAAGTCTGTTTTCAACTCCTGGTTATTTTAAATTACCATATTGTGGCTCGTGAACAGTAGGGATTGTTGCCATTCAAATAGTCTGTAAGGTAATTTGACAGGGCTTATCATATAATAGTTCCAACGTAATAAGAACCTGCTTTCAGCTTGGTTTCAGTGAAGAAACTAAAAGAATGGACAGTGTTGAGGTAAGTTTTAGTTTTTTGAAACATATTTTGGTTGAACACTAATTACCCCTTGCTGTCGTAACTTTGCTGCCAATGCTGGGACTAGTCCTACAACAGGATTTGAGGGGAGGACATTTCTTTCCATGAATGCAACTCACAACTTCGAGGATGGATACATATTTACAAACATCCTAATCGAATCAGAGCAGTTTCCCAATGAACAGGTTTTTGCATGCCTTTATCAAGTTTGTTTTTGTACTACTGGCTAGTACGATCACATCTATGAGGTCCTTGAATTGCATTTTTGGAAAAAATGTTTCCACCAATTGTCATAATCTTGTTGTTTATTGGTAACAAATATTTTAATGGATGTGATATTAATTAATGATCCTCTCTCTAAACTCTTTATCCCGATATGAAAATCCATTTAATGTTTGTAATTACCAGAAATATTACTATGTTCTTATGTGGAGACTACAGCAATCCAAACGATTTGACCAATTATTCAACGGGCGTACCAATAAACCAAGTTATGAAAATGTTTTATGACAACGTAAACTGTGGATTAGTGCTACACTACCGCTCAGGTGCTTAAACATTTGTTGCAATATTCGTTATTCTTAGACTGGTGGCAAAACCTCAAACTCCCATAGAACCCTACAATGTTTTTTATGGCATTTTACTAAAATTTATGTTCTGGTTGGAATGATATCGAGTGTCGACTTGACACTGGCCTGGCTTTTCACAATTCAAGATGTCCGACAAGATGGTTGCAGCATATGACGAGAATATAAATGTCATCATAACTCTTGATATCAATATTTCTCCATGATATCAAGTAGCAGCTTATATTAATAAAAACAACGATGGATTTAAATCGTTTTGACAGCTTTCGGCGTTTATTGAAACACCACCTTCAGAAGCAAAAACAGTGGCCACCTTAATTTATATGAATCGTTGTTTTTATCAACATATGTTCTCAATAAAAGGTCAGCTTGTGACCTGCAAAATGCGAAAATGAAACTGATGAATCTTTCGGAGCCTGAATGGAGAGGTGAAATTTTGAGCAAACCTAAGTTAAGAACTTATAAATTATTTAAAACTAATTATCAAACAAAATTTCATTAAAACACGGGCATTTCTAGAGAAAGGATTTCCCTCTTTTCTCAATTTAGATGTGGAGTCTGGCCGCTGAAAGTGGAAACTGGCCGTTTCGGTAATTTTACTCTGGTTTTAGAGCATTTGTGTGACTTTTGTACTTCCTCATGCGAGGATGAAATACATTTCCTTTGCTCGTGCGATCTCTACACTGATCTCAGAACCGAATTATTTGCAAATGTCATGTTGGTCTTCCCCTCATTTGGTGAGCTAGGAATTCAGGACCAGTTTGTTTTCTTGATAACTAACACTATTGTCACTAAATTAGTTATCGGTTTTGATTATAATGAATTTCTCAGGCAAAAAAAGTTGATATTTTTCTACTTAATTAATAATGATTTGGGATGTGGGTCAGATTTTCTTTTTGTAATTGTATACATGTATGCCTTGCCTATTTTTGTACGTTGTCTTTGGAAATGGTGGCTGTTAAGCCTAAGCTGTGGCTGTGTAGCAATTGCTAAGTGACACTGAAATAAATGATTATTGATTGATTGAATAATAAATAATTTGATAGCGTCAGCCATGAATAAATTTTCAATTTTAGAAATGCATAATGTCTTAAACCAGAGACTCACTTGAACCAGAGTCTCACTTGAACCAGAGACTCACTTGAACCAGAGGCTCACTTGAACCAGAGGTTCACTTGAACCAAAGGCTCACTTGAACCAGAGGCTCACTTGAACCAGAGGCTCACTTGAACCAAAGGCTCACTTGAACCAGAGGCTCACTTGAACCAGAGGCACACTTGAACCAGAGGCTCACTTTTAAGCAAAGTCTCACGTGAACCAGAGGCTCAGAGTGTGCACTATATCTGCAACATTTATAATTGAATTGAAACCCTTTGAAAAATGAAGGTGTGTTATTATTTTCCATACTCTTAACAATTCTATCTAAAATTTCAACCAACTCTGTAGAATGCCCATTACGAAAACCATATTGTGAGGAATTAAATAAACTGTTTTCTAAAAACTAAGTATATACCTGAGTTAAACAACTTTTTCAAAACTCACACTTTACATTTCAACAAACTGAGAACGATTGGGTGGTTAATTACGAAAGGATTCTAAAGATGAATTGCAACCATAAATTTCAACTTCTCTTGCAAGCGAATAATTAATTGGATCGAAACCCTTTAAAAGATCAAGGAAAAGTGCAACTGGCGTGTTATTACTTTCCATATTTCATGTTGTGAGTAATTAAATAAGCTATTTACAAAACGTAAATGTGTGACTGAGTATAAACAACTTTTTCAAAACTCTTGGAAACACAAGGTAAAATTGAAATAGAACGATAACTTCCCAACAGTTGGGTCATCACATTTAAAGACAGGAACTATCTTTGTAATTTTCAGTTGGTCAGGAAACACGTGTTCGAAAATTGATTTATTATAACACAGCATGGTTTAAGTTAATAAGGGATATAGAAATTTTATCATCTGCGTAGATATTCCATCGTGTCCACGTTAATATTATTTGACAAGTTACATGTAAGTGAATTTAAATAGCTGAAAAATAAAACCAATCTCCCATGAAGCAATAGGTGTATTAATTCTTACTTTTATCACGCAAAATCCACCTTTTTAGTTCTTCAAGTGGCAAATATTTATGTCATTCAATTAATATATAGCAGTGCTTGGTTTTACTATACCCACCCGGGTATACACCGCCCTTAGTTGCTTTCCCGTCATTCTTTCGGTCAAGCCCACCTGCCTGGGTATTATTGCAATCCTTGTCGGAAAAAATGTTTCTAAACTTTTGCTTACATCCTGGCACACATATCCGGTGGGCTCGGGGATGTGGGGCAGTTGCTCCTGGGTGCCACAGTAGCGTTGCAGGCGCGGTAAATAGGTGGCGGCTGTAGGAGAGTGGCTGGGGACCGGGAGGAGGGGTCCAAAGGTGCAATGATCGAGTGTATTATGTGCCCCAGGTGAAAACAATCGAACAATCGACAGCCCAGGCATACAAATCCAGAAGAATGGTGTTTCATAAATCTCATCAGATATTCCTGTTTATTTTCATGAAACCAACGAAATTGAGATTTTTTAAACGAAACATGAGTATTCATTTCTGTGAAGGCTTCAGAGCAAAGGTCATATTTCAAATATTGAAACAAGCCCACAGGAGTTAAGCTCCACCATCTCTTCGATGGCTAAACTTTCTAAAAACATTAAAAAGTTGATAAAAACAGCGGTGGATTTAGAAACAACGATAGATTTAAATCAGCTTGACACGTTTCAGGGTTTATTAAATTATCATCCTCTGAAGCAAAGCAGTGGCCACATTGCTCGACCCGACAACAAGTAATGATACACAGTCAGTTACAGAGAAGTACACATGTATAGCAGAATCATCACTTGTTGTTGGGTCTAACAAGGTGGCCACTATTTTGCTTCTGAGGATGGTGTTTTAACTAACGCCGAAACATGTCAAGCCCAGACGATTTAAATGAATCGTTTTTTTAAAAGGCGCACCAATTTCAAAACCGTTTACGATAAATTAGCAATTAAAACGCACGCTGTACACTTACTCGAGATCAACTGTCTCCCCGTTGTTACTCTCTGTGTGACAAGAGTGAATGTTGGCCAACGTTGTGACGCAGTAAGCAAAGAATGCCAATCTAACACGTCGTTTACGGTGTTGTCAAAGCTATCTATTGTGAACTGTGTCTACGGTCACTTTGGCAGAGGATTCGATGGAAGTTTGATATACCCCGAAACTAGGCTACTGGCGTTTTCGTAAACCAAGCCGCTTAATGAGGCTATTCGGAGAATTCTCCACGCGGTGTCGCTGCTGTACTAGTGGTGATTGAATTGCGCATGCGTTGCTGTCTGTATGTAAACAACTGGTAAAAGATGGAATTGATATCAAAATACGTCGTCGCGCTAAGCCTTATTATTGCTATTTTCTGTGGTGCAAGTCTTCGACAGGTGGCCACAAATTCCCAAAAGACCTAAGGTTACTATATTCGTGGACAATTGCGGTCAAAAGGGTCAACCAACTGATAAAAAGTGTGTGGATGCTGAAGCCCTTTGTGTACTGTATGACTATGCATTTCCATTGAGAGACTACAAAAACATTGCTTGGTAAGTTTTTAGCAATCAGTTTCTAACGACATCGTTCGGTGATGTTATCCCCACCAGTTACCCCGATGAATAACGGGTTTATTGAGTGGAGCTAAGTGTTTCTTTTAGGAAACTCACCCAGGACTCGGATGCCGGGTATCTAGCAGCACATATTCATATTGTCCTGGGTGGGAGTGCGCCCAATATAAGAGGTGTAAGGTACATGACGCTCAGAAGTCAAGGGTGACTTTCTCACAGCGGTTTCTCTTCAAAACTATGATGTGTCCAATAAAATTCTCTAGAAGAGTGAGTTTCCATATTTTATAGCGGACCCCACCCCCAGGACTACCAGATACATGTAAGTTACCGAATTAACATGAATAAGCCTTAACTCAGTGAATGTTGTAACATTGCATTGGAATAAAAATTTACACCTAGAATGAATTTTACTTGTTGAGATAAGAAGCACATTTTAAGTGTCATGAAAAATGCACATTGTTAAATCCCCTTTAGCCTGTTCCACATATTTTAATTCAGATATTAAATAAAACTTGGGTATAGGGATTATTAGTTTTTACACATAAACATGAAACGTCAAGTATGTTCTGCCTTACAAAAGTAGTTTTGTCTACGGTGTTTTCTTTTATAATTTGGTAATATTTCTCCGACTATTCTGTTACAGGAGAGAGAAAACATCTGAAACCAACCGCCTGACCGTCTATTTTACCTTTGAAAAAAGTGAAAAGCAATCATTCAGCAATAAACTCAGTGAGAGAATTGAACCTAATTCCGAAATTCAGCACGTGATATGCCTGATTATGGACTCCATTGCAATGTTGTTTCTTTGTATGTATGTGCTTGTTCAGTTTGCCATTTTTGTTTTAAAATACACTGATAATTGTTAATTCTCGAATCTTGTGCATACATGTAGCAGATACATGTACTTATCCAGCTAGCTACAATTGAAAACATACCTTTCTTGCATGTGGAACTTTTGTTCATAGACAAATAAACACAAGAGCAGCCGAAGATCCATAACTCCAAATTTTTGCTACTCCGAAAGTTCACTACTTCAAATATAAACCGTTTTGGATTCAAGTGTAATTTGTAAGAAAAATACACGATACTTCGGTTATCATACGCAGTGGTGTTCTAATACACTTTTAGATTTTCTTCAAATGCGATACTGGAATTGTCTTATGAATACGGGATAGTGAGGAAGTATATTTGCCAAAGAATATGAAATGGGAGTGTTATTGAATTAACAACCACCCACCGACCACACCATTTCACAGAGCTACGGAAAGGTTTATCCACTGACCTCAACCTCACCCACTGTATCCATGCACACGCCGAGGTCGAAACTACATGTAATAGGCTACCCTGTCCCTGCGAGTCTTGACCAAGCCACACGGTTCAATCTAGTCGTCTCAAATTTAAAACCGCCCGTTGGTGGTCACAAACCTGAAATAAAATATCCCCGTGCCCCACATTTTGTGTCTGTTTGAAGTACACAAGTGGCTAGGCTAACGCAATAGTACGGATTATACATTTACAATTTTCGCGATGACGACAAATGGAAATGCCTGATAAATGTACTTTATTTTATTTGATCAAGAGACGCGGTAAACTCATCATGAACGCTCATCTTGTGTGACTTTATTGTGATCTGCAGTTTTGTTGTCATTGTTTTCCCTGTGTCCAGGCATTGTGTTGCTGAAGGCATCATCGGTGTTGTTGTCAAGAATAGCCGCACATCACCGATGTCTCAGTCGTGGTCTAGACACCGGTATTCTTGTTTTCATTGTGAACCAAGTTCTTCAATCGATCTAGGTGTGCTTTCATTTATTTGTTTCCGTTCTTTTTCTGAGGAATGTTGGGTTTCAGATATTCTACCATCACCGCGGCCAACCCGCGATCGAGAACGCCCGGAAGGCGATCGAGAAGGAGACCTTGCACCAAAAATGGCAGACGACAGTCACGTACCCGGTGAGTTTAAGTGTCATATTCTGCTTAAATATAGGCAACTTTGGTACGAATGTTACACACAGAAAAGCGTCAGTGTGTGGATCTGAAATAATACTTGGCTTATGCTTATTTTTTAAAATAATGAGCTCAGAAAGCAATGGCTTTCGGTAAAATGCCTTGCGCCTCTTAAAATCGACAATTTCTACTTGTTATTAGCAATTCCAGGGTTATTAAGAAGAGACGTGTGACGTTTATAGTTTAATCGTCCCTGGTGACACCTTTGTTAGTTATGATTTGTGAAACAATTTGAAATATTTACCAATACAAGCAGGTCCTTATGTGAGACGGCGATAGGGAACGATGTCGTTAATTCTCTATGGCGATCGTGAACGCAAAAAAGCGGTCATCGTGAAAGTACATATTTTATCTGCATTGGCCTGAATAGACGTTCAAGTTACGGTACTATGTCAATAATTTTAGAATAATACGGAGCCTGAATTAGTTGATGGACTAATCATTAATTACATTTCATCGTTTTTTCATTATTTCTAAGTGAGATTTAGTCTAACAAACATAACTGAATGCGTTTGATTTTTTTTCAGTTGAAAAGTAGCCACACGACGAATCTTTCAGGGTGTTAACGTTCACGCCTTCAAAAAAGAGTAGTACAACTGCTGCGTGTCACAACGGAGTGTGTGTGTGTGTGTGTTGTGTAGCCTCGTCCAGGAACTAAAAATCGACTTAGTATGACCACATTGCAATAAAATACAGTGACACTACAACAACGCAAGACCTTTACCAGCCCTGTGACTGACGCGTTGCATGCGTCAAAAGGTTTTTTGCCAATATAGTAAAACACAGCATGAAGCATCGTGCTCACGAACCAGGGCCCGGTCTCCAATCTTTTTACTCGAAACGGAACTCGAAATTAGGTTTGGCATTTTCTACTGTACTTTTGGGCGAAATCAAGATAAGTGTCTATTATTCTATGCTCCAGTACACAATAACTTACGTAGATAATTTATTGCCCTTAGTTTACAGTTTGTAAACCCAATATTAAAGCAATAAGTTCGAGTTTGAACTCGAAATTTCGAGTTTTTACTCGAGTTTGTAGCACGAATACAAGGGTCTTCAAGGGCAAACTTGAACTAGAACTCCTATGCATAAACTATAATGTATTCGAGCACAGTCTGATAACCAATTATCTTAAGTTCGCACAAAAGGAGCAGAGAAATTGCCAAAAATAGTTTCGAGTTCGTTTCGAGTACAAAGATTAGAGACCGGGCCCAGGTCGATGCAGTGTCTTATCTGTGATCAACATCTCACGGAAAGAGTAAGCCTGATGCGATACTGCGTCACAGCACGAGGACACTCCTTTTTGTAGTGAATGTGGCATGCCATGCAAACAGTGTGCCTCCTTCTACAGGCATAGCAAGCAGAAACGTCATGAATGAAATCATTAAATCTAGTGCTGAAGGTTGATAAGTCACTATAGTTTATTCAGATTTACAAAGTCTGTGGTTGGTAGTTATCTGATCTGATAGTATTTTGACGTTTTGTTTTTAATCTTTTTTCCTCAAGTTTCTTCCTACATGTATATTTGTGTTATTTCAAAAGGATATTTAACAGAACCAGTACATTTTTGTAGTGTTTAGGTAGACTTAAATGGCCATACTAAGTGTCATTGGGCAATACTTACATACAATTGCTCTGACCAATGAGTACTTTAAATGAAAATATATGTCTATGATTATTGTAGAAACTGCTTTCATGTTGTTGTTGATTTCCTGTGAGAGACTGTTATACTATCAATCAGTCCTAAATACATTGCCTATGATTCAGTAATGATTTAGTCTAATACATTCCAAAAGTAATTCGTTAGAAATGTTCAATGGATTTGTTTTGTTGATTTCCCTATAAATAAATTTATATATTTTTGTAACACCAATTTTGAGGTACGTGTGATAAAAGATTAATATTATAATAGAAATGCTACAATATTGTTGATTTTCTATGTAAATAACTACAGTGTGTAGTTGAACGGACGTTAATGACAATATGATGACTACGTTTTAGAAAATCACAATATAGTATGTGTAGTATAACTCTCAAACTTTTTCAATGTCACATTAAACTCGATGTCATGAACTGATGATACAGGTGAACTTAGGACCGATACTACAAACAGAAGAGTCAAAAACAACGTACATTCAAGCCACACGGTGCCACAAGTCAATCTGTTCACCTCTGTATCGATGTTATCAGTAAAACATCAAGTAAAATCCCAACCGTTTTATCAGCACACCAGTTTACACAACTTCTGGCCATTTTTTGATCCCAGACGATTATGAGTGAGAATCTTTGAATCATCTCGAGAAGTGTTGCCGCGCTCACCTCTCTCCCCATGGGCAAGCTCATCATCATTCTTTGACTTCACTGGCTATTTGTTTTTTTCCGTTTGCTGCCACAATGTTACAAGAATATTCAACACTCGCTTTCATCTCGGTGGTGCAACAATTTGTTTACCCGTGGCTGACAGGCCACATGGAACAACTCCTGGGTGAGTCTTCAGTTTAGAAACCCTTGTTCTGAGGTGTTTGGTCTTAAAGTAGATTCCTGGCCTGTACTTTTCAAAACCCTGGTCGAGTGTACCTTCACGTCGTGGGTAACATGTTCGTTGAAGCTCGCCTCACATTAACAGTGAACTTGTTTCCTGAAATGAGAACAAATTTTTTTGAGAAACTAAAATTATGCTTGATGTACATGTAGTGCTCATGGCAATTTAATGGAAATATGCTATGTTGTTGTTCAGTTTTGATACGAAAGTCACACAGTAACGAAACAAAATGTGATTAATTCATTGCACCACACTTATTTTGTAACCCCTTTCACGTTTTATAATCAAAAAGTTCATTACTGTTCGACACACCACAATGCGTTCCTGATCGCATAAACAAACACAAATTTACGTTCCCGATCGCTTATCGTTGCGTTCTCGATCGCATCTTTCAACAGAAAAGCGTCGAAATATCAGAGATCCTGACAAAACTACAAAAAACAAGCCTTGCGTTTTATTTTCACATGTCATTTCCTCATAACTCCATCATGGTCAATTTATTGATTTAGTATCAAAAATAACGGCAATTTGCCAAAATGACATACAAATCACCTTCGGCTTAAGCGATGCCTCGGTCAACGTAACGTTTCTCCTATAATTGGGAGACACTAGCCTAAATCTCTACCTGTCCTTCCTAAATGTGTTACGCCTTGAAGTCATGTCTCTGTTTTCACATTTGAAGTAAAAACAACGAAAATTCATCAAATTTACTCACCTTGCCTGGCTTCGCTTCTCGCGCCAAATTTCCTTCTCGATCGCTTTCCGGTCGTTCTAGATCGCAGGTTGGCAGGGATGACCATGATATTTACCAAGTGTTTTACCTTGCCCATTGAATAAAGTAGTCTGGTCATTCATTGCCCATTGTTAAGAAAGGCAATTGTTGTAAGACTATGGATTACCTCAATCAATCATTGGTTAAACTTTTCAAGAAAAGTAAAGTCAGACCTTAAGTTCTTTATTTTGTATAGCGTAAAGCGTTTTTGGAAATTGGACGTTAACATCTATGTGAGCGTGCGATGAAACAGTTTCGATTACTTATGGGGACAGCGATCAAGATGAGTTATCAATGATTTTGTTCTGTTGCTGTGTACGTGGTAAGAAGGTTCGATGTTTGATGACAACGTGAACGAACATCACCGGAAAAACACGATCTAATTTCAAAGTAATTTTCATTAGCGAAGTTGCTCTAACTACGACTGTGTCAAGCACAATATTACGCAATATGTGTACATGCACCTCTATAACGAGATTCATTGAAATCTCCCAAAACTTTAATCATGTTATTCACGGAAACGAGTGTGATTAAGAATTGCATTATCTCCTACTTTCTCACAGCAGTCTTGCTTCGAGAACAATCACTGATGTAATGATGAAACGAGTTGATTTGAACCCAACTTGTAGGAAAGGCTCGTGAATGTGGCACGAGATTGACATGTTATCACGCTAATGGCCGTGCACCCTAGTAGACTGTGCCCTCGAGTGAAACAGTGCCTCTTTCCATTTTATGCAGAATACCACATAAAAATAAATATTTTGAGGAAAAATGGCAACACCTCACAAATGGTAAAAAACCCCGCTGTTAAAGGGTAAGAAAAATTAATCACAGG
The DNA here is from genome assembly GCA_002633005.1 of Phoronis australis. Taxonomy (NCBI): domain Eukaryota; kingdom Metazoa; phylum Phoronida; family Phoronidae; genus Phoronis; species Phoronis australis. The sequence continues at coordinate 118,208 of NMRA01000421.1, read as the reverse complement.
CATGACGAATCCACATGATACTTCTATTTTCGATACTCTCAAATTTGGAATACTTATTATTTGAATGATCTTCTTTGCTCAACATGTTCCTCTCTCACCCAACCTTTTCTCACTAGACCCAACTTATTATGGGATGCCACACACTCGCCACTCCTTTCAGAAATTACGTCCCAGGTGCCAAGCCGCAAATGCTTTTGTAAATCAAAAATAACTTGTGTTTGAGACACCCTGTACAAAATTTTCGCTTTAATTTTTATTATTCCCTTAAATTTTTAAATGCGTTATTTATGGGTCAAGCATTAGAGTTGTACGAAACGAATTCATGATTTCCACAACGTGGCAGAATTTAAAACTTTGGACACTTTCAGGAAACTTATACTCGAATTTTGATCATGCCTTGCTAATGTATACCAAATAACTTTCATTACTTTCTTCACTGGATAAGAAATAAGTTAAACTTTACAAAAACCCGATTATGCGTCATCTTTCAGGATTACGTTACTGTATGGAATCACAAACATTTCGGTTTTGAGCGCTGAACGAGTTTCAGATGGACATTTGGTTAATGAAAATAATTATATTTTAATTAGTGTCAGACATAGGTGTGTGATTAATTATCGTGATGGCTTCATTCCAAGAAGATTGGAATTCTCTGTCGCCGGTAATTAATGATCCATTGATGTCAAGGACGTCTGCACGCATACATGTACTACATATCAATTAATTTGAAAGGAAAATTGATACGTACGTTTGTCTCACCTTAACAGCAGGTGGCAAATATTTCCATCGCTGTACAGAGTAACACATCACGAGGCATACTGGTACAATTAAATTTAAAAGTGTTGTTTGACAAGCATGGTACAGTTTATCTGTTGCATTTGGCTTGGCACAATCAGGTTTGAGTATTAAACATTGTAAATGAATATGTTAACATCCTTTCATTTGTATCTATTTGAAAGGGAACAGATTTAATGACTTGGTATTTTTGGCTATTAATATTATTGTGTAATTCTTTATGATTTGTGTAATCAGCATTTATTCTAATGTTATGGAACTCGTTGTCGAACCAGTTATTTGGTTTACACAGTGACTTACTAAAGCTTCAGTCGAAAATCGATTTGGACCTTATATTGTAATGTCGTAATAGGATTCTATTTCCGTTACCAACAATAACTCCAAAAGCATTTGCGACACAAGAAACCGCTTCGGACTTTACTTCGTTTGACTAACTCTAAAACCGTGGAATTAGAAGTGCCGCATGTAGGTTTCGCCTGTGAAGAGCTGACTTTCGAAATAGCCGCACAATACTAAAATTATCACACCCACCAGAGAGCGATCAGCGCCACCTACAGATCCCATCTAATACATAGAAGAGGTTTCGACTTCCTACCACAAGCAGCATATTATCACCTTTATTATTATAATGGCGACCATTATTGATAGCTAAACAGCGACAAATGTGGCTTGAAATTATTTGCTTTATTCACTCGTGTTATTTTGTATGCCAAATACTATTTAGAATTTTCCATTTTCTCTTAAGATCTCTCAACCCATTACCTCTATTCTCATTATGACCAGAATAAGAAACAAACTAACGTCAGCCTCGCTTTCCTGGGAAAGTGATCGGAATCAAATTACTCGCTTCAGTGAAATATTAAAACACGCAATAACACAATCGAAAACATTTCTACTTCTACCTGAAACACACTTTAGCCCTCATTGCTACTATATTTTGTGAATATTTCATTAATTTTTCTCATTCTGCGGCATTTGTGAAAAAGTAAATCGACTTGAATGTTCAAAATATACTTTGTAATTAGTAGTGAATTCAGGTCACATTGAACAAAACGCTTTAGAAGGAAACTAAACCTTATTTTGGTGACTTGAACCAATTCTTGTTATGAGCTTTGCTCAGACACCATTGGCAAAATCAGGATTGAACTAAAAACTCATTATCAGTATGTGAGAGTGGAAATTATAGTGGTTCATGGATAGACATTCCCTTCAGCTGTCGCGTAACTCACTTAAATAGAAAGTCACACGTTGTAATGAGTTTTCAAAAGTCACCCCATACATTTAGGGTTAACATATTGTTCTAAAATCTTCTTGACCCCCACACCCCACAACCCCCGGCCCACGACCCTCGACGCAAGATGCCCTCGACTAACGACTCACTACCTACTTCCCACAACCACCTCGACCCATTCTACACAAGCTCGACTTGATCTGAACATGGAACAATTGTTGACTTGCAGGAAAAACGAGTCGGGCCGTGAGCTCGGCTGGAAATGTATAAAAAGCACTAAGATACATCTAATGCAACAGGTCGTGGGTTGAGGGGGTCGTGGATCGAGGGGGTTGTTGGTCGAGGTATCGTGGATTTATGGGGTGTTGGGTTCGAGGGGTTTTTAGAACAATCCGGGGTTAACGGGGGTTACACAGCTGTATTTGACATTGGAAAACTTGATGGGAAAGTCATTGCCATCTTGTCAATAGTCCGAAACCGGGTATAGTATCCTGAAAACACTGAAGGCAGCGTTCCTCTTTAATGCATTCAATATTTGAACCTAGTTTGCTACACTGTATTTATCTTGGCTCCCAGATCCTCGGAGACGTCTTTTTTACGTGGATGAGCAGACCAGGTCCAGGTTATAATAGCATCAATTTCTTGGATTACTCAAGACCTACATTTTATTATTGTTCCTCTTTATTTTGAAATAATCCAGTTCCGACGCGTGTTGTGACCAAGGTTAAACTATGAGTCAATCTACCCTTGTATAGAGAATCACAATACCGTTGACATGGGGGAGGGGGCTGGCAAGACTTCGTTTTACCACCATATTACAATTTACATCTAGTTTGACAATGGGATAGTTCCGATATGTCAACAAAGTGTTCGATTCCAGACAATCAGGGAACGGAGAACGAAACTCCACGAACTTTCTCGATCTTCCTCTGTGTTAAAAAAAAAACAGAAATGTGGTTTCCAATTGGCTTGGAGCCCCTACAGTACATGCCAAAGCACTGTCGANGTTATAATAGTATAAATTTCTTGGATTACTCAAGACCTGCATTTTATTATTGTTCCTCTTTATTTTGAAATAATCCAGTTCCGACGCGTGTTGTGACCAAGGTTAAACTATGAGTCAATCTACCCTTGTATAGAGAATCACAATACCGTTGACATGGGGGAGGGGGCTGGCAAGACTTCGTTTTATCACCATATTACAATTTCCATCTAGTTTGACAATGAGATAGTTCCGATATGTCAACAAAGTGTTCGATTCCAGACAATCAGGGAACGGAGAACGAAACTCCACGAACTTTCTCGATCTTCCTCTGTGTTAAAAAAAAACAGAAATGTGGTTTCCAATTGGCTTGGATCCCCTACAGAACATGCCAAAGCACTGTCGACATGTGACTGATCTCACGATCTGCTGAATGAAAGCCTTGAGACGTACCTGCGGGCTACGTCAGAAAAACGAGTCGAAATTTAAATAAACCCTCTTCATGATGTTTTGCGAATAATATGCTTTTTACTAGCACCTGGTGTCAATTAGGCTAAAATTCAGGAACGTAGAATAAATGTGACTGACCGAACATGTGATTTACAGCAACGTTTCTTCTCTCACTACCCAACACCCTTGTTTTCCGCTTAGACCACGGGTGACACCAACAACGTTGACTGATCACCGAGGAGACAACTATGCATCGGAATAACTGAATAGTGCACCTTAATTTGTTACTGAAGTTAGAGTGTAGTACAAAACCATTATACCGAGGAACATGATACCTAACTGCTTGAACGGCCAACACCGGAATGAGGTTCATTTCAAGTGAGTGAATTTAATCCTTGGAATCGCAGAAATACCGCTGTGGCCGGAGCCTATTTGGTGTTGTTTGACTCCACTCGATGATGATTTTGGTGAAATATCACACGGAAAACATCGCCAAAAATCTGTTTTAGAAGGGCGCTTGCTGGAGATTTCCACCAAATTTGATTTGCAGCTGAATGACTTCTAATCCATGTCCATGGTGGGCGTGGTCTAACTACAGTGCGTTTCTTAGAACAATCTACCGGGAAGCACAATGGTGAGTGTTTGGGCTACCCTGTATTACGTTTAAGCTGATTAGTTACAGACAGGTAATCGCAGTTGCTAAAGTTCTCATCGTTCGACTATGTACTCTGTCTGGGCAGTCTTGCTTTTATTTATGCACGATGTGCACGTACGTGCTCAAGAGAGTGTAATCACTGGCGGTTACGGAGCTCCTTCAACGCTCAAAAACGAAGTAACACTCTGGGCTGTTACATCTGAAGTTTCGCGAGAGACTTTTCTTACCATCTATGAATTTGAAATCGAAAACATTACTGAATGTCATCTCGTACTGCTCCGCATTGATAGCGAGAAGGTCCATATGGTAATTAGACCACGGCAGTGCGCTGAAAGGTCGCCAATTCTTTCGATTGGTATAACAGGTGACTTCAACATTTCATTTCATCCAAACGGAGCCGCGTCGCCGGTAGTGTTTCTTTTGAAATACACTCCAAGAAAACTAAGTCCATGTCGTGTTTCTTCAAGCCGTACTAATGGAACTTACGACATTCGTTTTCAGTCGTCTTTTGTTGACAGTTTCCCAGAATCGCTGTGTGGACTTAATATTACCGTTAGAAATGAAAGTTCTATCAAGTTAACAATGGATGACGGTATCTGGTTTACACCGCTTGCTGGCTGTGCCAGAGCGACAATGGTGATATATAATGGAACAAATAACCTATCACCAGTTCTTAAACGTTACTGCGCGCCAATGTACCCCTTCACCCTTATTTTAGAAACATCAAGGGTATACCTTGAAGTTATTCTCACTGTTGAGAACCAAAACTTTAGGGCGAAATATGAAGAAGTTCTCAAAGATACTAATGTGTCTGAGGTCGGAGCATACGAGTTGGCTCTGAAATCATCGACGACGGTACTCTTTACTGAAGGACATAAGCCGTCCTTCATAGAACATTTCGAAAGTAATACATATTTCACTTATCTGTGGCACATTGTTTCACCCAGTGCTAAATCAAGTGTATTTTTTATTGAAGTTGCGAAGCAGCAACTGAGCGGCAGTATTGAATTATTTAGTGGCTTTCATTCTTTTTCAAACACTTCGTTGTTTAGCGCCCAGTTGAACGGCGTTGTAAACAAGTACACCGTGCAGTCGAATCAAACCCACAACATGATCAGGATTGTAGTTCCAGACCCTTTCAAACTTGTTTATGTTAGACTGATTGTCGACCTTGGCGATGTTCCGAACTCAGCAACAATGTGCCGTAAACTTTACCCTAAACATATCCACCAGATAGTGCATACATACCTAGTTATACATTTTTACGTAGATATCGTAGCAGACTTTCAAGGACAGTGCGTTTGGAGATTTATGGCTGCACGTACTAAGAGTTATCTTCGAATTACATTTTTCGAATTAAACCTGAATCCTGTAGACGACTGTTCCTATGAAGGACTATTTCTTTTCGATGGCAAAGACGTGGAAACGTCACAGTCGTTTGGTCCATACTGCGGAAGGTTTTCAGCCTCTGGAAAAGAACCTAGCAGCGGACGCATCATCAACTACTTCGTAACTTCTTCGCGTTATCTTACGTTGACTTATTACGCAGTACGAGGCATGGGATTAAAACTTGGAAATTATGTTGCTAATGCTACAGTTGACGAATTTGATTGCAAGGGTTTATTTTTAGTTGGTACAAAAAATTACTACGTTTTACCTGTTGCTAGTTGCATCGTTATTCAGCGAATCCCTTCACAGCATAATAAGAAATATCAGTATGTGGAATTTGTGGGTGGTTCAGAATTGCAGTACACTTACACAGTAGATACCCTGTTTACTTACGGAATAGGTTGTGATTCTTCGAACTCATCACTTTTCCGAATTGGATACAATATTCCTGAATGTGAATTGTCTCGGAAAAAGAGACTGTTTGGCAGTGCGTTAATCCATCGCGCCCTTACCTTCATGACAAGTTACGCCACCTCGGATCCCACTTTTGCTGTGCGATTTAAGTTTAAATTTCTCAATTTGGGATGGAATACGACATGTTCGCTGTATCCGCCGTACAGGGTTTTACGCGGCTCAACTCACCTTCATGGAGCCTGTGGATTCGTGCAACCTGTGAATCACAAGGGTGTAACAAAATGGGTGCTCGAAACCTTCACAGTCTTTTATTTTGGGCCTATAAAGTTCTACGGTATGTCGAAAGAAACACTTTTTCCGTCTTACTTTGAAATAATAATCGATACATGGTCTTGCGCTAACATGCAGATTAGTGATATGATGACAAAGAAACCATATTATGGCTACCCACAGTTTCTTACTGGCCACCCCAAACATTCGTCAACGTACGTATATGAGCACCTTTGCTCCACACAAGGCTCGAGGCGTTTACGAGTAAATACGATATCAGCCGATTGGGTGGTCATTACCATTAATCCAGAATCTTGGAACAGTATCACCACTATGGAATATTTCTTTCGCCCTGCGGAAATACCTGAACGAGTTAACAACACACTTTATTGTGAAAGGAAGGACTACATCTTCGTCCAGGGGAGTTGTTATAAAATTTATCTAAATACGAACTCATGGCACTCTGCAAGACAAAAGTGTCTTCTAGACGGTGGTGATCTTTTAGACATTGAAAACGAAAAAGAGATGCAGCAAGTGATGAGCTTCTTTAAAGGTGACTGGAAGCGCTATGTTTATTCTAAAGTCCCATACGTTGCTGTTTTTATTGGCCTCGTAGCTGATGGTAAGAAAATTCGATGGTCTAATGGGAAACCATTATCCTTTTCCAGTTGGTACGCCCCCGGTGATATTGCAGAACCATTCAGAGATGAATCGATTAACCTTCGGGAGAATGTCATGAGACCGATTATGAGTGCCTCGGTGCGACAACCAAATCTTAGCCCTGGAAACAGATGTGGACTCATGCTCATACGTAATCCTTATTACGGTCAGAGTTGGTTCATGGTGCCGTGTAACTTTCCTCTCAACCATGGGTCTGCTATCTGCAAGACAGACCCTGTTAATCAAACCATAACATTGGCTAAACAGCGGTATGGATTTCAAACACCATCAATGTGCCCTGAAGGTTGGAATTTCATATCGTCACGGTGCATGCAAATGGTAACAAGCACAAAGCCTGTTGATATCACAGTGTCATACGAAGACGCCAAGGCAATGTGTTACGAAAACAACGGATTTCTGACTACTGTCTCTGACGTGGAAACATTGAACAGTATTTTACGTCTTTGGAATCATCACGTTGAATTTGGCTCAGTATGGCTGAGGAAAACCGTCTCGGGAGACTGCCAATTGTTGAAACCGATGGATTGTCCGTGGGATGTTTTAACGAAATGCGTCACAAAGTGGGAAGTGTCGAAGGCTGACTGCAATGGTATCAAAACTATTAGTGTCAACGGGAGGCCACTAAATGCACTGTGCGAACATCTAGTGGCAGAACGTTTTGACACCTGCAGTTCAACTCAAGGACAATGCAACGACGGATCTTGTTATTCCATAAGTAATCGTTGTGACGGCGTGATGGATTGTCGTAATGGTGAAGACGAAGTCAATTGCTCACACGGATTGGACTTTTTCAAGTAAGTAAAGTGAGCATTTTAAAATTATTCTGATATTAAAGTGGGTTTAATTGTGACGATGGCGAAAAACGCACAGCGTTAAGGGGATAATTATGTTATAGTTATGTTTTTTTTCACAAGGCTGTGACGACGTTAAATTTTTATTACCAAGAAACCTTGAAATTCGAGCACGTGGTTTCACGCAGCCTAATCACATTAACTTCATGTAATTTTATAACTTTAGAATTTTTGTTGCTCTCTACCTTTTGCATAATTGCTGCAAAATTTGAACGAAAATCTAACATTCATTTCGTGTAAAGCGTTAAAATAAGTTTTCCAACAAAAATAAATATTTTCAAGTACGCGCTCAAACATGCTATTTTCAATGCCGCGTTTACTACGTTGTTTGGACGTCAACATAACGTTATTTTTATAGTTTTAAAAGAGTGGATTTATTTTCTCTATTCAAGAATTTTATCCATGTTGCATCATGGTGGCAACGTTAAATATACGGCGTTATCAGTTACGGAATTGCAATGTCCATGTTGTTTTTAGAACTACGCACGCACACGCACGTAGGCACGCAGGCAAGCAAACACGCACGCATGCACACACACACACACGCACGCACACACACGCACGCACACACACGCACGCAAGCACATACGCAAGCACGCACGCCCACACACACACACACACACACAAACACACACACACACACACACACACACACACCCATACACACACCCATCAGATTTCTTCAAAGGACAAAAATAACGTGAGCTGATAGAAAGAATGGTCATGGTTTTAAATCAATTGGGTCGAAAACGTTGCCGTAACATAATTAAAAGGTACCGCTTCAAAAAGTCTTAAAATACGTGAGTGTGTGTGTGTGCAGGTCACAAAATTAAGATTGCACAGTACTGCCCCTGCAATGAAGAATATCACAGTTATCTAGATTTTTAAAGTGCCCTTTTCTAATTTCATAATCGCTCTATACGCGCAAAAACAAGCGATTGGTCGACAGACATGTCAGATTACATCAAATATTAGGTAATTGTAAAGGGTAAGCAACAATCTTTGAGGTTACGTTAAGTAAAAATACATTTTCTGTATTAAATACTGTTCTCCTGGTGCATATTTGCTATCCATGGAACAATAGAAAGTGTAGTACAGAGCCCGCCAACGAGACCAGATCTTGCTTGTGCATTCCGGCCCATATAGATATTGTACGTTACAAAAACTTACTCGTCGGCATCGTCTCTCCTGCTACCAGCACCAACTTAAACCTAAATTAGTCCACTTCAGTATCAAATGTTGTAAGGTACTTTCGCAGTTCATGCTTACTATCTTGAAATTTGCTCCTAGATCATCATTACGCGGGAACTCTACTGAAAACAATATTCGTCCTCTACAAGGTGTGAATAACAATTATCCTTACATGATTAAATTTTGGAATTTCCAAACTCCTTTCTCTTTATATTTCGAACATCTAAATCTTTCAAAAGGTTTCTGATACTTTCTAGTTTTTACACACTGTTCTACAAGTCACTGGTGTTTGCATAATCTGTAAATATCTAATTTGCTAACATTCTATAATTCCTTATGCCACTACTTCATACTCTACCAATGCTTAAATTTTGTTGCTGAAACTCTCAAAATAATCTCTACACTGCAACCAACTGAGTTTCTAAATTTTACAGTTAGTTCTTCACACGTACATGTCGCGCTCAACAGTTCATATTTCGCACAGCTAAAATATATTGATAATTGTAAGACATTTTTGTGAACCTTTTCTCACCAAAATTAAGCACTTTCAACCAGACGAGTGTGCACAGTGTGCCCAACATGGCCAATGGGTAAGGGGCCTTTTGCCCAAGGCCCAACAAGACTTTACCAGACTTTCAGTGTAAACTTTCCACATCTGCTGGGGGATGAGAGCCCCATATCTCTGAATCATATTGCAGTATTGGTTTAAGGCTTAGCTACATGTATAAAAGCTATTTAGCCAGGTGATTATAACGGTACCTCTTCAAACTGCAACATGTGTTTTCGTAATAAATATGGATTTGGGGGTTTGCTCTGATAAACTTATTGCGTCTACACATTTTAACAATTAACTTTATAACAAAGTTTTTTATAGTTAGACGCTGCTGTCTTTACATTGTACTTATACAAAAAGAGTTTCTCAAAATGCCATCTTAACAGAACACTAAAACGAATTTTTTTTTCATATTAATGACTAACTTCAATTTTTACAGTATAGTTCAAGATTATTTATAGATCTTTGCAAATTAAATGGTGTTGTATGCAAACAGTAAACAGTAAATTTTTTTGGTGTCGTCAGGAAACTCTAAACCAGTACAAACTTAATGGTGTCGTCAGCAAAACGAGGGCCACCAAGTTTTACACAAACTTTTATTTACTCTGAGACTTTACTAAACATGCATTTACTCGAATCATTGTTTAGAGATGGTGACCAGCAGGCCTCTTTGTGACGTATTCATACTCGGGTTGCTAATGTAAATCTTTCGAGTGCAAAAAGAAAATATTGAGATTTACCCGGATAATCTTCATCCCATATTTTCTCAAAGTAATTCAGCGACATTGTTGTTTTAACACCGGTCACTACGCGTGCAACCTGCTTTCCCTTCTCAGCTGCATTATTGCGATTATAGCCGTGACGTCAAATAGTTATTGGTTGTCATGTACAAAATTATATAACCCTAAGTTGAAGGGCGCAACCACTACATTACAGTATGGGGGGCTCACAGTATTTTTCTGCCAATTCGGTGGATCGAAGAAAAGAAGAAAAATGGAAACAATTTGTTGAGTTCCTGCTACTAGCGGCGGGTTTATTAAGTAACCTTGACTCCTGACCCTAATATCAAGAGGTGCAATACTTACGGCACAACCGATCTTCATTTGAGAGGAAGTATAAGAACCTAGGGCAAAAAAGTCTTTTATTCCAGCCAAAATTTGAAAAAATGACTTTTTACACACATTTTTTACTAAGAGTGCCCACATAGTAATTGACGTTTAGTGGATTTTTGAACACAAGCTAAAAACTACCAGGCGTAGTGTAAGTAAATAGATTCTCTGGTTGAAGTAGGGTTTTAGATAGGTTTCCGAAGTTGCTTCTGGTTACACTAATGCTAGTATTTACAGTTTATACTGCGCCTCCTAGCGGAGTAAAAGTAAAGAACCTCAGGGATCCCCTGACAGCTTCCTTAAATTCCCTGTTTTCTTAGCTTTTCGACAACAGATAATCTCGAATTTATTACCTTGGCAAAATGAAAGAGTTGTTTGGTCATCATCGCTTTTTTAAATTTCAATTACACTAGCATTTGACGTAAACGATTTTTGTAATCCAAGACTTCCGGTGTAGACTTGAGAGTGTGTCTTGAACATATCCAGCGATCCCGCAGCGTCACTAGTCACTAAATGCTCTACGACAGACAAAATAAATACACTCTGGTTGGGGTGGGTAGAAACCCTCCAAATTTTTAACCATTGGTGGGTTTCATCCGTGGTAAATACTACAACCGTTGTACTAGAATTCACAACATTCTTGCGCTAGAAATGGAGAGGAAAATGTACTAGAGCTTTGTGTCAACTCTTCCTACTGAAAGGCAAGATGATATCAAAGAAGTGGCGTTGGTCCCTGAAGGTAATGACAGACACGAAGAGTTCCTGAGAACACACCCAACATGCATGAATAGAATTCATTCTTTACAGACGCACTGTGCGGAAAACTTGACCCAACTGCTAAGTTCTGGGACTTTATGTATACATGATTAATCATGTCCACAGAAATCTGACGCGTGCTTTGCGCACAAAACAACATTTTTTGGTCTGAATCGACTTAATTACGCTGGATGGGATTGTCTTTTTGTCGACCAGTTCAAAAACGTCGCACCGCAAACTCGAATGATTCTGGAATTGAAAAAGATACGGGCGACAAAGACCAACTGATGAATGGAATTTCAAATTCCTGTGACCCCTTTTTGGAGCCACCAACAACAGTCGATTATTTGCTGAATATTGCAACTGGTAAAGTAGCCGCACAAGAAACCAGAGTATTTAACCACGTGCCTTGATGCTGGACGCAAACTGCGACTGGAATTCCAAGACCATTGTTCAACTGATAAGAAGAGGTTTTTGAAGCCCATTAGAAGACGAAAACACCTTTGCAAGAGAAAGTATATACAAGAAGCAGCTTCTTGCCAAGGACAAGTCAACAGCTGAGAGCCTTCGAGACGTTTTCATTCGTTTATTCATTGTCATTTCGGATATGTCAGCTTTTGACATGATGTATGTGATGACGTTTCCAATTACGCAGTATCCACTGTCCATTGCGCACTCTGACGGATCCATGATCAAGACAGAAAAAGTAAGTTGCTAGGTAAATTGGAGAGTTTCCAAGGAGGCTTCTCAGAAACACCTGCTCCGTTGATTGACGTGACCATAATAGATGGGGGACTCTTGCTGCATTCGTTTCTGTCTTCAAGTGTATGTTATGGAAATCTGGCCCGAAGCCTTCTACCTTACGTCCGTGCAAGCTAAAGTAAGGAGGTCCATGTCTTAATTGATACATAAAAACGCTCTCGCTGAAGAGTAGTGAACGGCAATTGCGTGGAACAGAAGACCAACCTTTCGTCATCAATGGCCCAGAGCAAACACCCAGACAGATTACAAAAAATGTTGCAGAACGGGACAATGTGGCAACCTTCCTGCTACAAGAATGGCAAAAAAGACTGATGTGGATCAATTTTGGGGAAAAACACTTGTTTCACATGGTGGCAACTGCATTTGCCTTTCGTACAGTGGTACCATGGCAGATGATCATCCACCGGATCTTCAAGGCTCCCACGAAGAAGCCGGCACGCTTTTTGCCTTCCAGTTAGCCAACTCAAATGGCAATGCATGAATCAGGGCTTCTGACACAGATATTGTGGTAATTGTCATCGGAATGATAGCAAAACAAGTGGAGAGCGGCAGAGAAATTGCCTTGCGAGCGTGTAATTATGGACTGTGGATCTGGTAGTAACCGTAGACGTATAGACGTCACCGCCACTTAGTCAGGTTTGTTGTGTAATTTTGTTGGAATTTTTTGGGGAAAGTGGAAAATATACATTTTTGGAAATCTCATGGAATGAAAAATCAGAAAATAATTGATTCCATTTTTGGCGGCCATCTTGGTGGCCATCTTGGATTTTCAAAAATGGCGCCCGTAAAATGGATTTTGCCCAATATCTCCGCTTTTGGGTCATTTAGAATGTTGGTTTTTATGGCTAGACCTGCATTTCTCAGGTCAAGGAATTGGAAATTTCAATTTTAGGGCGCCATCTTGGTGGCCATCTTGGATTTTTAAAAATGGCGCCCGAAAAATACATTTTCCTCGGTATCTTTGCTCGTGGGTCACCTACAATGTTAGTTTTAATGGCTGCACCCACATTTTTGTGGTCAATAAATCTGAAAATGCAACTTATTAAATGATAAACATAGTCAAAACCCCATTTATCAGCAGCCACATTTTCTAAATGCATTCTTCATGTAATTCGACAAATACGATCACTATCTTACTTTCTTGTATATTTTGTTTGGAGCTTGTTTCCTTCAAGACACTTAAAACTAAACCAGTACCTAAACAACTTATTTACGATTTAAGAACGCGAAAGTATGTTTTTTGTAGTGTCAATAGTCTTTCAAAAGTTTGAAATAAGTCTATAGATCATTACTATAGTCACATCATCATCACCATTCTGACATTCTGCACTATATTGATATAGATCTGTGTAAGATAGCTCCTTTGATCGACAGGAGCATCTTTGGGAAGAGGAATTCTTTTTGCACTGGCATTTAACCATCACAATGATAGCCTCTGGCGCCGGAAGTTCCTCAGTTGTGAGGGTTTCAGCTGGTCATCTTTGTCCTTGAAAATTCATTCTGCAATGGGCCAAGGAAATCCTGCCGAGCAATTACTGCCTGGCCTCACACTCTGGCTTGAATAAACACCCTCAGCACGTGCTGTTTCAAAGTACCGATGGTTGGTGGACGTTTGTCGCTGTCAGCCATATGTTTACATAAGAGGTATCATCTCAGCTCTGGGATGCTATTTGTGTCTATACCCTGTGGCGAGTATGCACATGTAAAAGGGGTTAATGTGAAAAGAGGCTCACCTGTTACTTCATAAGCAGTACAAAAAGTCTGCTGTGCATTGATATCATCAGTGTTTGCCTTCAACCTACAGAACGGACCAGTGTTGTTTGTCGATGTAAAAGCATGGAAAGCAGGAAGATCGTTTGCCCAGACAGCACCTAATGATGTCCATATTGGAATCACGGCCACAATCCCAGATGCCATTGGGACTGAAGTATTTCTAAGAAGCCTGTCATAATATGCAATGACGAGTACCAGTAAATCTATGTCAGGTGAAAAAAACATAATCTGAGAATCAGGGACCTTTTGATGTGATGCCAGAACTGCTAGTCCAGTCATTCCAGGGCTCCAGAGGGCCCAACCTTGAAAAAATTGCAGCAGAAGGTTTTTTTGCATAAATGGCATCTTCAAACATCCCTTGGTTTCAGAAAAAAAATCTACCGAAATCGGAGTGGCGGAAGTCGGATTTTCAAGATGGCGGAAAAATGGCCGACAAAACCGGTGTTTACTGTTTTCTGGCATATCACTCTTATGTAACAGCTAAAAATAAAACAATCAAGTTTGTCATTGATTATACACTTTTCATAACAGGCATACCAATCAAAAGATGCCAATTTTCCGTAAAATAAAACCAATATGGCCGACAAAATGGCGGCCGAAACGGCAATTTGGTACATGTTGCAAGATTTCTTTTTACATTTTTCCCTGAAAATGGCAAAAGTTTATTCTTTTGTAAGTTAGACAATTGAAAATATCTGGACCTTACAATTGGTCACGGGTTTGCGAGAAAAAAATCAAGATGGCTGACAAAATGGCCGCCAAAATAGCTGCCAATTCACAAACCCGAATTTACCGCATTTACGTTCTGCAAACTTTGTTTGTAACCTGATACGCATTTACACAAAACATTTTACAATCTACAGTCAGGGTTAATGAGTTGATTGTTTCTATAATTTGTTTTTAAGATTTAGATACTAAGTGTGGAATTTTAATCACGTTTTAGATTACATAACATAAAAGTTGGTGTGTTTTTCAGTAAAAGCTTTAGTTAAATTGTCATAATAAATTTCACAAACTCAGTTATTTTTCTGTAAAATATATTCATTTGAGGTATGAAAAACAATATTTGTTAGAAAAAATGTTATTCTGGTGGAGTTATTGGCTTATTCATTACAAAAATCCTTAATAAAATTGGGCAGAAATTGGCTTTTTTCTCTGCTATTGGAGATATCATTAGAAGTTCCCATGCAACGATTTCGTCTGCTGCTAGCATTTATTGGGAATTTGGCTGCTGATTTCACCTGAATATGATGAAAAACAAATAGGGTTGTGTAACAAAAAGTTATTAATAAAATTTTAATAGTTAGGACTCACAATTTGTTTAATATGCATGCTTTGTATGAACATAGGTAACTGACTTTAGAGGAAATTAGTGCCAGCAAACAAAACGACAGTGATCTGCAGTCACTTGTTCTTAGCCAGGCTTGGAAGATTTCATACTGAGACGAGCTTTCTGGGATGTATTGGATACGTAATGTCAGGCACAGGGCTTCAAAACGTTCTTGAGACAGTGTATGCATCAAACAGTGTGATCCTAAGATAAATGGAAAAAGTTTGGATAGAGCAGTGAAGGGCCATATGTTGGTAGACTCAGCACTGAATGCTATCATAACAACATCCCACTTCCAAATATTGACAGATCAAGTAACACCAATCAAAACCTATGAAGAAAGAAATTCAGGTTCTTCAGAAATTCCAGGAGTCCGGAATGTCACCAACACAGAACACACAGATTCCATGCGAAGACGTGGAGCAGTTCAATGCTTGTACACAAACTTGGGCTAGTCAGAATTTGGAGACAGGTTCTTCAGACATCCCAGACATCCCAACTGATCACAAAACTAGATGTATACTCTGGGGCATGCCATGCCCAGCCAGTGTCTTCCGATTCTGAACCTTGGATTACAGTGGAATGCCCTCACGATGCTTCCGACCTACTGCCATTGGTATAATTATTCAAACACGACTGAATCCCAGTATAGGTCTTCAGAATTCGCAATGACAGAGAATAGTTCATCAGAAGAATCAATGGCCAATGATATTCTTCATGAGGATTTGAGAGCTGGTCTGAAGAGGTATGATGATCTTATTGCTGGCATGACGTCTGTGTGCGACGATGTATGCTAGTCGGAGTGTCTTGTGGGTATTCATAAAAAATCTAAGCACATAAATCAGACTTGTCCTTGCAAAGTCGATTCATTAGTCTTTGGCTACAGTATATGAAGATAATTAACATCCTTCGACTTTTTTAAACGCAGAAATAACGTCAGATTGGGAGCTTCATCTAAAAGCAGTTTCTGAAATGCTGCCTTACTTTGCAGCTGCTGGTCACAACTCTTATGCAACATCTTCATACATATACTTGCAGCAGACGTAGCAAATCAAAGACACACGTCCAAACGTCTACGGCCAACACATCATGAGACAAAGTGATAGACTCTGGGCAGGCTTGTCATAATGAGATATGATCTTGTAATTGAACAAACGCTCATGAAAAGTATTAAAACGACAAGAGGTTTCACCAGAGGTTGCGAAATGGGAGATACACAGAGTGCACCGTGGCTGCTTTCCTTGCCGGCATGCTCAAGTATAAATGGTGCCATGTAGACTGTCACAAACTTGAGTAGTGAAACAAGTCAGCAGCATAAAGAATGTACCCAGGCAAGACAGTCGCGTGACGACAAAGACATCCGAAGCCTTGTTAAATTCCTCCACAACAGTAACCCATTTTAAAGAGAAACATTACAGAACATCGCCACCTTTGTGACTGCAGGGCACATGCGTCAGTGCCGAAAATGCCAGAGAAGGGGGGAAGGCGGTTCACTTGTCTATAGAGGAATCAAATGTGAAAGACTTCACATTCAGAAAGAAAGGTTGTGGCAATGACATGTCAATCAATTCCTGCTTCTAATAGTAATTTTTCACAAGTGGATCCACGACTGCTATTTCAGCGAATCCTGACAGCTGCAAAAGACAACAGTGAAAGTTCGTCAAGTCGTTTGAAGTTTGAGCTGTGTGTTGGTTCCCCTACTCTTTTTGATACATCTGGTCTTCCCAGAGTCGCTAATGAATCAATATGAGCTGATGCACTCTGGTCCAATGGATAACAACCTGAGGATTTCAATTTCCAGAAAACACGGTGATGCATAGAATCGACGGCGGTTCTCTCTTTCACCGTATTCCATGGCCTAGAAGTGCAACGTTTCAGTCATTTGTTAGAGCTTATGCGGATTATATCAGCAAGTGCCCCCAGCCTACTGTTGTTTTTGACGGTTACTGATATGGACTATCAACTAAAGATGTCTCTCATGTTCCAAGACTGGGTGGGGTGGTTGGAACTGAAGTTCACTTCAATGGTGACATGGTGATCAAGTAAAAAAGGAACATCTTTGGCAAGGAGCAAAAACAAACGATTCATTCATTTCTTGTCAAGTTTGCTAGGAAATGCTGGTTGCACAGTGGTACAAGCTCAAGGTGACGCAGATGTTTTAATTATAGAAACAGAAGTAGAGAACGCAGCATACGGTCCAATTATCCTTATTGCAAACGATACAGACTTGTTGGTTCCTTTGCGTTACCATGCTACTTCACAACAAATTCCAATGTTCATGAAATTTGACAAGAAGTACCAAAGCAAGAGGAGAGTCTGGACATAAAGGAACTACAGTTGTCTCTTGTTGCCGAAACTTGCGCAGTTTTGCCATTTGCGCGTGCAATGGGTGGTTGCAACACAACATTACAGCTGTTCGGTATTAGCAAAGGCTCTCTCATTCAAGAAACTGCGTGATCGAGAATTCTGCAAAAACTATAGCGAGAGTATTCACTAGACACATGCAGCTGAAGCAATACATATTTGAAGCTGGTAAGAGTTGTGCCTATGCTTCATGGCGGCACTAGCTCTGGAAATTTGGATGACTTGCAATACAGGCGATTTGTGGATGAGTTGTCAGACTAGCCACATTCCAAATACAGTCATTATCTCCAACTTTCTTCAGTAGCTAAATTCCATGCTGCCGGGACATATTATCAAGAGCAAGCTCGGTCAAATTTCCGTGGCAGTGGCCAAGACTCGCTGTATTGGGCATGGATACTGGCAGGTAGAAAATTCTTTCCCACGACGACGGACCAGTCAGTAGCACCAGAGAACCTGCTGAAAGTAGTGAGATGCTCGTGTAAGACCAACTGCAGTTCCAAGAGATGTACTTGCAAGAAGTTAGAATTGCCGTACTCGTTTGCATGTGGAGAATGCCGTGGTTTTAGCTGCAGCAATTCATTCTCAGTTTACAGAGGTTAGTTGTGTAAATACTGGTTGATTGTGTATGGATTCACTAGCATTTACAATTAACTGTAAGTGACACGGACAGTGTGGATAGTAGATCACTGAAGTAATTGCAGAAAGTTATTTTCAAGACAGCATATTTTTTCAGGAGGAGAATGATCATTCAGTCCAGGCAAACCTGATGTTTTTGACCCAAATAAGTTATTCGTTAAACCCTCTTGAAAATGGTAGTAGTAATCATCAAGAGCCAAACAAAAATTAGTGTAATGGACGTGCTGACCTAAAAAACTCAGGATATGGCGTGTCTGAAATCTGAAGTTCTTACACGAAGCAACTACTTGTTGGCCATCTTAGAAAATGGTGGAAGTAATCATTAGAGCCAAACGCAATGAGTCTAAATGGATTAGTCGACCCAGAAAACCTATGATACAATGTTTGAAGCAAAAGGCACTTCTGTTTGTGCGACGTTGTGCGATTCGAAATAGTTTTGGAGGCCATCTTGCAAAATGGCTGATGGTGTCACCACAGCCATGTAAAACTTTTCCAATGGATTTGTTGACCCACAAAAGATAGGTAAACCTTTTTGAATTTTTAGTCTATCACATTTCACTCTCGAGTTAAAATGATCATCTGCAAATCTGGCGGCCATTTTTTCCGCCATCTTTGAAATGGCGGAAGTAATCATTAGTGCCAAATGCAATGAGTCTCAATGGATTAGTCTACCCAGAAAACCTGTGGTGTGACGTTTCAAGCAAGACGACACACTAATCTGTTCGTGCGACTGAAGTAGATTTGGCGGCCATCTTGGAAAATGGCAAACGGTGTCACCACAGTCATGCAAAACCATTTCCAATGGATTTGTTGACCAACAAAACATAGTTAAGCCTTTTTGAATTTTTACTCTATCACATTCCACTCTTGAGTTATAGTGAGCATCAGAAAATCTGGCGGCCATAAACCAACTTCCGCCACTCCGTTTCCGGTAGACTTTTTTCCCACTTAGGTGTGTGAAAAGATACTATTCATGCAGTAAAACCTTCTGTTGCATTTTCCGGGTTATCCGTAGATAGACTGGACTATGCATGATGTACAGTGTATTAGCAAAGTATCTGCTTTTTCGTGATTGTTTTCTTCAAAACGTAGATCACGTCGGTTGCTCTTCGTGCATCCTGAAGCTGAAGTAATGGCTATCTTGGCAGAGTCTTTATTATATTCAAGTGTCTTTGCAGACAAATATTCAGTAATTTGAGCCTTTTTGGCCATAGGAGAGGAGGAAACGGCTCATTGGAATATTCTGTATGAAAGTCTTATCTCTTATCTGGTACTGTACTTGACCCTTTCTCTGCCTCTTTTTTCTCCTGTGGCTTGTTTCAAAGAGTTGTCTTTGTGGGTGTCCAAAACCAGAACGATATCGTCATAACCTTTAGTTAAGGACATCACTTCCTTACAGTCCACACGTGCAGCTTTGTGGCTTGGGTGAACACACTCAATGGATGTTGTTTACATGTTTTCTGGATCTAAAACATCTTGCAGCTTGGGGACTGTCCTGCTCTCAGACGTCTGCTTCAGATAGTGTGTGCAGAAGGTGGATTCGATTCCATTTGTCTTTGCATGACAGCATTGCCCCACTGGAAGCAAACATGGCTGTTGGTGTTTGAATGAATTCATAGTGGCCGATAGCATGTTTCTGGTCACAGCAGCACTGTATAGGAAAGGGAAAATGAGGCCTCTGGAAATTCTGTTGGAAGACTCATCTGGGACACTTATCCGGTACTTCTCAGAGTTAACGAGCGTAGATGTCCCAGACCATCCTTTATGGAATGAAGGGAGGAGTAAGAAGTATCTGAGATTAATCGAGAAGACCGAAAAAATATACAAGGTAATAACTGTAATTGATAAAATGTTTTTGTTAAAAGCAACGAAAACAATTTCATGACACATGACAGCGTTTTCCCGTTCAGTGGCTTTACCAGACGTAAGGGGTTCTGAGCATTTGATAACATCTAGCTTCTTTGTTAACTGCCAATCACACTCTTTTGTCTGCTATGACAACAAGCAGTCCAATTATCTACCAGGCTTATTACAGACCACGTGTGTACACAGTCAAACTCAGAGTGAATTGGTGTATTCGGAAAGAATAGATTGTCGTAACTTCGGTTTGCAGTTGGGCGATTTTGGCGATTCAAAAACTTAACATGGTCAACATTTGACGAAGATTTTAGAAATGCTATTGGTTTATCTTCAAATATGTTATAACTTAACTTTTATTTTTAACAGCACAGCCCAGTAAAGGTAGATACGACCTGATGAGAGATTAGAGCAATTATCGAACAAAAGAGAGCTGGCCCTCCAACCATAAATACCAGATTGTAGTTAATCAGTCGTGTAAGATATTGGCTACAGGGGTAACCTTCCCAACTTGTTGTTGGGCTATAGAATAGAACAAGTTGGGAGCAACGGGAAAACGCCGTAATGAGTTAAACCAAAAGGTCCAGTCTCAGTGGTGTTCAGGCTCTATGTTTTTGTTCGTCAGCTGTTAGACAATTGGTCCCTCGTCAATTAAATTTTCTCACTATTTATTTTACGAAAAGCCGATGTCCAACATGAAGAAGATTGACCGCGCATTACTTCCTCCTTGCCGAGAGACACTGTTGAACAAGCTCAAACGTGCCCATTATGTTGCGATGCTCTAAGGTCAAGCGGAATTTGCCGATCCGGGAACCAGTTTGGATCCTCTAAACTACGGTTGGAAGATACAAGATGGATACTATAATCCCGAATGGTTTTGTGGATCTGCCGTTCCTGATGTCCTTTTTGAAGGTTCTGGTCTTTTACAAGAAAAGCAACCCAATCATGAGGTAGAGAAAATGGACTATGATGAAACAAACGAGCCCGAATCAAGCTTTAGTATCAGTGACATATCTGATATTGAAACATATTAAAACAGGAAACTACTATGCCATTAAACATATAGTAGCGTAATGTTCTCGTCGATGCAGTGATTTTAATTGTCTGTTATTATGTTGTCATAAGTTTATGGGTTGATGTTTGAAAGTGTTGTTATTTCTACATGTAGTTTATTTTGATTAAAATAGATTTTTGAAAACACGTCTGTTGCTTTTCTTTCAACGTATTGTTAACTGCGATTTTAAACATCACTTAATTGATTGGTTTTAGACAGTTCTTGGTATCCCAAAGTTTTACTGTTATCAGGTACTTTCTAAAATGCTTACTTTCCACCATCATCAATTTGACACTCAGTGTGAGAGCTCAGTAGACGCAAAAGTATTACGGAAATACAGGAATTCATCATGAACCGAAGCACCTGATCACAACACCTTCCTTATTGCAATCCTTCATTCTACAAAACTACCAAGTTTTAACCGGTATCTTCATTATCTAATATGTCACAGATTGTCAAAATTACTTTGTTGAGATTTCTGTGGCTGGGGAGCACAACCCATAGTGGGGTTTATTTGTCATAGGCCATTTAGTTACCAGTAACATCTATTTGAACCACATGGAATTCTTTATTATAGTACCTCGAATGATTACCTGTTTAAGGTGTCATTTTAAGTTTCTGGTGAACGCTTTCCAGAGCACAATTTGTCTGTCATGGGTCATCTGGTGCGGCACGATTACTGGTTTTAGGTCAATTTTAGTCGGTACCTTGGGTATCTAATGTAGCTCAAAATATCGATGACATACTGTGGCAGTGATTTTTAAGGGTTTCTGCAGGGCACAATTCAGGGTGTATTTTGTCTGTCATAGGGCATTTAGTGACCAGTGGCATGTATTGAATCACATGGAATTGGTTTTTTGTGGTACATCGAACATATGTGCTAGCTCATTTTTGGGGCCCTTTTCTGTTTGTCATGGGTCAGTCGGTGTTCAGTGCGTTACTATTGTTCTTTTTAAATCAGTTTTGGTCGATACCTCAAATATCTAGTCTAGCTCATTTTATCCCATTGGTAAGGCCACCAGGGGTCACACCCAGAGTGCAGACAACGGATACGTCCATTTCTGTACATACTGAGGTAGACTCTAAATGCTCCCGTGGTCAGATGTTGGTAACTCGTTCATCTATGCTAAGTGCTCTGGGCTGCCGGTCTATGTATATCAACCAGGCACAAAACAAAACCTCATGGAAGCATCGCGGAAATCTAATTAAATTAAATAGACTTTTGGTACAATCCATCCCCAGCTTATAAGTTACCTGACACCAATTAACATGTAAGCCATTATACGCAATACAGGCTACTGTTGTGGCAATCTAATGGATTCACTTGACATCACTGGAGTTCACTTACTGAAATTTGCATGTACATGTACCTTGGGGCTGCTTTGATAACTACAGCACCAGATGTGGCTGCTAACGTAAGAGTAGACGGCATCTGGGCACACTATGCCATCAAATATGTAACCACCTAATTGAGTGTGGTTTCCGTAGAGGCGAGAATCTCTCGAAAAAGTAAAAATACGCAGGACTTCGCGAGGAATCACCTCGTATTACAAGGGAAGTACTCGATCGCATTAGCTTCCATATCGAGATTCTTGCGTCGAAGAAACTCTACCCAGGAGTTGCTGCTGAAAACGGAGAACTGTCATTTAATAAGTCAAACCGACTACACAAATCGTCTCATACCATGGTGGAAAACACGCGTACTGCAGTTGTTTTTTTTGGCATTGCGACTACCAGAAGTAAGGTTTTGAATTGTAAAAAGTTAGTAAGGCCAAATTGTGTTCTGCGAAGTTTTCGCTTGTTCGGGCTTGTCTGTAAATACATGTACCTTTATTAGACAGGTTTTTATCTTTAGACGTGATCGACACGCTTTCTTGTGTACTACGAATGTGAAGCGTTTTTCAGTCTCGGCGATTTCCTGATTTTCGAATAATTCAAGAAACCGAGTTTTCTGAAGGAAGAATATCCAGAAAATCTCTCATACTGAAGTGCATATTCATCAGTTTTTGTATACGCACATACAGGCCGATTTCATACTAAAGAATCATGTAGTTGGCATCGAAATGAATCATTACCAAGAGCTTAACGGGCTTACTGTTTTCCAGATGCGCTGATGGACAAGAAATCCACATGTCGCATTATTGTGACTTTAAAGCTGACTGCTCCGATGGTAGTGATGAAAGTTGGTGTGTATATCCGAACTGTTCGAATGAGGAATTTCAGTGCAATTCCGGCCAATGCATCCTCAAAAGCAAGGTTTGTGACTTCGTGAAACAGTGTGAGGACGGATCTGATGAACTGGAGGTTACTTGCGACTGGCGCAATAATTGTGCACGCCATGGGGGATATCTATGTTATTCTGGAACATGCATTTCGGGAAAGAAAAGATGGGATATGATAGTCGATTGCGAAGGCTCGACACAAGAGGATGAATTATTTTCCGAAACAGACGTCAAAAAAGGTTTAATACAACTTAAAAATCCAACTGGCATCCACATGGTAAATAGTCTACAACCTTACTGTTCATCTTCATCCCGTACAAGATGTCACTTTGACCACCCATCGTGCTATCAAAGAAGTCACGTATGCGTCTACGACAAAACTGACTCATACAGAAGCTGTGGCGACATGAGTCACTTACTCAGGTGTGAAACAATGTTATGTCCCGGAATGTTTAAGTGTCCATTTAGCTATTGTATTCCACGCCATGCTGTGTGCGACGGTGTATTGGACTGTGCAAATGGGGCAGACGAGATTAATTGTTTTAATTATACGTGTCCTGGAAAATTTCATTGTCAGGGTAAACAGTGGTGCTTAGACCAATCGCGTGTGTGTGATGGCCAGGTTGACTGTATTGGGACAGGGGAGGATGAAAGATTTTGCGACCGCAATAGCACCTGTCCTTTAGAATGTTCATGCGAAGGATATGTTATCGACTGCCACGGAGTAGGTCTTCGCGAACTTCCTGACGAGTCATACAAAATGAGAGCAATACTTTTTTCAGGCAACAAGTTGTTGTTAACTAATGAAACATTCACCCATTACGTTCTGACAGGCATGTTAGATCTATCACTCAACGACCTTCAGCATTTACCTCATTACTCTTTCTCTAAGATGGTGAACCTCTTTCACTTGAATTTAACTGGAAACAGGCTTCATAGACTCCACGGCAATATCTTCTATGGTTTGAGGTTATACACTCTCGATCTCAGCGACAATGGTATTAAGCATGTATCCCATGATTCGTTCAGAGGAACTATGTTCATAGGTACTCTTAATCTGGAGTTCAACGATGACTTCCTTGTAATAGAAGAGAGCACGTTTAGTGCATTGAATGTCAGTAACCTCCGCACGGACAGCTTCCGTTTCTGTTGCCTTGTCAACAAAAACGTGAACTGCACACCTTCGTCAGATCCATTTTCTTCTTGCTCTGATCTAATGTCAAACAGAGTGCTTCGTGTCTTTATATGGGTAATAGGAACTTCAGCAGTTGTTGGTAACTGCGCTGTATTTATATGGAGATGCAAGATTTGCATGACTGAGTTTAGGAAGGTAAACGCCGTGCTTATAATGAACCTAGCCATATCGGACTTTTTTATGGGTGTCTATCTGTTGATCATAGCCGCCGCTGACTTGTTTTTCTTGAACACAGGCATGTATTACATGTACGATCCAATGTGGCGCACAGGCTTTGCGTGCAAGGTGGCTGGTTTCTTTTCCTTCGTGGCTTGTCAGATGTCCGTGTTTGTTCTGACGGTAATAACAATCGACAGGACAATAGCCACTGTGCTGATGTTTCAAGTCCGGCGACTAACAAGCAAATCAGTTGCTTTGGTATTAGCAGGTGGTTGGGTTGTATGCTTTGTCTTAGCGGGGTTACCTTTAACAGAGTTACCGTACTTTGGAAAATGGAACGCCTTCTACGGGGATACCGCTGTTTGTCTTCCATTCACACTGATTAGAGGTTCGTTCAACAAATACAAACTAAGCTTGATCGTTGTCAACGGCGTTACGGTTTTATTTATGATCCTCTGTTATTCCGCAATTTATAAAAAATCGCGTCAGAGTCAACAAAACAGTGGCCGTGTTTCTAGCTACAAAGAAATTGCATTAGCGAAGAAACTAAGCTGGATCGTTGCGACCGATCTTTGTTGTTGGTTTCCCATAGTGCTTACTGGTATCATATCCGCATGTGGTGTTCACGTAGATCCCCAGGTGGTAGTGTGGTTGGTCGTTTTTGTTTTGCCGATTAACGCAGGACTTAATCCACATATCTACACCTTTTCTTCCATCAACTGTCAAAGACTGAGACGATAGGGACACAGCTTACAGAGAAGCCATCAAAAGAAGGACCGAACGTTAGCGGACCCTTTGGGTCCTTCACGGAGTCTGCATTAGCGTAAATATGTATCAACTGTATTTTTGTCTTAACGTGAATAAAGTGTATTACTGCTACTACTACCACCACTAACAATTCGCATGTAATATTTGATTTTAAGTCTAGTTAAACTTAATGATTTGGTTGTAAGTAAATCAGGTGGCGTATAGGTTAAATTTAAAGGCCCAATTTTGAACTTTTAAAGTCCACCCTGAACGCTCAACGGTAACACGTGTAGGTCTCACGGTAGACACATTGAATTAGCAATACATTCACAAAGAGTAGAGAATGTAGAAGAATACCCTCAGCAACAAACGATGTGCACTCCATGTATACACGGAAGTTTACGCAGGAAATTCAAGATGGGCTGATGAGAACGGAACGGTATATAACTTAGCTCAGACTCCTTGGGTCGAAAACTGACCAAGTTCAAAGCAGTAATAGACATGGATTGAAAGAAGAAGGTCATCTATCGAACTGCCTGTGAGTGTGGGAAGCATTTACATGTATAGATGGAACACTAAGGTCACTGGACACCAGGATTGCTAAACACAAGAAATGCTACAGAGAGTTTAGGATTGCCAGACCAGTAGCAGTCTGGATAACTTTTTGGGTTGCTAAAGTTACAACAAAGACATTTTCGTAGTCTGTTACCTTGAGAATTATGGTAATCACACAATCCTATTAGACCAATTAAATCAACACGGAAATGTAACATTGCAATAAATAACAATTGATTATTGTTAAAAACAGCTGTATATGATTTTGTGAATGTAAAACAAAAACTCACCTTTTTAATTTTGAGTATAATGTAGATAAATTAAATGACGGTACGGAGACTATGCCGTGTCGTTCAACAGTGCCTACAGACAACCACTTCTCCCGTTCTTATGTTTTTGAATCCAACGCTAATTTAGTGGAACTATTTGCAAATTTACTACAGTAATCAGTTCAATGTGACAAACAGTGCCCAGTTCAATATGACAAACAGTGCCCAGTTCAATGTGACAAACAATGCAAAGTTCAATGTTACAAACAGTGCTCAGTTTAATGTGACAAACAGTGCCCAGTGCAATGTGACAAACAGTGCTCAGTTCAATGCGACAAACAGTGCACAGCTCAATATGTTAACTGTAAAGCAGCCAACCTCATTGAATGCACACAGAACTGAGTTGCCAACAAGAACCTTATGTACCAAAGTACTTTGCAAATGTTTCAAATTGTTCTGAACTGACGTCTCGTGTGTCATGTTAGGTGGCAATCAATGTCAAAATGAATTAATTGTTTTTTATTATTGGACACCCTGCGGAACATGGGGGCGGGGTGGGGTTGGAGTGGAGTTGCGTGGACCAATTAATTCCCAAACCAGCAAAAGAGGGTCAAATGATTTTTTCGAAAACGCACCATGTTGTACAAACACATGGAAACATGAAAGCATTGAGACATTACAATGGTACATATACACATGCATGGCGCATTATGCTGCATGTACTTATAGAAACAAAGCACAAGTTGTAACGAGATACGATTAACATATAATCGAAGTACCCTGGTAACCACACGGAGTAATAACAGCGACTTGATTCCCAACAGCGACGCAAACACTGTCAAAGACCACAGTATCGCTGCCAGTGAAAGTGACACCTCTCTCACTGAAGATGGCCCTGATGACGACATCATCGGCGAGCTGCTAATGGCAGAGGAGATCACGGTATTGATGTTAGTATCGTAACCAGATAATAATGATCTCAGCAACGTCGGCGTACGTGTGATCTCTCCTCTTCCCTGTAACCGGGATCCGAAACTTTGGTTTCCGCTCTGTACTTGAGAATCCTTATCCCGCCATACTCATGAGGCCACTATGTTAGGGATAACACACGTTACAACCTCACGTCGCACGCGTGTGTGACCGTGCCACAACCAGAGTCAAGCTTATGTATCGATTGAAGGGCACAGGGTGGGGCGCTAGGAGCGACTGCCTACTACTGATCTGCAAAATGTTTATCAGACCCCTATTCGAATACGACACGGTCGATATTCCAACCTGTGCTCCTTCCACAATCGAAAAGCTACAGAGAGTACAAAACTGGGCGCTGAGAATTGCTCTCGGACAGCCCAGACATTCCTCAACTGATATATTACACGAGCTCACCGGAATGTCTCCGACAGGCTGCAGTCACTCCGTGAAGCCACACTAAGCCGCATTTCCGTGACAAGCTTATTCCAGGAGCACCTACGGGTTCTGGCCCTGCTCAACTAGTAAAAACTGTCCCGACGGGGCAGTATAAAGACAACCGAACTTTAGTGACAACATGTACCAGGAGCACCAATGGTTCGGGACCTGCGCTACTTGTAACTGTTCCGAGGGGGCGACAGGGCAGTATAAAGACACCAAAAAAAAAAAACTGTCCCGACGGGGCAGTATAAAGACAACCAAGGACCAACATGAAGCTGTTGCCATTAAGCCAGCTTCACACCTAATGTCATTAACGATGTTGCCATCCAGCCAGCGTCTCGTCTCCACATGAAGAAGAATACCACCACCAGCCTACCAGGCCCTTCCGCTCGATCCACGTCCACACCAACCAAAGCGAGGGCAGGGCGAAATCGCCCGATCTTGCGAAGCTGTCCGAGGGCCTCGCCCTCATCTACTCTACTACTTACTACAGTCATGAAGCTCTTATGGTTGGGAGTTAAATTCTCGATACTGGTACGTGTGAGCAAGCTTACGATACCTTACACTACGGGTAACACTCTGAGTCGATAGTAACTCTCCAACACCGACCAGTACCTAGCGTTTGATTCCCACTACTCGGTAGAATAAAAGTATGGCGTGATCTGGAATCTCATGAACAGATCAGAAACCACAATTTCGAATACTAGGGAGAGGGAAAAGTAGAAGTCACAGGTATTGGAATGTGTTTGTGACATGTTTTCATGGTTTATTTAGCTTAGGTATTTACTGTACATGTTCAGTTTAAAGTTATTAATTGTTACCTCTTGACATATGTTTAGCTTAGGTGTTTCCTATACATGTTCAGTTTAAAGTTGCTAATTGCTACCTCTTGAGATATATTTACAAATCATCCCAGCCCAAGCTAATCTTCCCCATTGGTTAGTTTTATATTTGGCGCACATTCTGATTGGTCAAATAGGTTCACTTGCATGCTACAGTGTATATGTTATATCCTTATACTATCACACTAGTAGCTTTTAAATACATCATACCGAACACAAGCATTTTTCTCTTCGAACCACCTCGGCTTTTATTCATACACAATATAACCCACATCTTTTTGGTGCTGTGACCCTCAACTCTAGTCTCATAGATGTTAAACAGCTAAAGGCAAAACGGACTGCTCAGAAGGGGCAAATCACAACGCTAATCCATCGTCTCACCCACCTCCCGAACTACTCCCACAAAGCAACGCCACTTCTGGATACCCTGAATGATAAACTGGATGCTGTCAAGGAACTCTACGACCAAATTCACCAAGCAATAGAAAACGACGAGCAACCAGCAAAGGAAATGCTCACTGATGAATCCTACGTGACAGACATCCAAATGGAAATAGCTGAATTCAATTTCTCATCAACACAGCAGCCTCCACCAGCAATAGCGATATCCTCAACACCCAACCACAGTTCTACACCGTCTTCCACCTTTCTCCTGCCAACGTTACAACTGCAGAAATTTGGCGGAAATATCCTGGAATATCGAACGTTTTGGGACCTGTACGAGGCCAGCATACAAAACTTGCAGTCATTGCCACCAGTGCAAAAATTCGTATACCTCAAATCGCTGCTGATGGACGAAGCACTTCAACCAACTGATCGATGGTCTCCTAATAGACAACACTAACTACGCCATCGCGATCCAACTCCTCCAAGACCGGCATGGATGTACATCGAAACTGCGAGCCAACCTCATTGAGTCCAGTACAACACTGGACGTCCCGGACAACCACCCATCGACACTGCGCTCCTTGTACGACACGCTGGAAACTAAATTAAGACAACTCTCCACTATAGGCTCGTCAGTACAATGGCAGTCTACTTGTGCCAGTTCTGATGAACAAACTGCCATTCTCCACCAAACGTTCCATCGCACGGTGCACCGACGGTAACTTGGACATAGCCCTCAACCAGCTACGAAACTTTCTGCGAACTGAACTCGACATCCTACATGCATTCCATGACAACACCGACGGCATCTGCAAGTGCATTCCATTCGCAAACCGCCATTGAAGTCATGCTTCTACTGTGTCAACAACTCCCACAAGACTATCGACTGCACTCAGTCACACGACCAGAAGCTCGCCAAAATCCGACACAACAAAGCATGTTTTAACTGCCTGGGAAATCATATGGTCTCAGTATGCAAATCGCGTTTTCGATGTCGCACCTGTGGTAAGTAACACCACATTAGTCTCTGTTCAGACTCCAACAACACTGCACCTAACCAAACTAGGACCGCGCCCGTGACCGACCGTTCCTCTGGTAACCACGCTCACCACGACAACTCTCAGCGTGATGTGACACCAATGCCGCCGCATCAGTCACTCATCTTTCGTCATAATACTTTACTCCTCAAGACAGCCACTGCATGCGTTAGGAATGGCCATCATCATTCGACGTCCACTAATGTTTTATTCGATGAAGGCGCCCAACGACCATTCATCACAGCAAATCTTGCCTCCCAGTTACAACTGCGACCCACTCATAAGGAAAGAATTCAGGTGACAACATTCGGCAGTGACCGGCAATCATTGACCGATTGTGACGTCTCAGAAATTTACGTGTCTACCCTGAATGGTGAACGCATACCAGTGGTAGTAGTTGTTGTCCCCCGCCTCACTGCGCCTCTACACGTTGAGATGTCCGACCTCAAACGCTGCACACACCTAGGAGGGTTACGCCTCGCCCACAGTTACCGCCAAAATGGACAATTCACCTTGGATATTCTTATTGGCGCAGACAGCTACTAGAGTTTTGTGCAAGACACGGTTATACGCGGTGATGGACCTACTGCCGTCAGTTCCAAACTCGGCTATCTACTATCCGGCCCAACTCGTGCTATTCCACATTCATGTGCAAATGCGTCTGCCGTCATGTTTGTCAGTACATTGCTATTGTCCTACAAGCGTTCAGCGCGCCACCTGAGAACAACTGCGGCCGAGCCGTCATGTCGTTTGCAAACCTCAATGCTCATGGGCAGTAGTGCGCTGCTATAATCTGCAACGATTCTCGCTAGAACCAGCCAAGTCTTCCATTTCATAATTTTCCAAATCCATGTGTTTTTCGAATATCCATGCTATTACTAGATCCTAAGTCAAAGTGCGTGTACTCTCTGTTGTGGCGTTTTAAACTGAGTTTTAACTAAGCCGCACACGGGTAAACAAGCGCAACCGAAAAGCACCGAAGTTGAGCAATATGTAGTTTATTGAATAAAACAATTTCACGCTCAGGAAGCACAAAAACGAATAGTTTTGGGTCACTTTTTGGATGAGATGTGAAAATATAGCATAAAAATATAAAAAGTAGACGTGCTTTAAACGGGCTATGGGCTGGTTTATTTGCAGGTAAGTGACAATGAAAAATACTTCAACTGTAACTGTAATTTTGAACTCGTTTCAATAAAAATCACCTTGATATTCGTAATTCATAATTACTACCACCGGCACTCCGACAGCAGCAGTTAATGTTTTTATGTTTACTTAAAGTCCTTCTTGCAAACTGCCCATGTAGTTCCAGTATCCGAAAATACTTACTACATAAATTCTTATTTTCGACACCCTTTCTTTATATTCTTTTCGCCTTTCTTGCCAAAAGCGATTTTTTTAACAGTATTTGACCCTTCTCTCTGAGCGTATGATTACCGGTTGTCATCGGTTATTTCCGTACCCACATTTCCGGCTCATCAGTTCAGAAACTTGTCCTGAACGCCGCCATTTTTTCCTTGTAACTGAATGTGCTATGGCTTGCTCGAAAAGTCTTCATTATTTTGTTTTATTAGTAATATATCGTGATTCGTTTGCATATGTAGTGTATTTATAGTTTGTAGTTTGTGGTCGTTGATTTTTTTGGAATGTTACGCGTACTTAGTATGTTAAAATAGCATTGGTGTTTAGTTCCTTACGTAGGCGGGTCGAACCTAGGAACCAATATGGGTCGAACCAATTTTTT